>LZPO01055099.1:154462-188812 GCA_001675575.1 Neotoma lepida | reverse complement strand
AAGAAGAAGAAGAAGAAGAAGAAGAAGAAGAAGAAGAAGAAGAAGAAGAGGGGTGGGCTAGGGGATCAGAATGAAGTACTCACTGGGTCATGGGCCTGAGCTTCTATCTGTAATCTCCCTGAATGGTTGAGTCTCCTAGAGACGTGGTCTCATTGTGCTTGCAGAGCTAGAATCCTGCCTGTCTGTCCCAAACATTACCAGCAGGGTAGGGGGTCAATATTCTGCTAGCCAGTGTGGTAAGAAAAAGGACCTCCACCCTAAGAGGGACGCATGGATTGCCCTGGGAAGGGGAAATAGATGAGATCTCCAGGGTAAACTGGAGGTGGGGGAATGTAGAAGAGAGGGGATGGGGGATGGGAACATGAGGAATCATTGGGATAGTCGAGTTGGGGGAGGGACAGAAAGGGAGAGCAACGAAAGAGATATCTTGATAGAGGGGGCCATTATGGGGTTAGGTAGATTCCAGGGAAAATCCCAGGAATCCACAAGGATGACCCCCGGCTAAGACTCCTAGCAATAGTGGAGGGGGTGCCTGAACTGGCCTTCTCCTTAATCAGATTGGTGGCTACCCTAATTGTCATCATAGAACCTTCATCCAGTAACTGATGGAAGCAGATGCAGAGATCCACGGCCAAGCACTGGGCCGAGCTCCAGGAGTCCAGTTGAAGAGAGGGAGGAGGGATTATATAAGCAAGGCAGCATCAAAATCATGACAGGGAAACCCACAGAGACAGCTGACCTGAGCTCATGGGNTCTCACAGACTCTAGACTAACAGCTAGGGAGCCTGCATGGGACCGACCTGCATGTGGGTGCATGTTGTGTAGCTTGGTCTGTTTGTGGGGCCCCTAGCTGTGGGACCAGGGTCTGTCCCTGGTGCATAAGCTGGCTTTTTGGAACCTATTCCCTATGATGGGATGCCTAGCTCAGCCTTGATGCAGGGGTGAGGAGCTTGGTCCTGCCTCAACTTGATATGCCATGCTTTGTTGACTCCCACGGGAGGCCTTACCCTTTCAGAGGAGTGGATGGAGGAAAGGGGGGAGGGAAACCGTGGTTGATATGTAAAATAAGCTTTAAAAATTAATAAAATTTTTTTTTAAAAGGAAAAGGGACCTCCAGTCACAGAGTCACAGAGTCCCCACTCTAGAACTTCCCGGGGAGTTGATCTACTACAGAAGCCATCTCAGGCATTGCCTAGGGNCCCNAGGTGCTAACAGGGCCCTTGGTCTTCTGCACCATGTTCAGTCAGGCACCATGAGCTGACACTTCCCAGAGGCTTCCTTGCTTCTTTAAAGCTGCTACTACTCACCCCTAGATCCTGTTTCCCTCTGGAAGCATGGTGTCTCCAGGTTTGTTTAGTGAGTCCCTGTGACCCTGAAAGTCTGGGGAGCCCCTTAAACATAAGCTAAGCCAACCAGTACTCCAGCTGGAGAAGGGCAACAGGGCACTTCTAACTCTGGAGACATGGACTATCAGCAACCCCAGACCCTGGGAGAAGTGGAAGAGCCCTAAACTGCCCAGGGCAGGGTTAGGGTTAGGGCAAGGAGGGGAAGCCTTGGGCCCTGGCAGANAGAACAGAAGTGGATTCCTGAACCCGTGGTGTGTTGCCCTCTTGATCCACTCTGACCTGAACCACCAACTGGCAGCTTAGCCTTGAATTTCTCTGGGCCTTAGTTTGTCTACCTGTCTAATGGGTATGATGATTACTTCTGGAGGTAACCCCACTTCATGTAAACCAGCCTAGTCCTGGAAAGGAAGCTTCCATGCCATTTCCCAGAGGCTTCCTTGCTTCTTTAAAGCTGCTACTACTCACCCCTAGATCCTGTTTCCCTCTTCCATGCCAGCCTGAGACGTGAGAGGGAAAAAGGAAGAAGCCCTTGGGGTGGGAGTGAGGGCAACTGTTTCCTGGAAAGGGTTGTATGATAACTATTCTAGGCTGAGTGGGTGACGCTTCCCCGACCATCCTCTGGTACTATATCAAGATAGGCATAGGTACACCAGCAAGATTTCATTAGCTACCCTGACATTTCAATCTCATCTAATGTCTCACATCAGGGAATACTCTTATTTGGATGTTGGTTGTTTTAGAATGTAAACACCATTCCTGGAGGGCAACAGGGCTCTGGTGCACCATACCTGCTAGCTACGTGCCTCTGACACCCTAAACCAATTGAGGGACCCTACCATTGCCCCCACTTTGCAGATAAGAAAACTGAGATAGGGGTAGGTTTAAATGAGATGCAGTGGGCTACACAGCTGGGGAGATGTGAGGATGGTGTCTAGGGAGGGCTCTGTGTCCCCTCTCAAGATTAAGAGCCAAGGGTGGGGATACCCAGCCTCTGGCTCAAGCTAGGACAGCCTCCTTCCTTGTCCATATCACTGTGCTCCTCACTCTAGGCTACGGTTCCCACACTGTGGTGGCGGCAGCAGCGCGGGAAGCGTGCCCAGCCCTGAGGCATTAGTGCCGGGGCCTGCCTCTGAATGAATGAGGGCGGCAGTGGGGGGCATGAGGAGGGTAGCTCCCAAAAGACCATCTGGCTCGATGTTATAATAGAGCAATAAAGGGCTCATCTGCTTTTCAGGAGTTGGGAAGGAGCTGCTCTCTGACACCACCGAGTTTTTAACCAGCTTGGGACTGCGACCCCAGCACTACCCTGGCCCACTGGGGGCTGGTGGACAGAGCGTGGCCACGTGGGCTGGGTAGCCGTAATCCCTTCACTGCCTTGAAAGTATCCCCCACCCCCAGTTTTCCCACCACCCACCTCTGTTGTCCTGAGCCCTCTCCACCCCGTTAGCCAACTAAGGTTGGGGCTGATAGAACCTGCTGTTAGAGCTCTGGGGTGTGTACCCCTGAGTAGGGCTACAGTGCGCAAGGTTCCAGGAGCCTCAGGATATGGGTCCCCACCTCATAGCCACCCAAATGTCTCTTAGGTAGATGAAAACACTCAGCCAGTGGGACTGTGGGGATGTCAGACANACCTCACCGGACCTGTGTTCTCTAGGCCCAGAGGGAACAGAGGGCTAGGGCTTGGACTTACGTCTTCACTGTGTCTCCAGAGAGTACTTTCCACGGGGCTGTTAGGGTATATTCCCCAGGCCCATGCCTCACCTTAATCAGATGAGAAAAGAGGTTTTAGAGACGGAATATCTCCAGGCAGCCATTATCACCAGAGCCTTCGGAGCCACTGGGTAAGCAAAAGAAGAGATTGGGGTGGAGGGAGGGATGGAGTAGAGAAGCTGTACGTGAGCAGCTTTTTGGAGAAGAGCCTGAGATTGCCTGAGTCCCACAGCAGAGTACCAGGTTTGTGACCTGGTACAGGTTAGACCAAGCACCAGACCTACTGTGCAGAGAAGTGACCTAGGGTCTGTGCTTCTGCAGCTCTGGAGTCTGGATGCTCTCCCAGAGTATCTTAGCTCCTACCCTCTCAGGTCAGGTTGATGGGAGAGCAACAGGTGAGTAGGGAAATGCTGTCCTCATGATTTGGTGGCCCTGGCTTAGTACTATGTACAGTGTAGACACTGAGGCACCTGCTTGGGTACAGGTGGCAGGCAGCCCNAGCTGCATATGTTCCTTCTGGCTGGAGCCCAGTAGAGGTACATCTCAGCAAGGCCCTCCTTGTAAGAGGAGTGTCTCCCTACAACCTGGAGTCAATTCCTCAAGACCCAGGTAAGCCTTGGCCTATAAGCCCATCTTACAGACAAGTAAACCGAGTCTCTAGAAAGACCAAGACATGTTCACCTGTGTGAGAGTCAAGGGCAGAGCCAAGCCTTCACTTGGCCCAGCCCCTTTGTCACCCCATCCAGCCTGCTCTTTGGAACTCCCCAAAGTAGTCCTGTTGTGGAGGAAGCTGGCAGCGTCAGGGTTCTCTGAAGCACATCACTGAAATGCCACAGAAGACAGGGGTATGTATACAAGGCAGGGGTGGTGCAGACCCAGTAAACTATGAACNTTGGGATCAGACTGTGTTGTCTAACCTGACAGGCAGTATGCCACATCCTCTCACCCAGTGGAATAGAGTGGGAGAAGAGCTACCATCTCAGGGCTGTGCCTGTGGCTCTCAAGGCCCTGGAAGTTCAAGACAGGTGTGGAAGGGGAAAGTAGAGACCCAGGAGCTGATTTCAGTAGCTGTCTGAGATCCACACCTGGAGAACACCTAGTAGAGAGACTGCCAGACAGAAGCAGGGAGACTGGCTCGGTGGNGGTCCCAGAAGCAGCCCAATCCCCACCTCTCATGAAGGTTTGATTTCCTCCTCTGTGCAATAGGTCCAATGCCAACAAACCTTAGCCCATAGAGCCACTGCCACAGGCACCTAGCCCTTCCCTGGGGGCTCTGCACCCAAAAGACTCAGGAGTGGCTGACTTTACCTTGGCAGGGTGCAAAGAGTGCCTGTCTGCCTAGTTCCCACCTGGAATGAAGTTGTCCCCATCCCGCTATGAGAAGGCCACTCCATGTCAGAGGTACAGAGAATGGCCCAGCTTTGCCTAGGATGGTAGATCCCCTCCCAAGTCACCCTCTGGGGCTGGGGCAGCAGCAGCTCAGGCAGAATCTACCAGACTGATCCACAGGTGAATTGCTTCCTCCTGAAAACCTNAGCTTCCTCACCTGCAGCACAGTCATACCCTTTCCTGCCTCTGAGGGTGTCCAGCCTTGCATCACAGCACACAAGGCAGTGGTGACCACACAGTTCCTCCCACTATCACAGCTCACAGCACCCAGGTATCTGTTCCAATGAAGGGCGGCAGAGAGCAATGTTCGGCTGACCAGGGCATTCTGAGAGGTGAAAGAAGCAGAGCCAGGCTGGGGACTGTTTGGTGGGAGCTCCACCTCAACCCCTGGCACCTCCACATAATGTCCGCCAGCTGGTGGCTCCGCTTCCTCCCTGGGGGTCCACTTCTAGACCCGGCCGCTGGGCCATGCTCCAGCCTGGTGCCCGATTGCTAGCCCTGCTTCCTGCTCCACCCCAGTGCCACTGACACCTCAAGCCACCCAGACTCCTGGCCCACGCATGCAGCCTATGCAGCAGCCCGGCACTGGGCTGCACACTGCTGAACCCACCCCTTCAAAGCCCGCCAAACACAGCTCTTTCCCCAGAGAGGCTCAAGACCACTCCCTCTGGGCATTTAAGCAGCATCCCGGGAAAATAGACTCGTGGTTCCTCCGGTCTCTCGTCCTGGTTTCTCTGAGGGGCCAGGGAATCACCTGGGAACGTTTGCCCATTAAACCTGGCCTTTCCTAATTCGGTCTAATTTAGATTGCTGCATCGGCGGAGAGGTTTATCCAGGTGTAAGAAACTTATCAGGGACAGTGGCCCTGAGAACAACTGAACATGGCATACATATATGGGCACACAGGTATAGGCATTTGTGCATGGATACACACATAGGCATAATAAGCACATACAAATGTACCAAAGTACATGCCAATGTGCTCCCTGGACCTGCAGGAGCAGAAATGTAGGGCTATATATGCATGTGTGTACTTGTGTGCCTATCTCTATGTATGTGGCTTGTGTGACAGGGTGTGTGCGTGTGTGTTATNTAGAAGCACTTTATACATTACATAGTGGTAAATGTCCACTTGAGAAAATATTGATAAAGGGGCTAGTGAGATGGCTCACTAGGTAAGGGACCTTGCTGCCAAGCCTGATGACTTGAGTTTGGTCTCTGGAAGCCACATATTAGAAGGAGAAAACTGACTTCTGCAAGTTGTCCTCTGACCCCCCCCCCAACACACACACAAAATTAATGTAAGATGAAAATGTCAATAAGAAAAGCTAACCAAATTCATGTTCCAAAATGCTGACATGTAAGGGTTCTCTGTCTCCAGCCACATCCAGTCAGTCTCCTGGCCAGTAGTTACCTATCTTCACTGTAACCCCACGTTATACCCAATCTATAGCCCCCAAGTCACCTCCCACATGTTAGGGTCTCCTACCCCATTTTCAGAACTCTTCACCCCACATGTGAGGCCAAGCTTGCCCTCTGCTCAGCCCTTGTGCACTGTCTCTACTAACTAAGGGAAAAGATGTAGCGGGAAGGTGGAAAGAACCATGCCATCTTGGATACAGTTCCTTAGTCTAGTTCTTGGGAAAAGGGAAGAAGATTCAGACCACTGGCCAGGGAGAGATCTAAGGCTTTCCTACTAGCCCCACAGGGGACCTATAATCCAAAATATTGACAAAATGCATTGATTATGTACCTTACTGGCAGCCTTTGTAGCATAGACACCCTTTGTCCCGGAATCAGTCATCTGGTTACCTGCCGTCTAGAGCATGGGTTCCAATTGATGGGTATGTTACTTTCCTCACACTTGGGGCACCTACACAAAGGTCAGCTAGGGGACTACATCATCTATCTACCCCCCAAATGTTCCCATCCCTTCCTAGAGACAGTCACCCACAGCCACCACCCACCACTCACATTAACACCTGGCCCTCTGCTCCTGGAGCTACACCTCCCTCCCTCTGTGGCTCAGGAAAGTAAGTAAACAATTGTTGAGGGTTTGAATCCCAGCCTTAGCTAGGTATGGTGACACATGTCTGTAATCTCAACACTCAGCAGGGTGAAGCAAGAGAATCTCATACTTGAGGTCAGCTGAGCTACATAGTAATTCCCTGTCTCAGTTAAACAAGCAAACAACAACAACAACAAAAACATCCCAGCCTGGACCTCGATCTTGCTTGCTGTGCTGGTAGTCCACAAGTAAAAGAGGGTGACTCNTAGGTGGGTGCCTTGAAGTCAAGTCTAAACTGGGAATTGATGACAAACTTCATTGTGAGGGTCTGGAAGTTTTGACACACAGGGGTTAGCTGAGCCACAGTTCACGTGCCTTGGCGAAGCCTCTTGACCTCTGCTGCTGGCCATGTGAACTGAAGACAGAAACTCTTCTCACTGCTGGTCCACGTTGTGTTCCATGCCCTGCNTTTTGCAGGTGAACTCTTTAGTCACATACACCCCACTGCAGATCCTGCCTGGAGCATGGAAGAGAGTCCACCCCTCCTAGCCTCCAAGGCAGACTCAGCAGCCACTAAGTGCTCCTCTGTCTCCCAGGGCAGACTCCCTCCGTGGCCAACTGTCCTTCCTNGTGGTCTATCTAGGGAAAAGTAAGCATCTCCTTGCAGCAGATGGCTACTGCAGAGGACAGAAGGCTAGATGGAATGAGAACAGGGTTCCGCATAGGACAAACCTGCTGTGGTCATAACTTGAGGGGACTCTGTCCCCACCATCCCAAATAAGGTCACTTCCTTGCCCCCAGTTCCCAGGCAAGTGGCTTTCTGCCACCCACTCAAAGCACAGTTACTCCCTGGCTCCCCGAGGGCTTCTGAGGTCAAAGGGAACAACAGGCTGTCCCCTCCCTTTCCCAGGCCATTCTCAGTCCAGACCCCCCCCCATCCCCTCATCTCATCCACTGTAAATGTTTTGAGAACCAGGGCAGCAGGATGGTGATGCTGGCACTCCTAGGACCCAACATTCCCCCACAGTATTGCCTCCACACAGTCATGATCCTGTCTACGGCTCTTCTCTAGACAACTTCCCAATTGTGACCAAATATACATAACATAAAAATTCACCCACTTCTAAGTGCTATTCACACATGTTAAATATACTCACGATGTTGTGCAGCTGTCACCACCACTCNTGTTCATCTTCCCAAGCCAGATCTGTCCCTGCTAAACACTGCCGCCCCATCTTCCTCCCACCTCAGCTCTTGACAACAACTGTTCTACTTTCTGACCNTGAATTTAACAACTCTGGGTCCCTCCTATAATTGGAGTCATGCAGAATCTGTCCTTTTGGGGCTGGCTTGTCTCTTTAGCTTAGCATAACATCCTCAAGGTTCACCTATGTTATGTACAGATGAGCTATCTTCCACTCTATGGATATTTTGCCTGTCCCCTATCTGTTCATTGGTCTGTGAACACTTGGGCGGCCTTGGCTCCTTGGCTACTGTGTATGGCACAGCTGTGAGCACCAGCATGAAAACGTTTGAGTCTGCTTTAACCTTTTGAGTATAGACACAGAAGCAGAACTCCAAAATAACCCCATTAAATTTTGTTGGCCCTCCAAACTGTTTATCACAGTGCTGTACTCCCTCCTTCAGAGACTGGGAGCAGAATATTGCCCTGCAGCCTCCCCANTGCCCTTCCTTGTCCAAGGAGCTCTTCAGTCAACTTATGAAGAAGGGACAGGGCTTGTGACTTTCAGCATAACCATGGCAACTCAGTTTACAGGAGCCCCCTGCCCCATCTACAAAACAGTGTGATTACTCAATGGAAGGGCCTTGCCAACTCCAGACTGTGCTCCATTTCATCTACTGCCCCCTCCCCTAGACTTAGTGAATTCTCATATGGGAAGCTCTGGAAGGTGTATGAAGGGCAACTTGGAGAAGGACCCCCAACCCCACCCCATGCTGCTGTGGTGGTAGTAGGATTGCTAAGCCCCCTCCCCCATCTCATGGTGCTTCTGCAAGGCAAAGCCCGCCAGCCAGAGGCAGCCTTCACCCCTCCCCCTTTGCAGCTACTCAAGTCGGATGGTGTGAGCCAGGAGCCCAGCGAGTTTCCCACACTTTGGCCCCATTCACAGTGTTAAACGGCCCACAAAGGCCAGGCGTGTGCCTCAGAGGCCGCCCAGGCTGCCATCTGGCCCGCACTCGGGGAGGCAACCAGCCTTTCATCCGGCTGGGATTTAACACCATTCATTTCATATTTCCCACAACTGAAAATTGGATCAAAGCTGCTCGGGTTCAGGGTGGTGGTGAGGAGGAGCAGGGAGGGGGTGGCCCTCCCCATGGCCCACCCACCACCCTCACCCCTCACCCCTCGTAGGCCACTCTCCTAACCCACCACGGGTGGGCGGGCATGGAGGTTGGACCACATCTCCTGGCACGCGTCTCATTTGGGTGAGGAGATGGTTCAGGGGAGGGTACTGGGAGTACAGAACACAAGACTTAGTCAACTGTCCCCACCAAAGCCTGGGGGAGCAAAGTCTGGGCCTGGATGACCCCCATATCTGAGTATAGTCTTGGGTCCTTGCTGCCCACAGCCAGGTGCAAATGGTCAGGGCACACATGAGCTCAGACTCTGTTTACAATTGGTGGGTTCCAGGCTCTTGCTGGTCTGTTTGCACTCCCTCAGGCCTATGCTGATCACCTGGTTGCTCCTGAGCCCTGAATTGGCAGAGCATATGGGACAGGCACATAGGTGACCAAGTCATCCTGCCCTCTCTACCCCCAGGGAGCCCAGATCCACAGCATGGCTAAATTCGACTACCATATGGCATGAACCTCTTTTGGGCTGCAAACAACTCTACTGAACACCATCAGGACTCTCTCTCCTTTGTAGTCTCTGGGGGCTGCTTGCCCCCCACATAGTACCAGCCACTGCTAGTCCTCAGGATTGTCGAAACAGAGGCCTAGGCATACAGCTCTGGGCCTCCCCCCTTTCTTCTACATCAAACAAGGACCTCAATGAGGAGCCTCCAGCTCATGGTGAGGGGTGTGGCAAGGTCTAGGGGAGGTGAATATATGTACCTATATCTTGCCATGGACAGGCCATCCTATGCTGTCTCAAAGCCAAGCCATCCCCACTGTCCCAGATGTTTCCATCCATGGTAACCAGCAGCTCCTTGCGCTAGGCNTGGCAAATAGACCACTTACAGCAATGGGTTACTGCCATGGCAGGAAGACATTTCCTGAGTGGGCCGTAGTGAAAGCCCTTCAATCCTGGGCTCAGTCAGACATGGCTGACCTCCACCCAGAGAACCTGGTTTCAGCTCTGGCTGCAGTGTTCTGATGCCAGCCTTCTACTTGGACCTGGNTAGGTCTTAGGTTGCCCCTAGGAGGAAGCACAGGCTTCATCTCCTCCCTTAGCCCCTGCAGAGTATCAGAGAAATAGTACAGGTTCCAGGTGGAGGAGCACCCCCACATGGCCATTCCCTAGGGGTCTATGGTGGGAACTGGTCAGGTCATCTGGCCAGACACCACAGTTATAAGTTCATCCAAAGGGGCCCAATTATGCTGGCACAGCAGTCATATAGGGTCTCATTCTCAGTTCTGCCACCTTGCACCCCCCCACACACAAAATGCTGAGTAAAGCAGGAACACAACACACACATACACAGGATGTGTGTGTGAGAGAGGAGTTACAGGCAGCCAACGAGCCAACACAGGATTAATGATCACAGACAGCATGAAGGAGGCATGGTCCTCCTATTTCAAAGATGCACTGTGGTACTCAGGTCTGCACAAGATGGAGAGAAAGCCCCAAGGGCACCACTGGCCCAAGGGCTGTCCAGACACCCTGTGAGTGCAGGGGCCCCTGCAGACTTCCTGGGTATGGAGCTTCATACTAGGCACTACCCAAAGCAAATTCAGGTAGCCTGAAAGTATGCCTGGCAGGCTCCATTCTTAACACCCAACCATTTCTAGCTCTGGGGAAGTCACTCCTCCCAAGTAACAGTTTGGGAACTGGCAATAAAAGCTAGTAATGCCGATCCTAAGCGCCTGAGTCCCTCTCTCACCCTCTACCTGTAGACAGTATGACAGCAGCACCTGTTTGGGAGAGTGTGGCCCACTTCAACACATTCTGCCTGTGGGCAACAGGTCCCAAATGGGACGGGTGCCCACCCTCTGGAAGCCGCTGTCTGTTAATTGTAAGACTTCTTTTAAAGCGCCTGTGGCCTCTGCCAGCCAGCGGTGGGGAGCCGCTGGGGAGTGGGAGGGAAGAAGGGAGAGAATTGGGGAGGGGGGACTCCTTCCTGCCCTCCCCACCTCCNCGCGGCCTGGGAAAAGGCAGCATATTGAGGCGCGGGGCTCTCAGCATCAGGCCCCGGGATGCTAATGAGGGCGAGCGCGTTCCCACAGCCCGGACATTGTGCCGCGCGGCCCACCTGCTCCTCGGGGAGCGACCATTGTGCCCGCGCCAATTCACAGGCAATTTAGCGTGCGCTAATGGGCCGGCGCCTTTGTGCGGCCGGCGCCGCCATTGGCCGCCGAGTGTGGGAACGGCCGCGGCACCCGGGCCCCAGGCGCCGGGCCGCCGCCCGCGCCTATATAGGGCTGGCGCGCGGGGGTCGGGACCGCGCCAGCCCGGGACGCCTGGCTTTGCCCGTTCCGCTCCGCACCGCTCGCCAATCGCCTCCTGAGCGCCAGGCATGGCCCCAAGTACCGTGGCGGTAGAGATGCTCAGTCCCAAGGAGAAAAACAGAGTAAGTGCCACTCGCCCGGCGCGCGGCGTCCAGTTCCCCCGGGGACTCTGGCCTCCGCCGCCCACCTGACGCCTCTCCTCCCGCAGCTGCGGAAGCCGGTGGTGGAGAAGATGCGTCGGGACCGCATCAACAGCAGCATAGAGCAGCTGAAGCTGCTGCTGGAGCAGGAGTTCGCGCGGCACCAGCCCAACTCCAAGCTGGAGAAGGCCGACATCCTGGAGATGGCTGTCAGCTACCTGAAGCACAGCAAAGGTGAGCCATGCGTCTGTACCCGCCTCCCGCCCCCCCGCCGGTGTCTTCCACCGCGCGCACCCCGCTGCTGCCGGCCCCAAGAGCCTGCACCAGGACTACAGCGAGGGCTACTCGTGGTGCCTGCAAGAGGCCGTGCAGTTCCTGACCCTGCACGCCGCCAGCGACACGCAGATGAAGCTGCTCTACCACTTCCAGCGGCCTCCAGCTCCCACCGCACCTGCCAAGGAGCCCCCGGCGCCCGGCGCTGCGATCCACCCAATGCGCTCCCCGGCTAAGGCTGCTGCCACAGTCGCCACTTCCCGCCAACCCGCCTGCGGCCTCTGGCGGCCCTGGTGACCCCGCAGCCAACGGATGCCTGGAGAGGACCAGAGGACAGACAAGCCGGTTCCTCTCGTTCCCCTCCGTGTAGGGAAGACCTTCCCCAGCCGCAGTTCAGCCCCAGGTTGGCCGCAACCTTCTTCTGAAGGCTCCCTCCCCGAGGCTGGCTGGCCAGCAGGAGGGTCATTCTTAGAGAATGTATGTGCAGAGTTGTCATTTGGGGATAATCAGGGTCCACCCTCTGCCGCGTGTCCGACCCCATGGGGTTGTTTTGTGTATGCATTTCAGCAAGTGACTTCTGGGAAGTTCCCGGTCACCGGGGGTTCTATGATATTTGTAGAATCAGGGGTTGGTTTGCTGGTGCCCCAGCCTGTAGAGGACTTTCTTCAGGGCCCGTTGCTGCTGGGCAAGCACCCTGCAGGCGGGCTGTGCCCTGGGCACACTTGCCTTTTGTGAAGGCGGAACTGCAGGCGTTTCCTCATAGGAAAGCACTCAGCCTGTGTGGGCATAGGGCCCATGGGACCTCACCTAAAGGTCCACGTGGCCTTCGCTGTCTGATACACGCTCATAGTGGGCTGTCTGGGAGGGTGGGGTCTCCACGATGATCCTTAAAGGATTCCTCTGTGTGGGTGGGTGCATGTGGGCACAATTTTGTACTTAGAATTTGAACTCTTGGTCATGTGGGAGACCACAGACTGCTCTAAAGGCTTCTAATAAAATATCAAGCCCTCCATGTCTGTGCCTCTTGTCTGTCCTTGGCAGTCATAGGGGTGATCTGCCCCATAACTGGGGGTGGGACAGTGGGCATGACCATGTTCACAAACAGGGATCAGGAGGGGTGATTGCTGGTGGTCCTCTAACAGAGAAAAACGGAAGGCAAGAGGTAGGAGGTGAAGAGGAGAGGAGCATGTAGAGCTGTTGGTGCTCTCACTGTGAATAAGGCCTGGGTGGTTGCCACTGATTTTTACTAGTTCCCAGGGGAGGGGGGGGGAAAGGCATCATAGTAACTATAGGTCCTTTGCTCTGTCCACTGAGATGGGAGCTGGGGGCTGCAGTGGCTCTCTTGTTGCAGCAAAAAGAGGCTTGGCTGCGTCAAACCTAAGAAAGTATCTGTCCCAGCTCCTGCTTCCCTTAGTGCACCTTTAGCTAATTCATAAATGCCCTCCCTCCCTCCCACAAGGTGACTGACTAGGGTCAGGGCTGACCCATTCCATTCAGGCCATGAACCTGGTAGGGGTGGTTCATTGCCTCAGACAGGACATTTACTTTAAGGCAGGCCACAGAAGGTAGGCCAAATTCACAGGACCCTAGAACCACAGCTTCCAGGTGCCCCAAAGTCAAAATCCATGGAGCAAGAAGTGGGAAGGAGCTGGGTGTGTCTACATGTTTTCTGAATGACAAGTCATAGATGTGGGCCCTGCCCTGCCCTGATCTGTTCCACTCAGCAGTTCTCCCTTTCTGTCTATTCTGCCAGTGGCCACCTGAAGTCTCTGCTGATTCCCTAGATGTAGTGAGCAATGACAGAGAACCTCCATCTCCACTCATTTCGCTTACCCCAGGAGCTGCAGCACATCTATGAATGGGGAGGAGACCGATCCCTTGTGGAGTTTCCTAAATGCACGGCAGGCATACTCCACTGACAGGGACTGAGTTGCTGGGTCATTTTACTCACAGAAGGAGCTCTGCCACCCTGGAGCAGGCTCTCCCATCCAGAGCTTGTCCACCCTGTTGGCAGGCACGTCCAGTACAAGGCTGCCTCCTCCCTGAATTCAATCCAGATATATGGCAGCTCAGCCCTGCATCACCTCAACCCTGTGCTCCATGAGCCTGCCAGTCAGTGAATAACAGCCTGCAGACAGTACCTGGGAGCAAGATATTAAGTTATGTGGTGGGCCTCTTGAGGACACAATGCTCTCAAGGGACTCAAGTCAGCAGGAACTCCAGATCACCTCCACTTTGAAGCCCTGCCCCCTCTTCCAGGTACCCTTTCCTCCTTTTCCCCATACTTTCCGCAGATTGCCATTAAAGTGCCCATCTTTCCCGGCTGCAGTTTCATGCCCCGCCCTGAGTGTAGGGTCCTTAAAACTACTCCAATTTACATGGGAGTTTTACAATTGAAGGTGGTGGGTCAATCAGGATGGTGGGTCACACTATCAGAAATCACAGCAGCTTGCAGGGCCAGCCTCACAGCGGGAGCGCGGCAGACCCAGGTGGTCTGGAAGCAGGATCGGCAGGCTCAGCACAAGTTAGCATCAGACAACGCAGCGAAAGAGCAATATTCCAGAAGCCTCGTATTAGTAGTTTGGAGAATAACAGCACTCCCTTTCCGCAGTCCTGGCCTCTAGGGCGCTTGTCTGGGACGGTCTAGANACGTAGTCTCCAGCACAGGCGGAGGGGGCGGGACCCTGATTAGCATAATTTATGCACACGGTCGTTTAGCAGTCAATTATATGCGCATATATCTCCATGGCTGATGAGGCTGGCCAGGCACTTTCAAAATGGCGGAGCGTGGAGCAAGTGGCGGCGGGAGCGGCGGGGACAGTCTGGACAAGAGCATCACGCTACCCCCCGACGAGATCTTCCGCAACCTGGAAAACGCCAAGCGCTTCGCCATTGATATAGGTAGCCACGGACCGGGTACTCGAGCGGGCGGCCAGAGCAGTGGGCGCAGGCGGCCAGCGGGGGCGGCGGGAAGGACGAAGGGCGGGGGGCGCGGGCCATGCGCACAGCCTCACGGGTCGCCGCACAACCTCTTGGGACTTGTAGTGTGTGTAGCGCCAAGGTGCGGGATCGAGCCGGCTGTGGGACTTCAGCTCCCGGTAGGCGTTGCGCGTTTGGAGCGGGGCATGTCGGGCCTCGTAGTCCGCGCGGCGCCGGCCGATTGTGAGGGCTCTGCTGAGGGACGGGCGGGGCGGGTGGCCTCGGAGGTCCTAGTCTGCTCAGATCCCCCGGGGTTTGGTTGCCACTGCCCCGCGCCCCGTGGCTACCCCTCCCGAGCTCCCTCTTCCCAGACAGCGGTCGAGACATGGGGCCCGGACACTCGTACACTGGGTGTAAAGCTCCCAGCGTGTTCCATAGCTTTGGACACCTCACTACCTCCTACGTCCACCTCCTGCGTGCCTGATGGTTGACCTCACTGCCGACCGGCTACCGGCCGGCCGTCTTAGACCCCTTCCCGCGTTGGGCTACCTCATAGCTCCCAACGAGATTCTGTTATCGCCCCTGTGTGCAGATGTGGAGACCAAGGCACAGGAGGCTAGCTTGCTTGGGGGTCATTCGATTCGTAGATAGCTGAGCTGGATGGGAGCTGGCCAACCCCCAACCACTCTGCTGTGCATCCTGGGGAGTTTTGCACCCATCTGTTGCNGGCGTTTTGCCCGTGTGCCTCTTGATGTTAGCGTGGTCATTGAGGCCCACACAGCGGGGCAGCATCCGCTGTCTTGGACGTAACTCCGTGAATGAATGGGTGTGTTGCTGGCTCCTAGCCTCCTTTAAAAGTCTGGATCGTTATAAGACTTGAAAAGATCATCTTTATTTCTGGAATATTGAATATGTTCTCTACCCTTATGCTTTTGGATTGTCTCTCTAAGGTGCCCTTTCTTGGAATGGGGAGTGGATGAGAAAGCAAAGATGGCCTGGTCTGAGCTCAAGAGGGTTGGCGATGGGGGAGTAGGCACTAGAGAAGATTCGAGTAACACCTGAGATAACTTGATGACAGACTGGATATTGAGCTGAAAATGGTGAGCTTACAGGCTTAGTAGAGAAGACTGTCCACAACCAGACCTCTCTAAAGGCCCCAAGGCAGCTGTCCCCAGGCTTCTGAAACCTTCTCTCCAGACCTAGGTTTTGTGTTTTGTCCTGTGGTCTTACACTTGTTTGTTGGGAAGAAGTCAAAATTAAATTATGTCTGAAAAGCAATTGAAGTTGATTGTAAACATCATCTGGCAGTTGAGAAAATAGGGTTCACCTTGGATAATGTATGTGGCTCCCAGAGACCATCGAACCAGTAGCCACAAAGCATGAGCCATAGTGGAGGGTTGCCTCCAAACTGAAGGTGTCGAGTCCAGGCACAGGCTGCCTTGACAGAAGGACACTGCAGGAGTATGTTCAGTGTTGGTTTTTGTCTCCTCTCTGAAAGCTTCCACTAGCCTGGGTCCTGGATCTGAGCTCAGAAGGACATGCTTACGGTTCCTGAGGACAGACCTTTTTTGGCTGCAGCTGATGGGAGTTCACAACTCAGGATAGGGTCGACAACTCAGGCACCTACAAAACAACATGCATGTTGTTTAAAAATAGACTTCTCCTGTTTCCTCTTTCCTCGCTGTCTCTGGATTGAGGAAGCCTCAGCTGTTCTGTGTTCTTGGCGAGCTCTTTTCCTTTCTTGGATAGGGACATTCATGTCAACTAGGTTGATTCACTCCTGGAAACACAGGCAGTAGGGAGGGTCCCTGAGGGGCACACAGGCAGGAAGAGATTCCAGGGTAGTAAATTCTAGGCTGTCCTGCCCTTCCTTGGTTCTGTGGTGTGCATGTAAAAGGCAGCTTGGTGGAATTCAGTTCTCTCCTTCCATCATGTGGATCCAGGGATCAAATTCAAGTCATTACAGTTGACAGCAAGCACCTTTATCTGATCCATCTCACTGACCTCCCANTAATTTCTAATGAGTTGCTTAAAGTACATTTCTGAGTTTGCACAGCCTTGTCTTTTCAGAAACGGTGCATCCTCAGAGGTGAGATAGACAAGCATTTAGAAGCAGACAAACCTGAGGACAGACCGGGATTGAGGGCAGGAAAAAGGGATCAGGAGGCTTAGGACTATGGCCAGGGATGAGATTAAGCTTATGATACACATACTAAACCAAACAAGTAAGGCTGCATTGTGGTNGTTCTTGGTTGCACAGGACAGGCTGCATTGTTTTAGTTTCACTGAGGAGAGAGCTCTGGCCTCCAAGCACCCTGGTCCTATATATCTATAAATTTGAGTATCTGCTCCCTTGTAGTCCATTGTTTTCTTATAAAAACAAACACTTGGAAATATCTTAGCCATTTCACTTTGCTACTGGGAGACCTTTGCCTTGTTTCTGTCAGGCCTCTGAGAGGTGCAGCTGCAGTGGAGTGCTGAGATTCCTGTTTTCCCCGTGTGTCATTTGAAAGCCTGTGAATCTGCAGTTGCAATTACAAACTGGAAAGTGCCTTTTCTGCCTACGAGGGCTTGTCCTTGGCATTGCCTTCTCTGGAACTCTGGGCAGCTTTCCCTGGAGTGTGTGGCGCACGTGGACAGAGGCCTTATGCTTTTCCTGGAGCACAGGGGCTGGCTGTGTGCAGTGTTCCATGGGTGACAGGGCCCTATGAAGATGTCAAGAGCCTGCCTGACTCCANATGTGGTGATTGATGCATACCTTGAATCCCAGTACTTGGGAGGTAGAGGCACNTGGTTCTCTATAGATTTGAGACCAGCTCAGGCTGCATAGTGAAAACCTGTTTCAAAAAGCAATAGGACTGGGCTCAGAGGTGATGGTGCACTCCTTTAATACCAGCACTCAGGAGGCAGAAGCAGGAGGATCTCTGTGAGTTTGAGGCCAGCCTGGTCTACAAAGTGACTTCCAGGACAGTCAGGACTACACAGAGAAAAAACCCTGTTTTGAAAAACCAAAAAANCCCCAGTAGAACTGAAGAAAAGGATAAACGGTAAAGAACACTGACTGATCTTTCAGAGGACCCAGATTTAATTCTCAGCACCTATATGGTGACTAAAACCTTCTGTAACTCTTATTTGCAAGGTGATCTGATGCCCTCTTCTGACCTCACAGACACTGCATGGATGTGGTGTGCAGGCATTTATGTAGGCAAAACATCCATACACATAAAATAAAAATAAAACCTCAAAAATTAAAACATATCTAAAAATAAAATCTTTAAAAGCAACAAATAAAGAGCTGGGTCCTTTGGAGGCCTTTGACTTCCTTTGGCTACTTCTGAGGCTTGGGCTGATCCATCAGCTCAGTCCTGAATGCTGGGGGCCACTCTCTGACCCTCAGTCCCTGTTTGTAGGTAAATCCTACCTGTTAACCNTGTGTATCTCAAAGATTTGTGTGTTGCCCACCCTGATTTGTTAAGATGAGGCCAAATGTGGATGGGTCAGTTTACTTGGAGTCTGTCAAGATTGCTTTGCTTTCAGTGATGGAACTCAAACATGGACCGCACATGTGCAGGCAAGTGTGCTGCCTCTGAGCCACATTCCAGCCCTCTTTATCTTGTATGTTGGGGGTATTTCCCCTCATGGCCCCTTTATGCCCCCCTCTCCTTTCATTAGCCTTTGTCTCCCTAGTTGTTATTACCTTTACTTTTATGTCATATGTATACACACATAGTTTTACGTACCTATATAAAAATCTATGAATCACAAATAAAATGAGTACATATTTGTCTTTCTGAGGCTGGCTTAATTCACTTAATATGATCATCTCCAGTTGTTTCCATTTTCCTGCAAATGTCATGACTTCATTCTTCTCATAGCTAGAAAAAAAATTCCACATATAAGTATATCACATTTTCATCCAGTCCTCTGTTCCTCAGCCCACATTTTATTTTTTATTTAAAAATTTTTTTTATTCATTTTACATACCAACCACAGATCCCCTGTCATCCCTCCCCCACTCCCCCCAGTCTCCCCTCTTACCCCCATGCCCTCCTCCAAGAGAGTAAGGCCTCCCATAGGCAGTAAGGGATGCATGGATCGCCTTGGGAAGGGGAAACAGATGAGATCTCCATGAGTAAACTGGGGATGAGGGGGAGCCACATTTTATTTTTTATTGTGAGGTAGGGTCTCACTAAGCTGCCTGGGCTGGCCAACTAGTTTGCAGCCCAGGCTGGCCTGAAATTTGTGATCCTCCTGCTTCTACCTCCAACTAGCTGGGATTAGAGGTTTGCACCACCGGGCCTTACCACTGAGTATGTATGGAGAGAGGGAGTCAGAGGACACTCAGGCTGTTCCTCAGGCACCTTCTGCCTTTTGTCTCTAATTGGCCTGGAGCTTTACCAAGTGGGCTAGGCTAGTTGGCCAGTGAACCCTAGGAATTTGTCTTTTTTCCATCCATTTTGTCAACACTGGGATTACAAGCATATACTACCATCCCATTGGGTTCCAGGGCTCTGAACTCAGCCCCTCACGGTTGCAGGGCTAATGCTTTATCAGCTGAGCCTCTCTCCAGCCCTTGAAAACTAAATTTTCTTAAAAACTGGCAGTAGCTGAATGCACTTGGAAGCAGCAGGTTGGCTCCATTTCTGCTTTGTGAGTGTGAGGAGAGAAACCATGAACTCAGATTAGTTAAGAATCTGAGGGCGGGGCAGAACCTGTAAAGAGATACTACATCATGGTGGTTTATCTCCTTTTCCTCTCTGTGTCCACAGGGATTTTAAGTTCACATAACACTAAGCACTAAGCACCTTGTCCACACAGACTCGAGTGCTCAAGGAAGAGGCTGTTTGCTGATACATCACAGTGCCCTCTGAGAGCTTATAGGAGGTGGATCTCAAGGTCTCCTTTGTCCAGTTCTGAATTTTGCCTGGTTTGTGTCTTCCCCTTGTAGGTGGATCACTGACCAAGTTGGCATACTATTCTACCGTCCAGCACAAAGTAGCCAAAGTGAGGTCTTTTGACCACCCAGGAAAGGTAAGCCTCAAGAGGTGGGTAGGCACCAGTGGAGCTGCATGGGGTGGCTGTTTCCCTCTNGCCTTGGACTTCATACTATTCCTTTTGTTTGTTGTCTCCTGCTGTTTACACATGTTAACACCACAGTCCTGGAGTTGATTGCTCTTCCCTGACTCCTTGTATGGTGTCTTCCTACCCTTGGTGGGAATGCATCCCTTCCCCTGCTCCTTGTGTAGTGTCCTTCTCTGAGGGTCGTGGGTATCTAGACCACTTTCCTCCATCTGTTTTCTCTGCCTTGGCCCAAGCTAACATCAAGTGTTTTGTATATCACTGTTGAGTGAATGCCTAATGTGCTGGAGCAGGGTGCTCAGGACTGTGTGGATTCTTGAGTCTTAAAGACTTCTTAACTCAGTCCTGGAGAGGTGGCTCAGAGGTTAAGAGCACTGGCTGTTCTTCCAGAGGTCCTGAGTTCAATTCCCAGCAACCACATGGTGGCTCACAACCATCTGTAATGAGATCTGGCGCCCTCTTCTGTATACATAATAAATAAATAAATCTTTAAAAAAAAAAAAAAAGACTTTTTAACTCTTTCCAGGACATGGAACAGGACCATGAACCACCCTATGAGATCTCGGTTCAGGAGGAGATCACAGCTCGCCTGCATTTCATCAAGTTTGAGAATACCTACATGGAAGCCTGTCTGGACTTCATCAGAGACCACCTAGTCAACACTGAGACCAAGGTCATCCAGGCCACGGGGGGTGGAGCCTACAAGTTCAAGGACCTCATTGAGGAGAAGCTGCGTCTGAAGTGAGTGGAGAACCTTACCTGTGGTACTTGCGGTGTGGTGGGAAGCCCTGGACTTCATGCAGATTGTGGTGCTGTGTGTGTGTGTGTGTGTGTGCTATCTTGGTGACATTGCTAGCTGCAAATCTGTCAAGAATGGGAGCTGAAGCTTGGCCATGCTGGGGACCTCGTGGATACAGTCTGGCTGCTCTATGCTATCTCCTGGCAAGTGCACCATGGCTGATTCTTGTGACTGTGTTCCTTCATTTGCAGGGTGGACAAAGAAGATGTAATGACCTGCTTGATTAAGGGGTGCAACTTCGTGCTGAAGAACATCCCACATGAGGCCTTCATGTACCAGAAAGATTCAGACCCAGAGTTTCGATTTCAGACAAATCACCCCAACATCTTCCCCTACCTCCTAGTCAACATTGGCTCTGGAGTCTCCATTGTGAAGGTTAGAGTCCACAGATGACTCAGCACCTGCTAGCTATGTACATGCTGTGTGTCACAACCTTCACTGGACATAGGGACAAGTCTGACACTTCATAGAACCATTGTTGGCATGATAGCTGAGCACCTACCACTTACATCAGTGCCACACAGGGTTTGCTTGGAAGCATATGGCAGAAGCTCTTGGGGAGGAGTGTGGCAGCCCTGACCCCAGTGCCCTAGCAGCCTGTGTGGCCTATAGCCCGAAGCCTAATATGCCTGCCCTACTCTTGTCCAGGTGGAGACTGAGGACCAGTTTGAGTGGATTGGTGGAAGCTCCATTGGAGGAGGCACTTTCTGGGGATTGGGGGCTCTGCTCACCAAAACAAAGGTATCCTCTTTAGAACCTCTGCTCTGTGGCCCATAGGAGGTCCCTGCTACACATCTGCAGAAGCTGTTCCCAAGCCTTTATCCTGGCTCTAGTGTCAGGTCTTAGATCCCTGTGACTGAGCTGCTTACAATCTGAAGGACAAGGGCTCTGAGCTACTGGAATTCTGAATTCTGGGAGCTCAGTGGTCTANTGTCCAGCTTGCCAGCCCCTGCCCTTGCCCCATGTGCTGAGACAGGACCATTCACATCTGACTTGGCTGGCTCCTCTTTGATGTCCAGGGTGGTGAGGTTCCCCCAACTGCTAGGCTTCTCACTATCCTGCTCTGTTCTGCTTCCACAGAAGTTTGATGAGCTGCTGCAGCTGGCCTCCAGAGGCCGGCATGCCAATGTTGACATGCTGGTACAGGACATCTATGGAGGGGCCCACCAGACCCTGGGACTAAGTGGCAATCTCATCGCAAGCAGTTTTGGAAAGTCAGCCACTGCTGACAGAGGTACCTGCCAGGATCTGCCCTTCATGGTGACATGGCCAGCTTCAGTGCCCAGGGTATCACTTTGCCCACTAGTGTGGAGAGACAAAGCTCACAGATCCCCTGANACTGTTNCTGCTGGGCCCCTAGGGCTCACCCTCCCAGAGGCCAACTCTGGCTCATTAGAATGTTGCCAGATAACTTCCTCAGCCTCTGTTTCCAAGGAAATGCAAGCTAGGAAAAGTGGTTAGGATATTTTTTTTCTCTTGAAAAACAAAGCCTCATTCATCCAGGACTGAGTCTCGCCTCACATCCCAGAGCTCTGTGCCCCTCGCCCTCTAGCTGTCTGTCACCGGGGGGTACTCACATCACACCCTGGATTCTGTTTTCATTTCCCTCTCAGAGTTCTCCAAAGAAGACATGGCCAAGAGTCTGCTGCACATGATCAGCAATGACATTGGACAGCTCGCCTGTCTCTACGCCAAGCTTCACGGCTTGGACAGGGTCTACTTTGGGGGCTTCTTCATACGGGGCCACCCTGTGACCATGCGCACCATCACCTACAGCATTAACTTCTTCTCCAAGGTGACTGCAGCCAATTTCCTGTCCTTGGGCACTGGTGTGGGCTCAGCTCATCCCAGTTGCTCCAGTATTACTCCGTAAAGTCTCCCAAAATGGCGACATGCTGACCAGAACTCATTTCACACCCAAGGGGCACATGTGAGGCTCTGGGATAGGGCACAGCCACAGTTCCTTGCCACTGGGCTCCTTGGGAAAATAAATCTCCACAGGCAGATGGCCCTGGGCACGTTTACCACCCATCCAGACCTTCTGGTCAACTGCACCCTCCTCCTGGCCAGCTTAGCATTCTGTGCATTGAGTGTAAGCCTGTTACAATGAAGGGCAATCAGGGACAGTCCTTGAGTGAGGGGAACTGCACATGGGTCTGAAGTGTCTGGGCCAGTGCAGTGCTACAGATTGGTGCTTGGGATTAGGAATAGCAAGCCCGAGGCAGGCTTGTATAGTCAGGCTTCCCCTCAGGTTCCTCAGCCAACAGGCTACCCTGTGGAATGCAGGTACCTTATGTTGGCAGGGTGTCAGGCAGCCTTGCAGAAGTTGATGTGCTTGTGTGGGTGGTCCAGAGTGGATCTTACTGGACACTGACCAGTTACCTATGGGCTTGGGATGGGGCAGGGTGAAGTCCAGGCACTCTTCCTGAGACACGAAGGATACCTGGGAGCCATCGGGGCATTTTTAAAAGGAGCCGAGCAAGACAGTGAGTAGAGTCACTGCACTGAGCAGTGGCAGGCTGTGCAGGGAGTGGCCTGTGTCCCTGTTGGGCATCTGGGTGGGAAAGTGGGGGCAGGGGGTGGGACATGAGGCTTGAAAAAGCCCCAGAAAGGGGAAATCCCTTAGCCTGTAAATAGACCAATGATTTTATCCCTTTTCCTCCTCTACTTTCCCCTTTGAATCAAGGGCGAGGCTGACACGGTGACCAGCTTCTCGTTTTTCCAGATCCTAACCAGTACAGCTGGGGTGAGAACTACGCAGCCAGCTCCGGGCTGATGAGCACGTCGCCCGAGCTGTGCCCGACACAGCGGGCAAGGAGCGGCACAGTGAGTAGCAGGCCCTTCCGGAGCAGCCTGCCCAGCCGTCTCCGCTGTGGCCTCTCACCACACAGGCTGGTTTTATGTTGATAACAAGTTAGACTTGAGGGCAGGAGGCACTGAGGTTTCCAGGGCCCTTGGGAGCCTGAGAGGCCTGGTGGCCTGTGCACAGCACCAAGCCGGCATCTGTGAGCATGTTTGCAGCAAAAGTGGAGAATAGGCCTCCCTTGGTCTGACCTCACTGTCAGCAGCTTTGTGTTTCTTGGGAAGTCTGCTCTTCCTGGAATGTTTTAGACCCATTGCTCAAGTCTCCACGTGAGATGAAGTCCACTGTGATGATAGACATTGGGCTTACCTGGTCAGAGGCAGGCTGAGCACTGTGGAGCTGATGGGTTAGGAGACTCATTAGCACGTGCCTAGTTAGAGTCCTCTTGATGAGGGCTCCTGCCAGGCATTCTCAGGTCAGATGTCCACTATGGTGTAGTCGCCATATAACCAGCTGTCTGGCCAGCTGGCAATTGGCCACAGACCTTTTGTAACTCAGATACCATACACATCTAGGAAAGAGCAGTTGGAATAAAGGCAACATGGAGTAAGCCACCACCCTCAGGACAAGGTTGCAAGCACTATGGTGGAAAACAGCTTTTCACGGTGGACATAGCACCCCTTGGTAGTGAGCCCAGGCCTCTCCAGTGAGAGCACTCCACCTGTACACTTGTCGGTGGGCCAGGCCAGGCGGGGAACTGCTGCTCAAATGGATATCTTCCAGCCTTGGTTTTAATTCATCAAGTGGCTGTGTTGAGGCCTGCCACATGGATTCTGAAATGAAGGGAGACAATAGCAATCAAAGCCATCCTTCTGTCTGTATTGAAGGGTGGCTTATGCTTCCCTCAGTAGGCAGGGTGAGTGGCACTTACCCAGCTCTGTTCCACACCTTGGGGCCTGCATAGCCTGTGCTGGAGTAACATGTCTGACATGCAGTTACTGAGCAGTCATTTGAGGCTTATATTGCCNAGAGACAAAACTAAGNTTTGAGATCTCTGCCAGAAAAGCCAGCAGGCAATGCCAAAACCTGCGGAGTGGGAAACTCGGTAGCATATTAACTAGTAGCGAGAGCCTGCAGTGCTATATGTCCTCTTGTACAGAGAGCACTGAGCCTGGGGTGCTTGGTGGTGAGCCAGTGGTTAATTAGGTAATTCCTTCCCCTTTCTGGTCAGTTGGGGAATTTCCCAGACCTTTCTTGCTAACCTCGCCACTTGTGTGTGTTCCTAGGTTTTGCAAGCATTTGTCCCTGTGGCTCTGTCCAAGCCGAATCTTAACCTAGAGTTTATGTTTAGTCATTACATTTGAAATCCCCTGGCTGAAAGGGCTTGAGTTCAAGGGTGTGACGTGGCTGGTAGGTCAGAAAGAGGTGGCCTTGGAGCAGAGGTCACACTTAGGCTGCCTCTGTCTCTTGATAGTTTCTCTGGGCCTAGAGCTGCTGCTGGGCATATTTACCTCACTGCTATATACATGCTGATTCAGCTTCTCTCAACTTAAAATAGAAAGTACCAATGGNGTGAGTGATGGTTCCAGAAACACTCATGGGCTTGGCACCAGTGGCCATGGGGTACGGGTGGCTGCTAAAGTAGTTGGTCTTACTGGTTGCATCTCAGGTCCAGTATATGAGGAACAGTCCTGTAGTGCTTTGCAGACAGCAAATCAGGTGCACAGGACAGAAGCCAAGGCATGTGCCAGCAGCAAATCTGCCAGCACTCATGCAGACAAGGCTGAGAACCAGAGGGCTGTTGGGGACTTAGTACTGCAGATCCTCAGCACTGAACAGCAGGAACAGGGCTTGTTGAGAACTAGAGGTGCAACTCAAGCTGAGTGTTGGGAGGAAGCAGCATGAGCTGGTGTCAGAGCAGCCAAGGGGGCCAATTAGGAACCATAAGCTGCTGTGGAATTAAGGGTGACAACCACGGGGTGTTGATTCAGGGGGAGGGTGGAGGAATAGACCCACTTCACTGCCAAGCAATGGGCTGAATCCACGAAGTCTGGCTGGTGGCTGCAAGAGGAGGCTCAGAGATGAGGCAGGTGGGAGCTAAAGCCAGAGCTTACATCGTGGNTGTGATCTTTCTGACAGTGACTTTTCCACCAACCTCTTCTTGTCCTTCTAGTTTGACCTATTGGAGATGGACCGGCTAGAGAGGCCCCTGGTCAACCTACCCCTCCTTCTGGACCCATCCTCCTATGTACCTGACACAGTGGACCTCACCGACGATGCTCTGGCCCGCCAATACTGGCTCACCTGCTTTGAGGAGGCCCTGGATGGGGTGAGGCTCAAGACACAGCAAGTGGCCCATGTGGTCTCTGGAGCACCTGGGCTGCTCCAGGCCTTAGCTGGCTCTATCCCTATGAGGGTCAACAGGGGAAAGAAGGCGGAAGAGGGCAGGGACATTTTCCAGAAGCCATGTTGTCTTAGTAAGGAAAGAATATTTCTGTCGCAGGAAGAATGTATTGGGGTGAGGACATGATTTAGTGAAGCAGTTTCTACAGAACACCACATGCTTTTACTGTTTACATCTTTTCAAAAGGCAAGCCATCACATAGACNTCTGTTTTGGGCAGTTTTTGGAGGGAGGGTCTTACTCCGTAGCCCAGGCTGGATTGAAACTCACTATGTAGCCAGACTTACCTCAAACTCATGATCCTTCTGCCTCAGCTGTCTGAGTGCTGGGATTATAGCAGCCTATGCTACCAAGCCAGGCATCTGATCTGATTTTGACATGAATAGGATTCTGTGTTGCTGTGGGACCTCTACCCTGTTCTTTTCTTTTGTCTGTGTCAGAATCTGACAGAAACAGGAAGAACTTCTGGCTCACACTTCAGAGGTTTCAGCCTATGGTTTTCTGGCCCCTTGTGGGCCTGTGGTGAGGCAAAGCATTGCAGGGGCAGGGCACAGCATAGCAAAGCTGCTCACTCTGTGGCAACCAGGAAGCAGAGAGGGAAAGACTGGAAGGGGCCAGGGCAAGATACATTCTTCAAGGCTGGTGTGTGGCACTTGACTTTGCACCAGCACTCAGGATGCAGAGACAGGCAGATCTCAGCAAGTTTGAGGCCAGCCTGGTCTACATAGTGAGTTCAGGCTAGCCAGGGCTACATGGTGGGATCCTATCTCAGTACATACATACACACGTACCTACATGGACTTTTCAAAGGGAAGCCCCTAGTGACTACTTCCTCAACCAGGCCCAATCCTCCCATTTCTACTTCATAATCATCTTAACATTTGAGTCTATCAATGGATTCCTCCATCGGTGAAGAGCTCTTGTGATCTAGTCACCTTCCAAAGGCCAATCTCTGAATTCTGCTTGCATCAGGGACCAAGCCTTCAACTGCTTTGGGGACACTTCATATTCAAACCGTATGCCTCCTTGTGCATCTTCTGCCTTGTCCAGTGCCAGCACTGTGTGTGGTGGTATAGCCAGCCCCTGGGAGGTGTCGGGGCAGAGCTCAGGCAGGCTGGGTGGTTGTGGCCACAGTAGGAATACCCNGCCCTCTTTCAGGCATTTCAGTATGTGCTGAGTGAGGGGCACAGCCCTGGACTCCAAACAGCCCCTGTTGGTGGACATAAATTGGAGCCTTACTCTTTGTAGCTGCCAGTGAGGCCCTGCAGTCTGTTCCTGTCTCCCAAAGCAGCAGTAGGATGTGTGGTGATATCTTATTTGTCCTCCCTAATAAAATTTATCTGAGGGTCAGAGGAAAAACGGGGCTGCCAGCCACTAATAGAAAACAATAGCCATGCAAGTTAGCACACGCCCTTAATCCATTTGGTTCTCTGTGACTCCAAGGTCACATGGGGAACTAGCAGTAGGAGGTGGTGGCACACGCCTTTAATAATCCCAGTATCAACCTTAGAGTTCTGAAGATCCATGCAGACAAGACAGGAAGTGATGTAGCTTGGGAAGATGGGAAATTAGTTAACAGATAGACAGGTATAAAAGCCAGGTTAGACCGGAAGGCACGCTCTTTGCTCNGCTTCGCTCCTGGGAAGTAGAGGCAGCNTTGGTGAGTGGTGGCTTGCTCCTAATTCCTCTGATCTCTGTCAGATTTTCACCCTTATTTCTTGTTCCACGTGTTTATTAATAAGACTGGTTAGAAGTTCTTCTTACAAGGATGCTTGGCGAAAGGGTGGTGTCTTTAAAAGCCAAACCACCAGACACACAGGGCCATCACCAGTATTGCTATAGACACTGGTTTTAGCTGTGCAGGTTTGCTGCAGCATGGCTAGGCAAAGCCCCACCAGCCTATGCCTACCCTTGGGCTCTGCCTGCCTCTGGGGAATTTGCCCAGGGGCAGGGCAGAACTTATTTGACCCTTCTACTGTTGGCAGGTGGTAAAGCGAGCTGTGGCCAGCCAGCCAGAATCCATAGATGCAGCTGAGAGGGCAGAGAAGTTCCGGCAGAAATATTGGAGCAAACTGCAGACACTGCGGCACCAGCCCTTGTGAGTCCTATGAACGCAGGCCAGCCCCTGCCTATAGGCTACTGAGGAAGGGATTCCCTTCTTGGCATGGGGACCCCGACTGGCCTGGTGGGAGGCTGAAGCCCATGTGGTATGATCTCTTCTGGCTGTGTGCAGGGGTCTCACTTGGCTTTCCTGGGCTCTGTGAGACCTGTCTTCTTCAGCCACACTCCATCCTGGTTTTGTCTTCAGTGCTTATGGGACACTGACTGTACGAAGCCTGTTGGACACAAGAGAGCACTGTTTGAATGAGTTCAACTTCCCAGATCCCTACTCTAAGGTGAGCTCCTCAGGNTACAGGTAGGGTGCCGAGGACTTAGTAGCATTCCGTGGTGCCTAAGCTAAGGAGGTCTGAGTCCACACTGGCTAGTTCTCAGCAGACAGCTCTACTTAGGAGCTGGGGTGCAGCCACTGTAGCCCCATGTGTTAGCACTCCTCAGATCCTCTGGCTAGGAGCTGTGGGCCCCTTCTTTCCCTGCTATCAGGCATCCTGTCCCTTGCTCACATACCCATGCACAGTGGCCTCTGGGGGTGCATATCCTCCACCCTCCTGACTCCATTTAACCTTATGTGCCAAAGTGCCTCTCTGCCTCACCCAACACCATGTAGACCTGAGGACTGCCCCAAATCAGTAAGTAACATGGTACACCCAATGGGTCAGCCCCGAGTGGCACCTCTCAGGAGTGTGACAGCAAGTGTCCCTTTCACCTCCCTGGTATTGTTAGTCAGTGCTTGCATCCTCAGTGAGCCTCCTTCCTCAACCGCCCTGTGGAGACCNCCTTAGAACCTACAAAGAGTGGTAAGGGCCCACCTCAGGACGAGCACCAATAAAGCAGTGCTTGTGTGTCTTCCCCATAGGTGAAGCAGAAAGAAAACGGCCTCGCGCTGAAGTGCTTTCAGAGTGTGACACGCTCACTGGACTCACTAGGCTGGGAAGAGCGGCAGCTGGCCCTGGTAAAGGGCCTGTTAGCTGGGAATGTCTTCGACTGGGGAGCCAAGGCTGTATCTGAGTAGGTGTCTGAGGCCTGCTCAACTAGTTCCTTCCTTCTTTCTCTGAGGTGGCTTAGAAATGGTTTATTCTGTGCCTGAAGTATGCCATCCTGCCACCAAGCTATCTAGACCCAGACCCATCTTGTTCTGGGCAGGCCCTACTTTAACAGTGATGAACAAGAGCCCAAAGTCATGGGTCTTTGTGCTACTGGAGGTTTTCTGGGCAGGCACATGTCATAGTGAGGTAGATCTGAGCTTTAGGGCTGACATTTCCAGGGTAAAAATCCAAATTCATAGTTAACTAAATACAGCAGGGATTGATNGTACTTAGCATCTGATGGAACCAAGGGGCCTTACAAAGGTGATGGCTGAACACTGGGACAAGTATGTTTCTAAGGAGCATTGAACAACTGTAGAGTTGCTATCTCCATGATAGTTCACCCCAGGCCTGAGCCTTATTGGGTGACCATGCTACTTGGCTGGTGTGGGTCCACATTGAAAAGTGTCGTTCACTCTCCTGACTCCTCATCCTCACAGCTGCCCATTTGAGATGCAGGCCCCAGTGTGTGGTGGCAGGGTAACCGAGGCTGCCAGTCATAGAAGGAACTAGCACCACTGCTCTGAGCAGGTCTGAGCTCTTACATGCCACGGAAGGGATTTGTTCAGGTCCGCAGTCTGCTCTGCCTCAAGCCAGGCTGGCCACTGAGTGGAGATGCTGCCAGTCCAGCACAGCACAGCAAGGCTAGGAGACACCTCACTATGTTGACTTGGGCTAGAATGCTTGCTTTGTGGTTTTTGCTTCATTTTAATTTTCTCTTCTCTACACAGTGTCCTTGAATCGGACCCCCAGTTTGGGTTTGAAGAAGCAAAGAGAAAATTGCAAGGTATGGACACCATGGGTGCTTTGGTGCCCTTTGTGGGTGGGTGGGTGGTTGGCTCTGTAGAAGAAGTTAGGCAGTGGGCAGGAGTAACTCCACCTGGTGCTATGTAACCATGTGGATTTGGAGTGAGAGAGCCCATCCCTTGTCAAAACAAGCCATTGACACTGTGCCTCAGCTTCCCTCACTGGAGTTCCTGTCTTCTCACAGAACGGCCCTGGCTCGTGGATTCCTACTCCAAGTGGCTCCAGAGGTTAAAGGTACGTAAGGTGCCTCTGCTTCTGCCCTTGGGGGTTGGAACACAGAGTCTGGACCTGACCAAGAAGGGTGGCCACCAAAGGCATTGGGCTTATTGTGAGGTGGGTGTAGCAGCCCCCTGCCCCCAGTGGCCTGAGACATAGGGTATAGCCTGTAGCCCACCACTTAGAGCTCACAAGCCCCCAACTGAGAATCTAATGTCAGAAGTACCTGTTCTAGGCTTAGGTGTGGCTCATTAAAAGAAAATTGCCGGGTGTGTATGAGGTTCTGGGTTCCATCCCCAGCACCACAGGAAAGGAAGATGTCCCTACACCCTGTATGACTTCCTGCAGTGACCACTGCCTGGGTCACCTGGCCTTGTGACAAACTGCCCTATCCCCATCGCCTGTTATGCTTTTGAGACCCTGTGCCTGGACCCAGCCCCTGTGGGGGCTGTGGGGGGTGTAGAGTACAGTGGTGTGTGAAACGCTTGAATGCACCTGTTCCCAACTGAACGTCCTGGTTTTGTCTTACAGGGGCCCCCTCATAAATGTGCCTTAATTTTCGCAGATAACAGTGGAATAGACATCATTTTGGGAGTCTTCCCCTTTGTCAGGGAGCTACTCTTTAGAGGGACGGAGGTGAGTGAAAAGGCTGGGTGGGTGGGACCCTTCCCCTGGGCTTCTCCACTGTTGGTGGGGTTGGCGTTGCTGTGGGCTTCTGGCGGTAGTCAGAGCTCCTACATTTGTGGCAGGTAAGTGAAGGTGAGGCCAGGGAGCACCTGGGCCTGTGGGTGTGGGCTGTAGCTTAAAGCCTGGGTTCTCTCTGCTTCCTGTTTCCTGGAAAGGCATTTACCAGAGACTTGGGAATACATGAGAGGTTATCCTGCTCCAGGAGGCAGGCCGAGGATGGGATGAGAGGCAATAAAGCATGCTCTGAGCACAGCCCTGCCTCTCTCAGAAGCCACAGAGCCCTGAGATTATCTGGGGCCCTGCTGCCCAGTTGGCTGCTGCTTGGAACCTGCCAGGGACAGCTTGGTGAGTTTTGGCCACATAAGTAACAGCCCAGGTTCTAAAGAGCTGCTGCCCCCTCACCATAGGTCATCCTGGCATGCAACTCAGGCCCTGCCCTGAACGATGTGACCTACAGTGAGTCCCTCATTGTGGCAGAACGAATTGCAGCCATGGACCCCATTGTCTGGTAGGTTCTGGCCTCCCATGTTGAGCCAGGCAGGAGGTGGGCCTAAGAGGTACTGGGAGATATGCAAAGAAGGGTTGGGGGATGGGCTTTACTGGGCCTGACTGCCTGGTTTTCTATAGCTGTGCTCTCAGAGAAGACAGGCTGCTGCTGGTGCAGACTGGTTCCAGCTCACCGTGCCTAGATCTCAGGTAACCCAGCCCTCCTCCCTCCTCCTCTGCAAGGCACCAAAACCAGTCATGCTGCTGCCTGACCTAAATATGACCTGTGTAGCCACTTCTTCCTGTGGCCTGTAAGGCAAATGGGCAACTGACNTAGGCTCCAGGCCTTGGGACTCTGCTGTAGCATGGGGCTCTGCCCCATCATTACCACAGGCAGTCATGTCCTCCAGTGCTTTCTTCTTTTACATCTATTTTTTGTCATTTACTTATTGTGGATCTATGTGTGAGGGCCACAGCATGTGTAGAGGGCAGAGGACAACTTGCAGAAGTAGCTTTTCTTTTACCATGTGGGTTCTATAGATCAAACTTAAGTCATCAGGCTTGGTGGAAAGTGCCTAAACCTATTGAGCCATCTTGCTGGCTCTTCGTTTAGTGCTTTCTGCAAAGAATTGCACTGTACTAGACAAAGGACATGTCAGAAATGTGGGCATTAGGGAACCCAGGCAGTGCTGCAAGTGGAGCTCCTGGCCCCTGTTAGAAGGCTGGGCTTGGACATGCCTCAGCAAGGGGCACTGGGGAGAGGTCCCCATGTTTTTGCTGGTTGCCACCTCCAAGCGAGCAGGGTTGGTGTCCACCAAGGTGTGCTCAGGGCAGGTTGTGGCCAGCCCTTTGCCCAACCTCGCTGCCACCTTCTTCCCTGAAGCCGCCTAGACAAGGGGCTGGCCGTGCTGGTACGGGAGCGTGGTGCGGACCTGGTGGTCATCGAGGGAATGGGCCGTGCCATCCACACCAACTATCATGCATTGCTGTGCTGCGAGAGCCTCAAGCTGGCAGTGGTGAAGAACGCCTGGCTGGCAGAGCGGCTCGGTGGCCAGCTCTTCAGCGTCATCTTCAAATANGAGGTTCCCACCAAGTGAGACGCCCACTCTGCCATACCTATCTGCCTGTCCCTCGTCAGGAATATGATTTACTGCGAGGAACCTGTGTCACAGCGGAGTATTGATACTATGCTTCTGTGACTGACAGACAGCACGTGTACCAGGGCCACCCAACCTAGCATTTGTCCTGTGGGACACTTGTGTTGGAATGTATTTAACTGTTAAATAATCTTTTATATATATATATACATATATATAAATATATAAATACACATGTATTCATCTGGTAGGAAACAGTGTCTGGCACAGCAGGTCTCCCAGAGATCAGATACGCTTTCTGTGTGCTGCTGAGAAAATGCCCACGGTCCGGAGTGGTCTGTGGCAGCCCCAGCTGACTACTTCCGTCACCTCTGGGGCTACCGAGTGCTGAGCTTCTGGAGGTCCTGTTCCATCACCTCTTTGGGTCCCAGGTTTTTCCCATCCTGTTTCTTGACTCAGAAGGAGCAAACACCAGTGTGTCCATCTGCTGACACAGCTCCTAGGAACAGCACAAGCTGCTAAGCAGCACTCCTGTTTCAAGAGCTGGTGGAGAGGAAGCTTTGTCATGAAGGACCCTCAAGGGTTCTTGGAGGGAGCTGGGCAGAGCCCAGCAACCTGTATGGGTTTTGTTACTGTGGCTTTGATTCCAGTCCCCAAGGCTTGGCACCTGGGAGTACTGTGATGCCTCAGGTGTACGAAAGACTCCTTCCTTAATTGACTTGACCCCCAGGGGTGGATGTGTGGCCACGAACAGCCACGCATTGAGGATGTGTGGTGGAGGAGCCACAGAGGTGTTCACGGGACTGAACAGGTACAGGGGTGGAGCCTTGGGCTCCAGTTCTCACAGTAGGGGCTTGTTCTTGGTATCTGAGCTGTTGGAAAGACTGAAGAGGCCAACACCAGTTCCACTGGGTCCCCCCAAGTGGAAAGAAACAGGCCAACCAAGAGGCACAACCAGATGCATATCACCCAGCTGAGTGTTACCTTTCATGGTGGTAGCTGCTACTCTGCCTTCCTCTTGTACTCTACTAGGACCTCCAGCATCCAGCATACTCAGTTCTGGGCCAATCAAAGTGACAACCTGGATAAAGCAATGTGATAGGGCCTGTACCCAGATCCAGGGTCATCTAGACTTACCCCACCCCTTTTCTTTGCCCTCAGAGGTTTTCAGTGGCCATTTCAGGCCCTACCTAATGTCTTTGCAACCCGCTGTGGATGTTGATGTGAGCTGTACCACCTATGATTTGTGTGGTGGCAGTGACCCCCTTGTGTACCAGCTGTTATGCAATGCCTGTAGGTGAGTAGCAGAATTGAGGCCTGGCCCTCCCACAGATAGCCACCAGAGGGCAGCAGGCACCTCAACAAGCAACATCCTGGGGTTCTGCAATCAGCTCTCTTGAGTCCAGGGCATACTTCCAGCCTAGCCCAGGGTCCTCAAGTCATCAGCTCAGGAAGCTGTAGGCCCCAAGCCAGGGATCTAATGTTAGAAGTCCCCATTCACAGATTGGGGTATGCTCCTTGGTCCCCAGTGCAGATGGGGAAGCCCTCCCTGCTTGGGTAGGCTTCCTGCCTTTCTTGAACTGCAGGCAGGCAGGCCCAGCTGGGTCTTAGAACTGTCCAAACTGGAAAGATGGTCTTTGGGGTGACTATAGGCTCACCCTGAGGCTGGGTTACAATGGCCCTTGGGTCTCCCATCTGCCTTAGCTGGGCCCTCAGAAGGGAAGAGATGAACAGAGGTGAGCATAAGTTAGTAAGTACTGTCTAACATATATCCTACCCCTGGGGCCTACCTGTGTCTCCCCCACCTCAGGCTGTGGCCAAATACTTGTCACATCCCACAGCCCCAGCCTGCAACCTCTGTCCCTTTCTTAGCCAAAGTAGAGAGTCTGCTCCATTCCCTGAATGAGACCATGCCCATGACCCTGCTGTTGCCTGCAGCCCTGCTGTGTGCACGTGTATACTACCCCACTGTGAGATGCTGGTCACAAAGCTGGCATAGCAATTCTTCAGGTTGAGCCCCCTCACTGGCCCCAGGCAGGCAATCCACCCACCACGTATTTCTGCTCAGGCCTCAGTGCCCACATGCCCAATGTACAACAGGTTAAGGAAGCAAGAGGTCTTGCTGGACTCAAGCAGGCACCCCTCCCTGGTCTTGCTGAGCTCCAATAGCAGAAGAACAGTGAGGACAGAGTAACCTCCCCAGAGGTAGGCCTGGGTGGAGCTACTGCAGTCAACAGTGGGTTTGAAGGTCCCAGGAGAAGCTAAGGCCTCACCCATAGCGGCACCACAGCTTTCCAGGAGGTGAATAGGCCTGGAACCATTTGTCCTAAAGCTCCAGGGGCACAGCACCCACAGT
>LZPO01055099.1:105779-140578 GCA_001675575.1 Neotoma lepida | reverse complement strand
TAGATATGTGTGTGCAGGTATGTGCACATGTGCAGAGGAGTGTGTGTGTAGATATGTGTGTGCACGTATGTGCACATGTATGAGTGTTATATGGTATGAGCACACAAGCATGCAGCATATGTACATGTATGCATGCAGGTGTGTGTAGAGGTATATGTGTATATGGGTGTGCATGTAGGTATGTCTGTGCATGTGCAAGCATTGTGTATGTGTGTGTTTAGATGCAGGTATATGTATGTACTGGTATGAGCACAGGTGCAAGTGTACTCACAGGTATATATATGGATAGCTTTATAGCTATATCTCTATATACTAGTGCCTGTTTGTGTATACACATCTACTACCACATATTCTGGGGCCCTCACCCAGCCCACAGACTAGCTGTTGGAGGAGTATGTGTCAGCAACACAGGTCTCACCTTCTTGGCCTCTGCTTTATGCCCAAGCTTTCCAGATGGAGACAGCGTGGAGACAGTAAAATCATTNGGGTCTTCACAGTCACGGATCTTTGACTCCTTGATTAGAGAATCCAGCTTCTTCTTGGCAATATTTTCCACACGCTTCCGATTGGTGGAGGCCTGCCACAGCCAGAGGTCAGCCCATTGGTATCTGTCCCCATCCCAGTGAGCAGCAGAGGGGGTAGCCATCATAGTCCCTGTACATACCCTGTGATTCTCAGTGCAGAGGCTGCTATGGACAGCATTAAAACCCAGACACATGTGGTCCCTAGAGTAGCGTGGCTCTGCCTGGGGAGCCCCAGGGGAGGAGGATGGGACATTCTGAAGATAACATAGGATCTGAGACCCACACACTGGCCACCATACATGTTGAGCAGACAGCAGGGACAGGGCAGACTTTGGAGAAACTTCTAACCCTGGCTGGATGCCCTCTCTGACAATATAAGCCCAGCGAGGCACTGATGTACTTGGAGTGCTTGAGGGAAGACCTCAATCTGGGACATCAGGACTCCCGGGGTGNTCAGGATGGAGTATATCACAGTCATAAGTTCTGTCACCATCCTGGGCCAGCCAGAGACATGTGCAGGCACACCCAAAATAGGAAGAATCTGCTGTCTCAGGGCTTTCTAAAACAATTAGCCAGCTCTGGCCCGGAGGCCTCCTGCACAATTATTTTCCCATCTGATGACTCCTCAGGGGAAAATAAGTCGCCACTGCTTCACAGCAACTGAGAGCAGTGGATGAGCAGTGCCCAGAGGAGAGATGTCAGCTACAGAGCCTGCCTCCACTCAGCTCCCCCAGCCCCCAACCCCATTAGCAGAGGCTCTTCCAGACTGCTCAGGCTCCCTCCACAGCCCCCAGCCCTGGGCCAGACCAGCTGCAGTAAAGATATAAGAGGCTCTGTGGAGGTCACCACTAGAGGGACCTGCCATACAGGAGATCTCGCCAGAGCTGGCCTTGGAGTTGGTACTGGTGCTGGGCATGGGGTGGCTGGGCATGACTACCCAGAGTCCAGCTTGGACTGGCCAGTCACCTGAGGTGCTCTGAGTTAAAGCACATGAAACCCAAAATGCACCCCTATCCCTGTTCTGTGCTGCCTCCACTCACTGGAGGGCCAAGAGAATTAGGTCAGCATCATAGACAAAATCCAAGAGTCAGTTCTAGCAATGGAAACCAAAATGAGACAACAGTAGATGTGTGGCTGGCCTGCTGGTTAGACATGAGGTTCATGTCTCTTATAAAGGCAAAGCAGGAAGAACAACATAGACCCCAGCATAGCATAACCTCAGAAGCTAGGCAGCTTTGCACACGATATCACCATTTACCTTATGTCCATCCCTCCCAGCTGTCACTCTTCCTAACTCACCCTGGCAACCAGGACAAGAGGCTGCTCTTGGGGACCACAGGCTTCCCACCCTTAGGACCTCCATCAGAGCCTCTGGCTCCCACTCACATCCCCATTGAGGAGCTTGCAGTCATCATCAATCTCGTCGGCGCTGTCCTCATCAGATACTTCACCTTCTTCTGCATCCTCGCTGATATTGGCAGGAAGCTTCTTCCCCTGGGGCACAAGGCAGGTAATGGGAGAAGCTCTGAAGGGAGTATAGGAATCCAGTGGCTGGTACCCACTAGGAGCAGCTGCATTAGGGAGGGGGCTTTTCCAAGCTCCTTCTTGGAATCTCAGGACATAAAGTGGGTTGTAGTTGTACAACCAGACCAGTTGCTGTTGTAGCAGCAGCATACAAGGGAGGTGGCTCAAGATGATATGGTCATCCCAAGAGTGAGTGCCCCTTCCCCAATCTGTCTATAGCTACTGCAATTCTCCAGCTTGGCCCCAGGCCAGAGCCATCACAGTGATGGTCCCAGAAAAGTCACCTTCACCAGGATCTTGCCCTTGAGCATCTGTGGAGAAGGAAGCATGGTGGCATCCTCACTGCTCACTGAGGATAGGTCCAACTTGTCCCCAAGGATGTCAGTCAGATATTGGGCCATCTTCTTCTGCTGAACAACACTACAGTGGTTCTCAATGGACAGGATCACTGGGTACCTGTGGTACCAAGACAAGAGGGGTGAGAAGAGGCCAGAATCCTAGAGCATGACTAGGCCCCACATCTGTAGGTATACAGGCCATCTGTACCTTTGAATGATGGCATAGGTAGTTAAGTAATTAGGTAAAAGATCTGCCATCTGCTCTAAGAGGTGACCTACCAATAACTCTGAAAAGTAAATAAATGGGTAGGAAAGAAACTGAGAAATTTTAGGGACAAGTAAAGAAAGCATGAGGAAAAAAAAAAAAAACAAAGGCAATCATAAACTCCAGGAAAGTAAAAAGATGGTATCTGAAAAAGTCATGGTTTGAATATGGCATGTATTAAATAATGGAGAAAAATGAATAAACTGTGAAAAACATAATCTCGTTGAGCTAGACAGTGGAGGCTCTGGAGTCCTGACAGTGGCCTAAGCCTGGCATGCACCATCAGGCAGAAGAACAGTTGCTACCTGCTCGGTGCAGAATGAAGAGTGTGGGGTGGAGCTTTTCAAATGCTTCTGCTTTGTCTATTCACTTTTTGTTTTTAACTATATGTATACACATCTGACTTCGATTTTTACCAAAAGGCAATGATGATCTGTTTAGAAAACATAAATGTCCAGAACAAGAAATAGGCAGTCATGTGATATGGAAAGGGCAGAGAGCAGGGCAGAAGTTTTTTCTCCCCATTTCTCAGACAAAAAACAGGTCCTTGAGGGGAACATTGTACCTGGAAAGATGACGCTGGCTCACAGAAACAGCCCCCTGTCAAGTTACAGGACATCTGCACATCCCAGCTGCCCCTGAGCTGCAACAACCTCCTCAGCTGCAATCCCAAGAGCCTTACTGATACACCACCCCCCAAACTGCTTCCGTTTCCGAAATCCACCTGGCTCCCCATTTCACCAGCCCCTTCCATGCTTCGGAGTCTTGTTTAGCCAAGGTAATGTTTTCTATTTCCAGAAACCAAATTGGATTTTTCTCAGCAGCATCTATGGCCACAGCTGAGTGACAGCAAATTGAGTCTGGACACAGAGTGGCTTCCTGCGGGTAATTAGTGCTCAGGCCGTCACTTCCACGGGTGGCTGAGACCAGAGATTGCCACTAAGTGTCTGTGGATAGGCTACAGGCACACGATCATCCTGCTGTCCATTCTTACACATACTGTAACCTTTTCTCCCATCCCTGCCACGGCTCGATTCCCTCCCCTGCCACTCTCCTCAAAGAATGATCTCTAAACAAACCCTGCCAGTTGAATATTATAGTCATTGCCCACCAGGAAACACAGGGGAGGAGAGAGATCCAAACCCTGATGCCCTTTCCCCTGCCTGACACAGGAGCCAGCCCCCAGGAGACCTGGCCACTCACTCATTCTTGATGAAGGCATATTTGTTGATGGTTTCGATGACATCTTTGAAAAGGATCTTGGAGGTCAGAGTGTAGCCATGGTGCACAATAGGCTCCCCATCAGGCCCGTCCCAGCAGTCCACTGTGGGCAAGCAGACCCTGGTTAGCCCAAAGGGTTTGGCTGTGTGAGTCTAGGGAGGCTGAGTCCCTGGACTCCAACCACAGGGGGACCCTGCCAGAGGCCCCCATGGTTCTTCAAGCCCAGCCCAATTCCTGAAGAAGGTGCCATCTGCAGCCAAGACTGGTCCTCTGTGCTGGAGGACAGAGTCCAGGAGTGCTTACCCTCCACACAGCGGCAGCCGGCCTGCAGGACCCAGGCATACATATCTACCCGAGACTGGGACATGAGCTGGTCACCCACGAGGTAGGTGTTGTGGGATGAGGTGATAAAGTAGTGGCTCAGTGGCCGTGTCATGTCTTGGTGCACTCCATGGTGCTCAGGGTTGAAGATGTCACCAGCAGGGCTCCTCGTATAGTTTGTAAAGCCTGCAACATAGCATGGGAGTGTGGCACAGTGCAGTTCTATCACAGTAGAGTTCCTTGTCCAGGCATGCAGCTGTCCCATTAGTTTCCCATCATCCCTCAGAACAGCTGAACTGAGGAGAGTACCCACTCACCATCAATGCCCAGCACCCCCTTGCTCTTATTTTCCGGGCAAGGCTCAAATTGCTCGATGATACTCTGACAGCTCTCGAGTGTCACACCATTCATCTAGGCCAGAGCAGAGGCGTGAGCCCGGGGTAGTTTATTCACAGTATGGGTGACCTTCAGGCAGCTTCCCCTTCCTCCCACCACCATCACCATTTCTTGCCCTTGTCTCTGATCACCACATGGAGACTGACCACAGCAAGGGTGGCTTGAGGGCTGGAGGCACTGACTACCTTCTGTGCCACATTACCTGGAACACTCAGCAGCCAGCCGACTATGAGTCACATGGATTTTAGGTTACTTTCTCTGATTGAGGGGGAAAATATGGCCGCCATGGGGTGGGATCCAACCATGACATTAGGGTGGGAAAGCTTGAAGGCAGGGGCCACCCCAAGGGTAGTGTAGCACAATGGTGAATCTTAACTGTCAGCTTCACAAAATGTAGAGTCACCAGGAAAAGAAGTCCCATGAGACTCCTTGTCTAGATCANGTTGGCCTGTGGGCACAGCTGTAGGGGACTGTCTTGATTATGTTAACTGGGAAGACCCATCTTAATTGTGGAGGGGACTGTTCCCTGGGAAAGGAATCCTGGACTGTGTAAGATGGAGAACACAAGCTCAACACTAACATACATGCACTCACTGCTCTCTGCTCTTGACTGTGGATGCAGTGTGACCCCATTTGCTCAAGCTGCTGACTCTGTGACTTTCCTGCCACAGTGGACTATAACTTGGAAATAAGAGCCAAATAAACCCTCTCTCCCTTAAGTTACTTTTGTCGGGGTATTTTTATCACAGCTACAGAAAAGAAACCAAGACATTTGGGTTTGGGGCAGCCTTGTGGAGTGAAGCAGGCCTAGCAATAACCCTGTAGGCCATGGTGGTGGGGAGGGAGTAGTCCTGGGCAGAGCTAGGAACCAAACCTCAAATCCCAAGCCCACAGCTGCTATTCAGCTACCTACTCCCCTTCCTGCTGTGGTGGTGCATGGCCAACACTGTAAGGGGGACTCTGAGCATGCAACTGGTCAAAACTGAGGGCCTTGAGCAAGTCCCAGCCAGTAACTAGGCTCCCAAGGCATGCCCTCCTCCTGGGAAAAGATCCAGAAAGACCCTGGCAGGGAGGTCCAAGAGGCTGTCCTCAAGGTGCCCCCAGGGGGAGCCACATGCTATCCTATTTTCCATGGGAGTGCTCTCTTCACAGGGCTTGGGTGCCCATCTCCCTGCTATCACAGTGGGCAGTACCTTATCCATGCCCAGACCTGTTCTAAGGTGAGAGAGGGTGGGCTCTGAGGCTGTAGTGGTGAATGGTCTAGGCAGCAGAGCAAAGCCTAAGGTACTTGGCTTTGCTATTGCTTCCCTATTAGTGGACTGACATCCTGGAATCATGGTAAACAGTCCTAGGGCATTTAAGTGTTTGCTGAATGGACAGGTAATTGCAGGAGGCCACATCTGGAGTCAGGCAGGACATGTGACTAGACCAGAACAGAGAAAGGTTCTCAAAGGCCAGACATGGAATCCCCAGCTCATGAAATGCTCAGTACAAATTTTTTGCCAAGGGCAGGTGTGACCCTCTGGAGGCTTTGGGTGGGGGNCCAATGCCAGAGTGGAGCTGACCAGAGCCCCCTCTGTGAGGAAACTGTAAGCTTCCTCACTTACCTGGCAGCATCAAGAGCCCAGTCCTACTCTGCTATGAAGCTCTGACCACATGACAGCAGACCTTCAGGCTTCAGGCAGACCTCACCTTCTGCTCCACCTCCAGAAAGCGCTGCAGATCGGAGGCATCCAAATGGTCTTTATGGTTGCTGTAGGTCAGCATGAGCAGATAGAGGTCTCGGCGAGTGGACATCATCTTGTAGAAGGCGCAGAATTCCTCAAAACCTAGTGTCCCCTGATGGTCATCTGTGTCCGCCTCCTATAACACCCAACCTCAGGTCATCACTCAANCTGCACCTTTCTGCTCCCAGTCTCAAGCCCAGCTTCCCTTCTTCTGCCACTACCCACAGCACCCCTCCAATGGCTCTCTTTCTCTCCTCCCATCAGAAAAACACTGTGGTCCTTGAAAGCACAGATGGGAACTACCCCTGCCTTACACCATGCCTTACAAGGCCAACCTGTAACCAAACGCCATCATCACCCATGCCATAGACACCAACACCCTGCCTTGTGAGCTGAAGCCTTTCACTGGAGCTCCTTCCACCCTGGGCTCTGCGCCTACACCTGCAGCTACAGTTGGCCACCCGCCCTCTGATAAGAAATACTCAGGGCCCTGGTGGGGCCCAGCAGTGTCCTGGTTCAGGTGTCAATAGTAGAGAGAAGTGTTCTTGGTCATTGTCGTCCTTTTGCAGAAAAAAAAGGGTTCACAAGATACCCCTAGGAACCATTCCCCAGTGTGCCCAAGGAAGCATGACCTCTTCCCAACCTTTACAGACATAAGGAACATCTATGGAAGGGTACCATTCCCTAGAATGCTAAAGTTTGAGGCAGTGCATGCCCCAGGCCCAGGCCAGGGGAAGATTCAGAAACTAAGGACACCAGGGATTAAGGTGGGCTTAACAGTGGCCCCAAGAGTCTCAGGGGTGGCCCAGGAAGAGGCTCCTTGAGTTCTAAAGACTGGGCTTTAGTTCTGCAAGGACCTGCTGGGTAGGGTGGGTGAGCCCACACTTGCTTGGAAGTGCCTGCATTGGCACTTACAGTAGAGAGTTTATCCCAAGGGACCACTGTTCACTGTGGAGTGACAGTGCTCAGTACCTGGATACAGGACTGGGGTGGCCGGAATGGCTCAGAACCACCATAGAGCTGCCAAGGACCCAGGCCACAGCTTACCCAAGGCTCAGTCCTCCACTGACCATGGGCCCTAAAGTCAGGTTCTATCCTGTGTCTTGTCATCCCAGACCTGGGCATACAGATACCAGTCAGCAGCTGTCTGCAGACACTGGCTGACTCCTCAGGCCTCTATAGAAGTTCTAGATATGCCCTCTGTGGTATGGCAAATGGGTGCCACAAAATCTGTCACACCAAAGTTGGAGGGCCTCATGGAGGCTCTGTGCATTTGGGCACTCATATTAACCCATTGGCTTCTTTTCCCCTGGCCATCCATGTACTGAAGAGGGTCCCTAGGAAAGACAGGAGGAACCCAGAATGGGTATCTGACTGTTTAACCCAAGTGGAGCCCTGGTAGCATGGGAAAAGAAGCTACCAAAAGCACCTCTTGCCAAGCCCTCTGCTGAGTTGAGCCCTGGTTAGCCCAAGGGTACTCTTGGGCCATTAAATCTTAAGACCAGTGTGCTGATCCACATTCCAGTATTATCTTAGATTTAATGAAATTACGTCAAAGCCACTGTATCCACTTCACAGGTCTCTGCTCCAATTAAACAGTTCCAGACCACCATAATACTGATTATCAAAGTGACCTGAGCCTTGTGGAAGGCAGCATTTCCATCCTGGGGCTCCAAGTGTCTATGGAGGCTACCATGAAGTGCTTGGCCTAATGGGAACCCTGCATGGGCAGGGAGATGGGGCTTTCAGGGTTTGGAATCTCTGTGGCTGGCTGACCACCACAGATAAAGACCACTGGGTCTGAACTGTGTGAGCTAAGGTGCAAGGCCCATGTCTCCAGGACAACNACCCCACAACTTCCTTTCCAGACTTAACCCTGGAACTCCATCCCACCTACACACCCCAGCTGTTAGCCTCTCAGCTCATGGTCTTTCGTCTCTGTTCAGGGCATCCTATTTGAAGGAGTAGGCCTGAGATCACCCAGAAGGACCCCAGGAATTAATCAGTACCCAGAGGCCTGACCTCTCACAATGGGCTGGAAAGCACAAATTGCTGAGTGCTACCACATGGAGTAGCTCTAACCAAGGCCTGGAGTTTAAACCCTCCAATCGCACACAACCTACCAAGGGTGTTTTCCCTCCTCTTTCCTCTCAGGCTGCTCTGAGTCCTGAGTCCTGTTCCACCTGTTGCCTGGTCCTTAGTGCATCCTCACCCTGAGAAAAGCATGCTGAGCCCAGAGCTGTCCTGGAAGGGTTAAGGACAGCCCAGTGTAGGCAATAGGGAATGGAAAGTGCTCACATCAGATGCAAGCCATCTGCTAGGCCCCACTGCTCAGCTGACTGAACCCACAGGGGCCTTCAGGAGGACCTCTGTGAACAACTCCTATGGTCCTCAGTGGGCAGTCTGAGAGTGTCCTGCTCACTGCCTATCATTCATACAGAGACCCAGCTAGTAGCTGTCATTGCTGCAGCCGAGCATGACTGCCCGTCTAGCATGAGTGCACATGCAGGAAACTTTGAGGGCCAGCCACAGCAGAGCTGTCAGGCCAAGAGAGCGCAAGTGTGTGTGTGTGTGTGTATGTGTGTGTGTGTGTGTGTGTGTGTGTGTGTGTGTGTTAGGACAGGACTGGCATCCACGCTCACAGAAACCCATTTCCAGGCTGCAGCAAGGAAACAAGGCCAAAGATCTAGGTTTGCTGGCTCAGCCCATTCCTGCCCCAAACCAGGACCTGCTAACGTAAGAGCTTCTCTCCCATGGAGGTTCCCAAAAGACAGAACTAATTACAGACAATAAAGGCTGTGCTTGGCTGAAGGATGCATTTTCATAACTCCTAACATCAGGGTGGTTGGGGGTCAAGGCAAAGTGGGTGGCTACTGAGAGTTGCTGCTTGCCAGTCCTGCTCTTCGCTGGACCATGTATATCTTTAAGGCTGGGGATCATAAGAGGCCAATAAATGGGGTATGACAGCATTTGAGTGCCTAATCTAAGTGCACTACCTAGATATAGCCTATGCCCCACAATCAGCAAAGCAGCACCAGGCACAGATGCCAAGAGGTGACACCCTGAAGTCCCTGACTACCTACCCTATGAGGCATCCATTGCTCTGTAGGGACTTCCTACAGCTCAGGCCTGGCTGGCCACTCCCAGCTTCCCATCTGCAGCCTGTGTAGCCCCAGAAGGTGTTCCCTGAGCAGCATCAAACCATCACACTCAGCACTCACCCTGAACATCTGTTTCACCCTCTGCCGGGGCAGGTTCACGTTGAGTTTATGTAGCAGCTGCAGAACCTCACCGATGCTCAGGCTGCCATCCCCATTCTTGTCAGCCTCATCAAACGTCTGCTTCAGCCACTTTGGGGCTGAGTTAGGGGCCAACACAGTCCATGGGCCTGGCCTTACTTGTTCTGCCCTCCAGCTTAGGCAGCAGGGAGCAAGAGTCCCCAGCCCAAGCACCCCTTCTCATCTTCCCTTTCTTGGGAAATCCTACCCAGGTGGACAATGTAGTCTACTTCTAAAATCTNTCCCCACCCCTGGCCCCCAAGGATATTGGTCCCTGGTGCGCTGGCGACGGGCTAGGCTGTCCTCATCACTGATGCCAGCCATGAGGTAGCGAAGGCCGGTGACCCAGGTACGTGCCTCTTCACCACTAGGTGAGACCAAGTCCAGTGACTCACGGTGACTGCCATGGTAGATGCTGAAGCAGCAGTTGGGGTCAAAACTGCTGTCAGGGTAGCGCTGGAAGATTTCAGACTGCCGTCCCTCACTCACCTCCTGGATGGAGTCGATGGAGACTGCAGGCAAGTGGGAGAATACAAGGTCACCAGTGACCCAGATGTCCCCCTACCCTTCAGGCCCAGAGCACCATGAGCTAAGCAGATTGCATCTTTGTTCTCAACAACTGACACCCTAATTCAACACCTCCTTACTAAGCCCATCCTCAGAGAGGTCCCTCTGCCCTTCAGATGTAAAAAATACAGTATGCTTGACTGACCCCCCTCATCCTGTTCTGCTGACCATAGTCCTCTCCTTTCCCCTTTAGTGAGAAAACACACACACACACACACACACACACACACACACGTGCACATGCACACCAGAGAAAGTCAGAAATGGGCTATTTGTCCTCAACTGGCAGTCCAGGCACCTGACTATTCTAGGACTGAGTTTTTTGGAGTATACAGTGGGACATCAGGAACAATGACTCCACCCATCAAACTTTAGCTAGCTCATCTCTCCATTTCTGAAAAGCACTTGCACCAGGAATGGCCAGATCCTGCAGCTGCTTCAGTAACAAGTCCAGCATTGCAGGTGAGTAGCCAGGTGTAGCAGGTAGCTGCAGCTCACAGGTGTGCTAGGTTGCAGGTATATCAGCATGCCCCGTTTAGGTTCCACAAGGTCTCTTTTTGCTGGCCTCAGTATCCCAGCTCCATGGAACCCTGCTCAGTTCAATCTCCGCATCAGATGAGCTCAGGTGATGCTTTTAGAATCTGTCCCTATGTCTTGGGTAGGACCCCTTGACAGATATGCAGCCCAGAGGTGGCCAGTGTCCCCTTCTGGGCACCAGCTATCCCCTTTTCTGCCTCTGTCCTTTCTCAAGTTCCCTGGCGTGAGTGTGGAAGTCAAGAAGATGGGCTCCAGCCTGGTCCAGGGAGCAGCACACCACCCTATTCCTCTGCATTGCGTCCAGAGCACCCACTGAGCCTCCAGGGATGGGGAAGATTGAGGGCCCTGAACAAGTTCCTATTCATTCCTTAGTCTATTCTTCCAATTACCTCCCAGGGAGCAGGTGGGGGTTGGGGGACAGCTCCCTGGCCCATCACCACTCAGCTATAGGAAATGGACCTTTTGCTCCTTGTCAGGGTTTCCCTGGATGATCAAATTCCAGGAAAATTGGACTCGACGCTCCTAGCCAGGCACCAGACTCCCTCTGCCTGCGCAGCCTTGAGGCAGCTCCACTGCCCTCGGGCCCAGGGCAGGGCCAGTCTACACTGGTTCCTGGAGCCAGCAGAAGCCACCCAGTCCAGGATGACTTCACCGTGGGGCTCTTTTTCACATGGGCCCGCTGGGGCCCTGGCAGAGTAATTATCTCCTGGGACTCCACAGTGGTATCCTTGGTAAACGCTGAGCTGAAGCCTTCCCTGGCATACCTGGGTGCTGCTGTTGGTAAAGCCAGAGGGATCTTAGAAATTCACTTCTCACAGCCTTAAGACTGGTATCTTTCCCTAATCCTAGGCCTCCCGACTCATCATCTGTGTACTCCAGTTCTGACTCCCCCCTCCATGAGAGCTGTGCAATTCAGGTGACCCCGAAAACCATACTAAGTGCTCTGGCCCGTGCTGCCTAAGTTAGCCTTGGGCTTCCAGCCTGCCCTCCCCTTGGTGTGCCTGACTGTGTGGGCTTCTGTGGTTTCAGGACAGTCTCATCCCCTTGGCTAGTCTGATAGTCCTTTGTCCCTCACTGACCTCAGCATTTGATATAGGGCTATGCACTAAGTCATCCAGTCCCCATGGAGTCCCAGAGACTTGCCAGGAGACACTGGGCAAGGACCATCTGACCTCTTCCTACTCCTTATTCCAGAGCCCACTCTAGAAGCCCCAGGCCACCGAAGCCTACAGAGGACCAGCACACCATCTCAGCGGGGTCTTAGCCCATAACAGTGTCTACTTGGGAGGCCTCCCTGTCCTATGCAACCCAGGCTCAGGCCTACCCACCCCCAACCCTGGGGTGTTCACTCACTCTTGGCCTTCTCATTCTTGCGTGAGGGCCGCCAGCGGAGACAGGAGCGGTGCTCATCCAGGTAGTAGAAGCGGACCAGGCCCTTGGAGCTGCCACGGAGCTTCACCATCTGGGTCCCCTCCTGCATGGCACTCATGCATCGCTCCACTAGACACAGGTGGACACATGACAGAGACAGACAGACAGAAACTATGAGAGCTATGGTAATTTCACTTCTCTCCAAAGGGCCCTGTGTACCTGTGTGGCTCTGTCTAAGCATGAGAGAGAGTGGTTACCACCCCTTCTCTGATGGTCCTGGGCCACTTGAGGTGGGTTGAGGCACCAGGGAGGACATTTAGCAACAGCCTATCCCCCAACACATGGCCAGTCCCAGAAGCTGCTGAGACCCTAAGTGGCCTTCACTTAGACTGCCAAGAAGTCAGAAACCAGAGGCCAGACCAATTCCCAAATCCACTGTGCATGGAGCTCCCATACTGGGCACAAGGTGGGCCTAAGAACCATGCACCATGCATGCACCAAGTCTGGCTCCTAGGCCCAGCCATGGGCCACTCCTGAGAGCCTACTGCCCCTTCTTGCAGCATCAGGAACATCACCTGTCTCATGGGCAGCAAGGTCAGAGAGAAGCTCTATGGGGAGGCACAGAGGTGGGAGGCTGAGGTGCTGGTTTTAAATCCACAACCTACTCTTTTCTTGAGCCACCTGCCTCCCTTGTCAACTAGGTCTCCTGTCCCTGGGTAAGGTCCACAAGTTCCAAAGAGTCCAGGCCAGGGCCAAGCCTTCTTCCTCAGGCTGCATATCTATCTATACACGGGAAGCCTAGGAGCCAGAGGGCACTACATCTCACAAGTGCCTACAATGAGGTATCCCCAGGTGGGCAGTGCAGAAAACCACGGGTAGTGCCAGCCCAGGGGGACTGTTTGGAGGAAGCTATTATTGACCATAAGCAGAAGGGAANTGTAGGCATGGGGGTGGATACTCAAGGTAGATAGGACTCTCTAAGGGACAAAGTCAGTTTGGGGACACAGGTGTGGCTGCTGGGTGCATTTGAGGTAGGGTTTGGGGACAGAGAAAAGCCCCTGATGCCCCTCATGCTGTTCTAGAAGAAGGCGACTGAATGTGCAGCCTCTGCTCCTGAAGCAAGGAGCCGTGAGTCAAGCATTCCTGACCAGGGCCTCCGTGGCTTCCTGAGATGCACTGGACTCTCCCACTAACCACCCAGCAGCCCTCTTCCTTCTGTTCATTGCCTCATGGTCCAGGAGCTTCTGGTACCATCTAGAGGCCATGGTGTCTATAACCATATGCCTCAATAACTATGCTGAAGGTATCACTGCCCCATAAAATTCCAATGACCGCCCCCCGAAAGAGTTCTGAAGTCACCTGTGAGTTCCCAGCACATACAACTAAGGCCCTGGCTCCAGCTCTGCCTGGTTCCTCCCCACTTGGAGTTTAGCTCTAAGCTCTGCTAAGGAAGTGGAGGTATCTCTGGCTGGGGGCAAGGAGGCAATGTTTCTGAGCCTGGAGATCTGAGAGGGAGATGCAAGAGAATGGGAGGTTGGTGTGGGGAAGAAGAGAACCCAGGTCCCTTGCAAACCCCAGGGACAGTCCTAACTCCCCTAGGAAGCTATGCACCCTGTGGTCCCATAGAGCTCGGCCAGTCCTCAGAAGGGACCTGCTCTTTGCCCTTTCTTACCTAGAAGGCTCAGCTGCCATCGTGGTGACACTACCACACTCCCTCCAACCCAGAGGAGCACCTCTGCTAGGCAGGCCACAGCTCCTGTGGTCCGGCTGGCAGCAGATGGCTGGAGATCAGGCATATCCAAATGATAGCTGGAAGCTTGCTCCCCAAAGCCAGAAAGGGCCCTCAGCGACAAGCCAAGCAGAGGTGATGGCTGGCACAGGGGCTCCTCAGGGCTCCCCTTCTCTCTTCTACCTCTTCCTCTTCCTCCTTGGAGCCCACTGAAGTCCCCCCAGGGCTGTTCCCAGGTCCCCCTGGCATTGATCCAACTGCTACCTGCAGCCCTGGATGGTCCCCAGGCCAGCCCACCCATCCTCTAGAATTCACAAGGTCTGTTTGAAGATGAATCCCAGGGGTGGGGGAGCGGCCAAGCCTCACCCTGTCATCCTTGGCCAATCCCCACAGTAATCCTGCTGGATCCAGCCCAGCTGGCCAAAGGATTTAGGCCAGAGGCATGCCCAGCTGCCAGTTTAGAGCAGGCTGCCCTATGTCTGAGCAACCAGACTCACATTTAAGACATAGGCAGGATAACAGGTCAGACAAGGGACCCCTCCTCCAGGACACAAAACTGTGGCTACAAGACCTGGAGTGATGGCCTCTGTGAGATTTCCCCTGAGGAGAGTCTGTCTATCCATAGGTTTGCTCCTTCATGGGGCAAACCTAAATCCTGCCCATACTGGATATCCAGGGCTGGTGTCTGGTGTTTTTTTGTTGTTGTTGTTGCTGCTGTTGTTTTCGTTTTCTTTTCTTTTTCGAGACAGGGTTTCACTGTGTAGCCCTGACTGTCCTGGAACTCGCTTTGTAGACCAGGTTGGCCTTGAACTCACCGAGATCCACCTGCCTCTGCCTTCCAAGTGCTGGGATTAAAGGTGTGCACAACCATGCCCAGCCAGGGCTGGTATCTGTGAGTCTCTGCTTCAAGCTCTCACTTTCTCCTGCCTGAAATCCTTGTACATATAGGGACTTCCAAGTGGATCCCCATAGTGTGGCAGTGAGCTGGTCTACAGGTGGGACAAAGGCAGCAATATGTTGTCTCAAAGCCCAGGGCCAAGAACCCAGTCCCCTTTGGCTGGAGGCTGGAGGTAAGCCAGAGCCACTTGCCTTGTGACCTTGTGACCCAGAGAAACTTGACCTAGGGCAAAGGGGACACCTTTCCACTTTGACCTCCAGCACGAGAAGAAGAATNTAGGTTCCCTGAGCCTTGTACAACACCCTATGCAGGTTCCACTCCAAAGCCCAGCCCTCCCCTCCCCCCAGCTGGCCTCTCCTGGTGCCCACCAGAACCAGAACTACAGAGGTATCTCATTAATGTACCTTAAGGGGCAGCTGAGCACCTAAGAAATTCTCAGCACTGTATTCAATTCTGCATTCCATACTCCGGGCAACCAGAAGTGTGAAGAATGGGAAGAAGAGCTCCATACTGGCTTCACTGCCTCAGGATCATGGGCATCCCAACTTCCTCCTAACCAGGCTCCTGCTTCTGGCAAGGGACAACACATCCTGTGAGTCCCTGCCAGGGTATTCCACATCCCCATAGCCATATCACCTCATTTCAAAAAGCACCCTGAATGCTCTTGCCCAGCCTACCCTCTTGACCCTGGCCTGTCTGCTCATGTGTCCTGGGTAACAGGAAGCTCAGCCACAGGGAATCAGGACCCACTGGGCCAGATCCAATGTAATCAACTCACAGACAAACCCAGGACCCAATTAGGAGCCTTGGCCAGAGGCCTTGCCTCATTTGCTGGATGGAGGTCGACAGGCAGCCTGCCCTTTCTGCCACAAATTAGATTAGGGAACCATTTACTGCTAGGACAGGAAGGAGCACAGCCCTAAGCAGCCCCCCTCCCCTGGGGAGACAGGCTACAGGAGACCCTGACAACATGGTCACCTGTGTAGGCAAAGCCCAGAATCCCCAGTGAGTAGTGGGATGAAAGCTAGTACACATCTAGATGTGTATAAGAGACAGATGCCACCCTCCCTCTTGCCTGCTGCCCACATTCCATCAGCCATCCCTGTCCCTCCAGTGGTAAGGCCACTACACTTCCCATTCAGTGCTCACAGCCCACTGTATGCCAGAATTTCTAGATTTCCTGTTCTCTTTAGGTACCTTGCCTCTGGACACACCTGCTCTTCCCTTGCCTGGGCCTAGCCCAGTCTAGGGCCATTCATGCTCCTCAAATCTCCCCAGAGCTGGATACCTCTGCCCTCTTCCCTCTCTGCTTTTAGCCACTCACTAGGCTCCCACCATCAGCCGGAAAAGGGANTTAGGTGCCTAGGGGAGACACAGATCCAGCGGTATCAGCAGCCCCAGTGGAAGACCCAGATCACTGCACCCCAGACTCTCTGACCCTCCTAGTGGCCCCAGGCCATAATCCTCCACTGACTAGGCAGGCAGAGGCCCAGCTAATCCGCCCTCACACAGGGTTCTGCTAGTAAGGCCTCTTCCACTATCCTGGTGACCAAGGTGACCCTACCCACTGCTGATATTGCAAAAGACAGGTGGACTCTGTCACCACTGAGCAAACCAGTGCCTTAGCTGAGGAAGACTGTAGAGGGTAACTACCAGGGGCAGCTTGTCCATAGTGCACTGGACCAGGGTTAGGCAGCAAGAGGCAACCAGTTACTGGCCACACAAGGCTCAAGTCTACTGACAGCTGTCCTGAACTTGACCATCTGGCCACCCAAGCCAGGTGGGAAGCTCAGACATACACCCCCACCCCTGGCACACAAAGAAAGGCAGCCATTCCCAGAAGAGCTAAATGCAATGGAGTAGGAGGAGTACCCTGCCTCTTCCAATGCCACCAGGACCCCACATCTACCCAGAGCTACCCAACAGGCCATAATCATGCTTAGGACCCAGGTCCAGAGATGGGTAAAACTCCTGCCTGCTGCCTAGGGGTTGACNTAGACTGCCTTTGGAGGCCAGAGGTAGTAAGCTCCCCATATTAAGGTCACAGAGGGACTCTGAAACACCAGAGTATCTTTCATAGTTGAGCTGTGTTCAGTCATCCCTGCTTTCCTTTATGGTCAGGGCCTAGAGCTCCCCCCTGCTCTCCAAGAAGTTCTAGGGACCCTCAGGAGCCAAGGATTTGCAGCTTTCAGAAGTTTAAAGTATCCACCATGGTCCTCACTCAGGTGACTCAGGCAGGTGTTGCAATGTGACCTCTCTAACTTGCTGCCACATACTAGCCTCACAAAGTCTCATGTGGGAGAGGAACAGGTGCATTTGGTTGCTTACCAGAAGAGGCACACTTGCCCCAATGACCCATCTCCAGGACAGGTAGGCAGGACAGTAGCTTCTGAACTCTTCTGTCCTAACTTTGCCTGCCCCACACTGACCTACACAACTCCTTCAGAGAATGCTGCCTGCCCCCGAGGGTCTCCTCTCTGCTCTGTCTCAGCATCACCCAGCACCCAGCAAGCAAGAGACAGAATGGATGAAGTGGACCAAGAAGAGCCAAGACCACACAGTCTGCTCTGGGAGCTGACAGCAACTGTGCCACCCAGGCCATACCAACACCAGTGGGTTAACCTCTCCAGAGAACAGCCGGCTACAGGGAAACAGGNGCTCCCCTTTCCCTAGCTCAAGTGTCCTCATCACCTCTGCACCTCAGTTCCCCTGCTGGTGAAAGGCATGTCCCCACAGTCCTGGCTCCTCCTGCCTAGAGCCCACAGATACTGGCAGCTGCTGAAAGGAGAAAGAGCCCATGCTGTCCAGAGCTAGGCCCACTGGTGCCATTTTACTTCTGTGAGGGAGATCGATCTTGTCCTAACACAGTGGGCAACACAGCTTGATGGCTGCTGTGAACAAGAGAGCAGCAGCCGTTCAACAGAGTTGCCTCTCCCCAGGGAAAGCTGGAAAATCAATTTACTCTCCCAATAAACCTACAAATCATACACACAGGCCTTGCCAAACATGCACACATGCACAGGGGCATTTCTCACCAGCAGGGCAGAACTTGCATGTGTTACCTATCGAGTGGGGCTCCAAAGGTCAGCAGTATGGGACAGAAGGAACAAAGCTCCCCCAACCTTTCCCCTGCAGCCTTGAGCCTCCTCAGGTGCCTCCCAAACCACAAGCCATCCCAGTCAATACTTAGATGGTGCCTAGGGTTAGGGTGGAGTGGAGGAAGGAGGAAGCCGTCCTGCCCCAGCCCCACAGCACCCACCGGGATGAGCCCGGCCCCTGGCCCTGTGCCACTGAGGAGGGAGGGACAGGCCCACACACATATGGCCGAGCTTATTTAAATGTCTGAGAACAGCAACGCAACCCCCCGCACGTCTGGGCGCCTCCTCCCCAACTATTTTTACTGTATCAGGGAGTGTGAGCCGGCTTGTTCCTGCCCTCCCTGGCCGGACCCAAGGGGCTATGCTCACTTTAGGAGGCACTTGAGCCAAGGCAGGGCCTGAGGAATCAATCTCTCAGCAGCAGTAGAAACAATAGCCACTACCCAGCCCAGGGCCATCTGACCAGGCCTAAGGCTGCCCTGGGGATGCAACAGCAGGCCCACTCTGCTGGGTGGATGTGCCCTTTTCCTCCAGCAGTGTCTGCCCCATGATATGCAGCTCCAGCTTCCAGCAGGAGGAGGCAAGTTCTGTGAGAGGGGTGTCTGATCCATCACATTGTCTGGCTGAGCAGTGTGGAGTGCTACCCAGACCTTGTTCTGCTCCATGCTCAGATGCCTGGAGCAGCCAAGGATATGAGCAAACTAGAGTGTAGGAGCAGGCTCTCCATGCTCCACTCACCATGCTAACTAATTTGCCTATCCACAAGCTGACCTGAGCTGCCACCATCCACCTTCTCTCAGAAGTTCCTGCAGCTCAGGGACCTGGCCCTGGATAGCAGAGAATGGGCAGCAAGCAGCCTGGCCCATCCTTGGCTAGTGGCACCAGCTTCAAGATCTAGCCCCAACCCAGCCCAGCCTACTCACAGGGCCTTATTAATGACCCTAACCCAACAGAAGTGATGATGAACCCAAGTTCAAAGTGTGTGAAGGTGTCAGAGGTCAGGAACTCAACTTGCAGCCATAGTAGCAGCAAATGGACAGGGCATTCTCGAAGGTCAATAGTGTCCACTGCCTAATGCCTTCAACTTAGAAAAGCCCCCACATGTTTAGGACTAAACCAAGCCTACCTCCAGGTATGCCTGCAATGGCCATGGGGGCCTGGTGCCTTTAGCCCACAGAGGTCTCAGCTTCTGGCCTTCCTTTATCTCCAGCAGAGCTCTAAGACCATAATCAGAGTCCCTCCAGAGCAAAACCGGTATCCTTCCTACCCTCTCACTATCCCTGGCTATCACTAGCTGGTGGCATGTAGCAGCTCAGCTCACAGCAGTGGCTTCAATCACATTCGACAGCCCTGCTAGGAAGAGAACTCTATTAATAGTCCATTTCACAGTTTTCTGCTCCCCCAGGTGGCCCTCGTTCCTGTGTCCCTGGGGGTTCCTGTCTTTGCCACCAGCCACTCACTTCCCTGAAGCCACAGCTGCCCTCCCTTCCTCCGGCAGGGCCTAGTCAGCAGCCATGCATACTTGTGCTAGGCTCCTGAAGGCAAGTGATCAGCCACTGTCTGGGACAGGTTCTGACCCCAAGCCACTTCGAAGGACACCCTTCGAAGGAGGAGCTGTCACGGGAATCAGGCTGTAGTCATCAGTGTGGAACCCCTTCTGGAAAGTCATCAGATTCNGGTAGGGATTTCTCTCAAGAGCGCAAGTGATAATGAGAGGAGCCAGTCCTGCCCTGCTGCTTACCCTGGAGCCCAGACCGGGCAAGGAGGGATGGCAGCAGCTGACAGGGTGAGTAGTCTCTGGGTATGGTCAAGCAGGGGCCAGAGACAACAGGAAACAAAAGGTCTGAGCCCCTGAATAAAGTGCCCAGCACTGGGCAACAAGGGCCACCTTGAGGCTAGAGAGCACTGGGCCCTCCACAGGGCCAGAGAACTAGCCAGTGAGCCTCAGAGGAAAGCACTTTTCTGCACACCAAGCTGGCTCTCTAAGTTTGACTTTCTACAATGCCTGTGTCTCCCGAAATTGAAGACACCTCTACAGCAACTGCTTCATTCCCACCTTGTACTTGTTGAGGCTGGGTGAGACTCCCTGGTTCTGGACCTCCTGGGCTGTTTTCCATGCTGTCTCATCACCCCTGGTAACTCCAAACAGCATGAGCTGCATTTGAGAACTGGGCTGCCAAAACCTAAGTCATCTCGACCACAGGTCCAAAAGCTAGAGATCTGAAGAGCTTTAGCAGGAAATGGAACCATGGATGATATAGGGCTGTGGCCTGACCAGCCTGAGTCTAGATGCCCTCAGGCCCTCTGGGGCCCTGGGCTGCTGAGTCTTAGCAGGCTGTGGACTGTCTCCCAGGACTGATTGGCCAGTTGCTTCCAAGTCAGGGCTCCACCCTCATACCTGAAGGCTTCCTTCTTGGGGAGAGCTGGAAGGGATCCCAAGGCTAGCCCCTTGAGCTATCCCGCAGCTTACCTCACTCACCTGTGGCTATCCACCACAGCTCAGGGATGTCACCCAGCTGGGAAAGGGCTCCTGAATCCAGAGGGTGACTTTCCAGAAATCAAAGAAAACACCCAATCCTGGAGCTGGTGCTCACCTCCACCTCCCCCACCCTGCCCCTCTCTTCCCCACACAGGAAGTCTGTCCAGCCGGCCATGAGCCCACGTACTCTGTGCTGAAAGCAAACTCCCAGGAATAAGCAGGCTCACTCCTCTGATTACTCATTCTTCTACCCAGCCCTCCCCCACCTCTTTGAGGTAGAGCCACAAGCTCTGGCCCAGGACGAGCCCCTGTACCCATACCTGCCCAGAGAGAGGGGGCAGTTTCCTAGGCAGGGGCTTTCTCACTCTCCAGGGACGATGCCAGGAGCTAGGGAATCTTCGTCATCAGTTCACTAGTGGTACAGATGGAGGGCCAGACCCAGGACAGCAGCCCATCTGCTCCTTCCTCAGCTGCATGTTGAAACTGCAAGGATTCTGCTGTTGTACATCTCTCCTGGGGTCACCAGAAGATGAGGGTGGGCTTGGAGTCCTCCCGCTGCCACCCCTCTCCTCCTAAGACCAGGACTCTTCCCTCGGGCAGCTGAAAACCTCATGTATGTCCAGTCCCCTGGACCCTCATGCTTCAAGGCTACATGGCAGCATCTATTCCCTGCCCCTTCAATAAGCAGGTGTCCCAAGCCTAGTAATCCCAGGGTAAAGACTCCCATTGGCACTCTGCAGGCCAGCCAGGTTTTCTCAGGTCAACCAACCCTACTGCCACACTAGGATGGAAGCTGTGACCAGGAAGGGGTATATCCAAATACTATGCCATTGGGGCCCACAAGGTCCCAGCAGAATGTGCCCCAGTAGCCCTGACCATACTGGGCATGCTGTCCCCCACTCATAAAGAGCATCTTAGGCAGAGAGAAGAGGAGGGACAGGAGGGAAGGAACAGGCAGGCATTCATGGAGCAACCACACAGGCCAGGTATGGCATGACAGTCTGTAGACAGTTTTTGAATGCTTACAAGTTGCTCTATGAGGTGGCCCCATACCATCCCTTCCCATCCCTGCAGGTTCAGGGAGAGTTCTCAGTGTGGGATCACACAGCACTTTAAACTTCCCTACACCTCTTCAATATCCATGTCAATCAGGAGTAGAACAAGTCCAGTCCCAGATCAACCAGCCAAACAAATCAAGAAGCCATAGCCTATTCTCCTTGGAACTCGGGACCTTGATCAGGAAGTTCTTCCTGATGCCTAACTTAAATCACTTCTGATGCAGCCATAACCTTGGGTCCCTTTCACTCTCAGTCTCTCCCACCCTGGCCCACACCAAGCTTTGTGTTGGGACAGAGACCCTGCCCAAGAGAAGCTCTTTCCCACCCCCATCCTAAAGATGCCTGCTCAAAAAACTCAGAGAATGGCTTCTTCTCACACCCAACCCCCTTGCTCCACTCCTGTGGGCAGCCTGGAAGACTTATGCACCCCTGCTGGTCCGTGCTGTTTGCCTAGGGCAATGCCAGTTCCCTAGACAGGAAAAGTGGGACAGATCTAAGCAAGGGAGTTTAACTCTGGGGAACCTCAGGGCAACTGGGAGGGAAGGCGGCAGTGGTTCTGTCCGTGGTGCTGACCAGATTTCAGGGCATTGCCCCGTCTCCCCCAGCCCACAGCCCCTGACAGCTCAGGACCTTCCCTCCTCCAGACGTCCCCTTGGATAGACTGGAAATCAGGGGACAGTGGCTACAGGGCAGGCGCATCTCATTCTGCAAAANGAGACCTCAGTACCTTCACAGGTGTAACATCTATTAGCAAGATGCCAATATGGGGGAAGATGGGGTGCTGCACTGTATAACAGCTGACAGGGAATGGGGTCACCAGGCTTCTCTCCCAGAGACCCAAAGAGAGGGACCAAGCACAGCATAGCACTTGCTCTGGGGTCTGAGCTGAGCCAGAAATCACAACCCTCTTCCAGACACCCTCCTATCTGCCCTTACCTTGGTCCTGGCTAAGCCCACCGGTGGGCCCAGGCTCTTCCATGGCCCGCAGGCACCAGCCCCACTGTTACCGGCAAGGCCCAAGGGGGCCAGGACCCTGTGCTGGTCCCCAGTGTCCCCAAAGTTGTAGCCTGATCCAAGGCGCCCCACGCACAGCGCCCATACCGGTTCAAAGCCCGCTGTAGTTAGCTGCTACTGCTGCTTGCTAGCGAAGGAAGAGAGGGGAGGGGAGGGGAGGGGCAGGATGAGGCCTCACCGCCACTGGGACCGCCCCTCCCACGGGAGCCCCGCCTGCCCTTAACTCTTGGCTATCCAGCTCCTGGCCTGCATGGCTGCTGTTCAGGAGCATCAGTTTGAATCAAGGAGGGAGTTTCAGATGGGCACCAAGCCAGCATTGCTCAGAGGCCAGAAGAGGAGGCAGTGCTGGCCACTTGAAACTCCCACAGTGGCTTCAATGACCACTCACTATACCCCTCTCTCTCCAAGCTGGTCCCTCCTACCAGAGGGATAGCTATACACCCTCAAGGAACAGAAGTCAAATGAACCTGGCTGGCAGTTCCTGGTGACCACAGAGTCCTTTTGACCACCACACTCCCTAGGTCTTGTGGCTAGACCTTCCAAAATGGGCTGAAGTTCTCTTCCATCAGCTTTCCTGGCTGGANGTATCCAGGCTTGGGGAGGCTGAGTCCAGGGGCTAGTTCTGTAAAAGTCCCACCCCTGTGTTCACCCAGGTTTCCTCTGCCTGACTCCGTGTGTCTATTGTTAAGTCCTTTCTACTTGGCTGCACAGCTTTGTGGGGTCTGGGGGACAATGATGACTGTTGGCATGGCAGGGAATGCCCCCTGTGTATACTTGCCCTGGGGTAGGTCCTGGAGTATACAGAGTGCAGAGTTAAGTGGTATGGTCTGGTCCAGCCTGGTTTCACCTCTCGGGGATCTGCTTGATCTGCGTACAGCATCTGGGCAAAGCTCCATTCTCCAGACTGCTCACTTGAGCTCAGGAGAGGTGGTAAAAAGAGTAACTTCTGCCCCCAAAACATCTAGTATGGCTTTAAACTCACATCCCAGAGGAGGCCTGGGACTGTTAGTAGGGATCCAGAAGAACAGACCATTGGTAAGCACAGGTCCAAGTGGAAGGACATGGGCCACCTATGGGCTCTCTGAACTGCCACCTCCAAGATGTGACAGCCTCCTGCCATACAGGGCACCAGGTGTGAAGGGGGAAGAGAGCCTCTGTTGGTACTACCAGCTGGGTTCTGCCAGGAAAGGCCCTTGGCCCTGCTGCCTGATACCCTTAAAGGAGCAGCCTTCCTTCTTTGCTGTTACTCATATGNTCTGGCATTTTTGAGCAGAGTAGCTCTGTCCTAGACTACAGGAACTGCCCTCTGAGTAGACACTGTGTCTCTCATTGGCATAAAGCCTAGGCACAACTCCAGGGTCTATGTCTATCCCACTGACAGATCCAAGGCAACAAAGGTGCCCTTCCTCTGGGTATGTATTGACTGATGAGGTCATACTGGAGCACAGGTGGGCTGCCAGGACAAGAAGAAGGGGTACAGTCACTAGGGAGCACCAGAGGCTAGGAGACCATAAGGGAAAAAAAAAATCCCAGGAAAGTGCCCACAGCTGGGTTTTATGTGTTTCCTCCAGGAACTAGCTGCCTCCTCAGAAAAAAAGAAAAGAAAAGAAACTGAGGCAGGGAGAGGGAAGAAAAAGGGCAAGGAGACAGCAAAAACCAGAGGGGGGGAGAGGGGGAGGGAGATACACCCATGAGCCAGGCAGGCGACAAGGTCCCTGGAGAGCAACCCAGAGTGGGGCTACCTTCTCCCTGATGGACAAAAGGCCCCTGAGCCTCCCTGGAGAAGCTGGGTGAAACCTAAGTTCACATGGCAATGAATAATCCATCACATAGTCGGCTCCCCCTCCCCTGATGCAGCCAGAGGATGATTTCCAGCACTAAGACTGCGATTAAAAACGGTGATTAAAATCCACCAGGCACATGTTAATTTGCTCAGATTCTGATCTCTTTCCTGGGCATTTAAGCAGAATTCTACTCTGAAAGCATTTGGCCTGGCTAGTCGCAAGCAGGGAGACTCCCTTGAAAGAAAGAGCCTGTGACCTTAAAGGAGTTAGGAGACTCAAGCAGTTTAGTCCTCTCCTTTGAAGAGGACCACCAAATAGACATGTGCGGGGTACACATGCAGGGGCTCCTGCTATGGCACTGTTCCTCCAGAGTGAGCTCCACATGCTCAGATAAGGTTGGGCTTCCACGTGCCCACAGGCCACAAGGTTCTGCTGGACCTGAGCTCCTACTGTAAGGGGACTCTGCTCCCTGGGGACCAGTTCTCACCTTCCAGATCTAAGTGCCTGCTTCTCTCCTTCCCCTTGCCCTTAACTTTAGTGGCCTTGTCAGAGAGTGGCAGGAGGATGATATACCCTGAGACAGGCCTTGAGAGGGACAGAATCTGTTCCTTCTCTGTGCTTCAGTCTCTTCAGTGTTTAACGAAAATACCACACATATGTTCACATATGCCCCAGGTCTGTCCCTTATTCATGGGTATCTGCTGAGAGCTCATCCCTAGCCGGGCTACACACATCTTACAGGGCCAATCTAGGTACCAAAGGGCCTGCTTCTAGTTTCTCAGCTGTAAGCACTCTTGCCCTACAGCTTTGACAGAGGTCAGAGAGGCCAGGGGGCTCCCTAGTGTTCTACAGTGGATGACTGCAGTCTGGGGAAAGTCAGACCCTGACTCCCCTGACACTGCTTTTTACTTAGGTTCCTAGTTTACCTGAAGGGTATGAAGTAGGACCCCTCAGTCCCGCACAGGAATGTCTCCACCTTCCAGTGCCATAGGAACCTGTGGGGAGCTCAAGGCACAAGTCAGGCTGGCCAACTCAGCTGTGTGTAGTACAATGGTAAGGAAGAAACCACCCTGAAAGTGGGCCAGAGGTAGAGATGTGGTGATAGAGGCAGTGTGAGGGACAGCCAGGAAGGCCAGCTGAGCAGGGAGGAGAGAGACAGGGCCCCCAGGTACTTCTCCTACCTAGGGCATCCCTAGCATACTGATCCAGAGGGCAGTACCTAGGAGCAGAGGCCAGGACCATGAGCCCAGCACTGGGTCCTTGGGCTGAGGACCAAGGGTAGGGTAGAGTGGAGGGTGGGAATATCCTAGGAAATATCACAAGAGCTGCAAATGCCACCACAGACAGAGCCAAACTCAGCCATGAAGGGATGTGGCAAGCAGCGCCTAGGCCAGGAAACATTACAGTTTGAGTCCTAGATCTCTGCTACCTCTGAGCAATCCATTGGAATGCACTGCCCCTCTGGCCCACTTCCCTATCCAGCATCTAGGGAGGACCAAACGCCTGGGAGAGCAGGGGCCAGCCTGGAGCCTTGAGCTGAGGCTTTCTTCCATGGAAGAGGAGTCCTCTAGGTAGGAGGCAGGACCCTCTTTGTGGCCCACCAGGCCAAAGGGAGAAGGGCTAAGTCTCTTTTAATGACTGTCACTACAAGAAGGGGACCTGGGAGCATTGGCTCCAGGGTTCTGGGGTCATCAGCTCTGCCTGTAGATGGGCAACAGTTGCCACTTTCCAATAATCTCCAGAAACAGAAAGCCAGGAGAAAAACGCATCCCCAAATTCAGCAGAGTGATTCACACCTCTGAAGCCTTTGTGGGGCACCTCAGACTGAACTTCCAACTTCTGTCCTAGATAAATCTCCAAGGAAACGCTTCCAATGGCCAGCTGTGTACCCAGCTCCGCATATATGTAATGGCCACTGCACAGAAGCCTGGCCACATCACTAAGAGATAGCCACAGTGCAGGGGCCCTAATGTGGCCCCAGGTCCACCATCTCAGAATGCCCAAATCAGGAGGGCTCCAGAAGCCACTGATTTCAATCTCTTTCTTTTCCAGAGAGAAAAACCTTCTAGGGTGGACTGGTCCCCACAGTCACTCTGACCCTGCTGAGCCTTGGAGTATGAGCACCAGAGTCCACTNACATGGAACACCATAATTACCTCAGAAATACTGAATGAGGAAGTATAGGCCCCTCGGGTATCAAGTCAGTGCTGACAATCCTGCTGCTGGGAGGGACACAGGCCCAGCAGCCCATGCCTAAGACATTTTATTAATTATTCAACACCAAATCCAATTTAGTGTTGTCTCTTGCAATGTTACCACCTCTAGTGAGGAACCAAAGCTGCTTCAGAGGATGTGGTAGGATCCCCCAACCACCCCACAGCCCTGGGGATACCAGTACAAGCTGAGCCAACCTCCTGACCTGGGTAGCATGTGACAGATGTGAATGCAGGGTAGGGCATGTACAGACATCCTTTCACCCAAACCCAGTGTCTCTAGCACAAAAGACTCCTGCTGTCATTGTCATCAGATCCCCTCATGGAGTCACACCCAATTGAGTTGAGCCCAGGTCATCATTCTCAGGATGACTACTTCAGAGAAGCATGTGGCCTCAAGAGAACTGGCCAATAAGGAACTGGCCTGACCACAGTTATCCAATTACCATAGCTGCCCCAAAGTGACCACAACAGCTCCAATGACCACAGATGCCTCAGAGTGACTACAGCTGCCCCAGTGACCACAGCTGTCTCGGTGACCACAACTTCTCCAGGCATCACCACAGCTGTCCCAGTGACCCTGGCTGTCCAGGCTGACCATACCTACCCCATTGATCACAATTACTCCAGGGACCACAGCTGCCTCAGACTGTAGAGCTACCATTCTAGGTCTGGCATGCCCGCCTGCCCTATCCCCAAGCCTAATGGAGTCAGGTTCAAAAGAAACATCACTCAATTCCAAGACAGATGAAGAAACAAGACAAAGCAGAAACAGCCAGAGGTGGGATCCATGGAGGAGGGAGACAGCACAAGGAAATGGGATGCTCTGGCCAGATTGTCACTGTCCCCACAGCAGCCCTGTGTTGCCAGGATANAAGAGCTACTGAGGCCCTCAGGCTGGTACCCAGTCCCAATCGCAGGGCCCATGGGTTGCAGAGAACACATACATCAACATAGTCTGGGTGATAATGGGGAGAGTGGCAGGGAGCAGAGGCCTGGGCAGCTGGAGGTTCAAGAGGTTTTAGAAAGGCTTTGACCTAAATTGTCACAACCAGAGGTGCTGACCCCCTAGTGCTCAGAGGCCTGGCCATATAGGCAAGCAACATCTTGCCTTCACCAAAGGCATCTACAGCTATACAGCACACATCCATTTTCAGTGTCTCACTCCTCAGGAGGGCCTCTTAGCCTGCTTAGGCACCAAAGGGAGGGGTCTGGCCTAGGTCAATGGGTCAGAGTCCTGCCTGGAGCAGCAGTAGCCTGAATAGAGCCAAAGTGAACAGACACTGCCCTGGCAGCTAACCCTGCCTCCCTGCACCAGCCTGACCTAGATTCTGTGCCCGTGTGCAGCAGCTATGCAGAGCTGCGGCCAGCCTGGCATTGAGACAGGTGGGCAGAATCCAGAGCCAGCATAGCCACATGGCCGCTAGCATGGCCCCAAGATACACTTTGTGTGGGGTTCGATGTGTGCCCACCCTTTCTAATCCTTCCCTATATGGGGCCCCAAGGTCCCTGCCTGAGAAGCTCTGAGGAGCCCTTGGCTTCCACTCTCTGGTCTGGCCCCTACCCAAGGGCCTGCTAGAGGAAGAGAAGACGGGGGAGGTTGAACCCACTCTATTGTCTCCTTCCTACTCTATAGCCCTGTGGTTAGAGCAAGGGGTCCAAGACTGTGAAGCCACACGGGTTGCTACAGTCTCTCCTCAACTCAGCTCCAGCAGCCCCAGATGCTGGTCAGAGAACTATAGCCTCTACCCAAAGGCAGGTTGGCTGACCCCACCGAACTGACATCGTTCAATCTCCCCAGCCTGCACCACAGGGCCATATGACCAGCATCTGTCACATGTGCCACCCTATGCCCCCTTTTTAAATTAAAAATTCTTGAAAACTGAGAAGTATGCACCCTACATGCAAATATATGCAAATGTGCCCTTGCTTCCTAGTTCTTAGGCCTGAGGGGCCCTTCAGGCCACACAATCCCCTATTTCAGGGCCAGAAACGGCCAATCCAATGTCTCTTCTTGTTCTTCTCCCTTCCACCTATTCCTCAGCTGTCAGCATTTATTAAGCACCTGCTGTGTTCAGTTATTGCTTGTGGCTAGGAAGGCAGTAACAAGTTCATCAGAAGCAGTCCATGCCCTAGGGAGCTCCTGACTGGGAGGGCAGGGCTGCCGCAGTGGTCCCAAGTGTCTCTGTCTTCTGGACAGAGAGAATAAGGTTGCAGTCTTCAGAGAAGCCATGGAGAAAGGGACTTCCTCCCTGAAGGTCAGTGGGCCCTGGAGGACTGGTACAGGAGGGGAACTGAGTACAGACTGGGGTATGGGTTGTGTACCTCAGACCAGACCTAGAGCCGGAGGTGAGGAAACTGAGGGCATGCCATTGCCAGCAGGACACTGCCAGTACAGAAGAACACTTGGCATGGGACTTAGCTCAGAGCACACACTCAGAACACAAGCAGGCCAGAGGAAAGTGCACATGGATAGGCTGTGGGTGGACCCTGTTCTTGGCCATCAGCACCTCCCCCTCACTGTGCCGGGGATGAAGAGCCCTATCAGTGAGGTTCACCTCAAAGTTTTCTCTAATGCTGGGCCTCCCACGCCAATCTCAGCTCAAGCTCCCACACTTCCTTTGGGAACTGCTCACCAGAGTTCAGTGGTAGAATTTAAAACCCTGAGAGGTAATTCATACATGCAAAACGAAAACAGAATACACAAGCCACAGCATGCCTGTGGTCAGTGTGAAACTGGTTGCCACATCCCATGAAGCCACAGATAGTAGAGCTCTAGGTATTTGTACCAGGAGGCTCTTGATAGGCTATAGGGGCTCTGTGAACCGGCTGGCTTCCACAAGTTCTGCCTCAGCCCTGCTGCCCACTTGAGTCCCAACCCCAGAGTGACTGCAGGGAGTGGGGTTTGGGCTGCCTTTACAAAGGGGGACTGGGTCCCTATGAGCCAGCAATTCAGGTACCAAAGACATGTAGCACCATCAAATCAGGGTCCTGGGCTGCCTCTCCATGGGTACAGCCACATATCCTGCCATACATTGTACTATCCCCACACGCCCATCTATAGACAGTGGTTTTGTGATATAAAAGCAGAGACTAAAAGGTGGAAAGGCCCTGGGAATACAAGGAGGGAATTAAACTTAGCCATGGAACCATTTCTAAAGAGATGTGTCTTTGAAGAGGCTGTGCCCAAGTGGTATGAGGATTTGTTTGGGTCCTCCCTGGAAGCAGAGCCATTTGCCATACTACATGTGACCTTGCACACAGCCAGCTCTTTCATATTATTTATGGAATGATCTCCCCAAATCCAAACCCAAGTGGCAAGTCTTTGCCACTTTGCCAGGAAACATACCTACAGATCTTCCAAGAGCAGCTAGAAGGAAGCTGTCTTGCTAGGTGAGCAGAATTTGCCAACAAACTTGTGGCCAGCACCAATGCAGTGTGAATGTACCTGGGAGGTATGAACACACAGCTCAGGGAAGGAGTGTGAACACATAACTCACGGAGGGAGTTTAAGCAAACAAGTCAGGGGAAATGTGAACACATGGCTGAGGAAGGGANNGTGCATGCACAGCTCAGGGATGGAGTGTGAGCACACAGCTGAGGGAGAGCATGAACACACAACTGAGGATGGGTCTGTGAATGTACAGCTCAGGGAAGGGATGTGAATACAGAGATCAGGGAGGGAGTGTGAATGCACAGCTCAGGGACAGAGTATAAACACATGGCTGAGGAAGAGTGTGAACACACAGCTCAGGGGGTGGGGTGCTCACAGGCAGCATTCCTAGGCTTATTCCTTCCTTGAGTTCCATGTACCACTGTTGAGGCGCTCAACATTTACAGCCAGCAGGATCTGATTTTCCCTCATTCCCAGCAGCCAAAGGCCTGAGTAAAGCCACTGTTTCCCACAAAAGCATCTACTCTCAGCTTCACCAGAGCCAGGCATTTAGCAAGTGACAGCTGGGAGCTCTGTCCTGACTTCTGGGAAGCCTGGTGCCCTGATCTAAGCCCTCAACCTTTACCATCATTTCCCTTTTGCTGCGTGGGTCATGGGTCATGGGTCTAGATGAGACACGTTATTCTCTTTGCCCCATGCCCCCACACCTTCGCATATACTCATCCACAGTCCATGGGGACTCCCCACTAGGGCACTTTGACTTTGATCTGCCTGTCCTCGGTGCCAGCCTCTCTCCTTGCCCTCTGCACCCCCAGCTATGTGCCACCTGCAGATGGCGTGGGCCCAGCAGCCACCCAATGCAACACAGGCAAATGTTTATTTTTTTTTCCTTTAGTGCAAAAAAGAGAGAAAAGAAATCCTGTGAGTCACTGGGAGTGTTCAAGTAGAAGGCTGAGGCCAGCAACCCAGCAGCCGCTGGGCAGAAGAGGAAACATCCTCACCCCCACTCCGCCACGAGGCTGCAGGTGTCTGGCTGCGGCAGCCACTCAAGGTAAACTTGTCATTCCCTCACGGCTAAACATTCTAAGAAAGCTGCCACCTTTAGGGACACTTACCTGACTGCCACAGGTTCCTGGAGTGTTAGGAGAAGGAAGGAATGCCTATAACCATCCAACAGGAGCCCCAAGAGAAGATACTGCTAGGGTAACTGAGGCAGAGGGGCCTCACCCTGCCATCACAGCCTGTGAAGCTTTTGGGCCACTCTCTCTCTCTGGTCCCACCTCCAGCAGAAGAACAGGAGGCACCCCATGAGGGCAGTATCCACAAGAGCCAGATTTCATTCCTATCCCTGTTAGTGGTGGTGAGGGGGCACAAGGCATCAGTCAGTTCAGCCTGGCTCCCTGATAGCCCTGGATACATCTGATCCCAGAATACTCTAGACCAGAACAGGGTTCCTAAGGACTTGCAGAAACACCTGAATGCCTGAGGACCGGACATATCAGGCAGGTTCTAGGAACAGCTCTGACCCCTAAGAAATAGTCTGGGACCCAGGCTGGACAGAAAGCCTGACCAAGAGCTTTTGGAGAGGTACAACCATCCCTCTTAGCTCTAGAGTCAAAGGGCAGAGGTTTCTTCCAAGTGAGGGTCCCTCACAGCCTCTTTTCTTCCTCTGGGAAGGACGGGAGAATTGTCCTATTCACAGTGGGGGCTAGTCCTACTCAAGCCCCATTCAGAGGAAAGCCAGCTCTCTGGTTTCAGATGGGAAAATGATGGTGGAGGTGGAGGTGGAGGTCTGCTTGAGGTCACTAGCCTTGGTAAGAATGTATAGTGTCCAGGCATCCACCTTAGTCCATCACCNAGTCCATATTACCCTTTGACCTGCAAGGGTCAAGTGTCATCTAAGGTCCACAGGGTCCAGCCTGGCTTGTACTGCCAGAAGGAATCACCTCTGTGACCTCATGTATTCCTGGGGCAGAGGCAGCAGTGACGTCTGAGTCATGCCTGCAGCTTTTTAAGGCTCAGCTGACTGCAGGGGTAATTTAGGTTTTTTGAGGAGACGCAGGAACACACGGCAGAGAACAGGGTATGGAGACACCAGCCAGAGTGTGATACTTTTGTACCCTGCCCCGGTCCAGAGTTCCTTCCTGAGGAAGAAGCCTGCCCTTATGTCCTACAGAGGACACACAGAAGCTGGTCACCAGGAATGGTGTGCTTGCAGCCTGGCAGAGATGAGCTACCTTGGGCCTTGCTGAGTGGCTGGGAGTGTCCTTGAGAGGAGGCCAGCCTTCAAATACCTCCAAAGAAGGAAGTCCAGCAGCTCCTACTCTGCTCCAGTATCATCTGGAGGCAGTGAGGGGAGGCTCAAATCAGAGAAGACCCTGGAAGAAGGAATCTGAGGTGGGGTCAAGTGCTGATATGAGACCTGGTTCTAATGACCCAGAGGGATATGGGTACATTCACTCTGAGTCCCACTTCCTAAATCATATCAAGTCCCCACTTCCCAGCCTAATGATCCCCAAGTTGCATTGTCTCCTTCCAAACAGAATATAATAATTCCCAATAATGCCAAGCCCAAAATAACACCCCAATGTGCGGCTTGCAGAGCTCTGAGGGGAGAACGGGGCTGACTCAAACACAGCTGCAAGTCGCTTTAAAAATACACTGAAACACACACAAACACAGGCATACGTGAGAGCTGCCTGTGAGGATGTTTGCCTCCACCCACGGGCCTTGTTCAACAGGTATGCAGGGTGAGGCTGGGGACATGAGGGAGGGGGACCCTATTCTTCACTCCTGGGGGCTGGAAGGAGGTTGTGTGGCAGTGAGAAGGGCAAATGGGAGTCTCCTGTTGTCCCAGAGACTCCTGACCAGAATCCCCTCACCTAAGTGTACTCAGCCCCTGCATATTTGGCATGGAGCACTATACCAAAGGAGGTACCAGCCCTAGGTTGCTCCCAGGCCAAAGGAGACATCCTTGGCACCTCTACTCTTGGGGTTGGGAGCACAGACAGAGTGGCTGATAGATTCACAGGCATCAAGTAGCCAGCAGGTAGTTCTGGGGCCTAGTGGCCTTAACTCCTACACCATGAGGACCTGGGCAGGCTAGCCCCAGGGCATTGCACACAATGATGGCACACAGATGTGAACAACAGGAAAGAACACAGTCTGTCCCCACAGTTAAACATCCTGGGACCTGGACCCACAGAGGCCATGGAAAGGCCAATATAAGACCTCCCTCTCTTGCCCTCCCTTTCTCCACTTGAAGCCCATGTTGCTGTGCACTCCAGTCTGAACAGCAGGCTCTTGGAGCACTCTCCCTACTCATGACAAGGACACACAGCTCCCAGGAACCTAAAGCCTCTCTGTCACACCAATATTGCCAATAAGCACAGATCCAAATTAGGCACAGGGACAGGACAGCAATCTTCAAAGATAGTCCCCTGTCTAGAATTACTGAGCAAGAGTCAGGATGCTGAGTGGGCTAGGCAAGGGCAATAGCCTGGAAGTTTGACAAGCCCATTTCTCCTGAGCCCTGGGAGCTGTTGGAGAAACTCATTTCAGCCATTCCCCAGACTCAGGGACTCATATGCAAGGGAGCTCCAAGGTACAGCAGGACTCTATCAGGAAAGCTCAGGGTTAGCCATCAGACTATACCTGTCTGGTAATGGCGGAAGGGGTGTCCACTCAGGGTGTGCTGTGTCAACCCTTGGAAAAGGGATGGTCTATGGCCTTGGTCCCCTACAACCCACTCCAGATAGCAGCTACCACACCACATGAGGCCACCCAGTTACTTTATGAGTAAGTACCTGAGAGGTAGGGAGCAGCATAGTTGTCCCCTAGTGGCCTTATATAGGCCATAAGACCCCTTATTGGGGTCATTGGGGCATCCTGAATGCCAACCTAACAATTTATGGGAGAGAGATCCAGGTACCTGAGCTTGAGTCTCTTGCTGGGTCCACTAACAAGTCCTGAAAGGTAAGAAGGAAGAGCAAGGCAGAGCTGGACACAGACAGCAGTTGGGGAGGAAGGATATGCTTGGCTGGGTCTGTAGAGGGGCCCTAAACCAAGACAACTCCTTCCACAGTGTCATCTATGGGAAATGGCAGTATAATAACAGGATACCTAGACTGGCAATCAGATCTATCCCTGCGCACCAAGTCTCCAAAATCTACTGAGAGCCTGGCAGACAGCAGCTTTCACCAGCAGGCACTGGCCAGAGGGATTGCTGGCCCATGAAGACTGCAAAGGCCAAAGGACAGTGGGCATGTGTGCTATCACTCAGGCCTGGATGGCACAGGCTGTCTTCACCTTGGGGAAGGCTTCCTTTCCAGAACAGTTCCTGCCCCAAGTGAGCCCCAAGGGCCCTTAAGNTAACAGCCTAACATTTGTCCCTCACCTACCTCTGCTGCCCTGAAATTTTGCTGTCAGCAACAGCCCCACTGCTTGAGAAGTGGGCCACAGGCCTGACCTGAAAATTGTTGCTCAGAAACTGGTGGATCACGAGATATGCTTCATAGCAGGTGTCTCATCAGACCTGCAGCAGCAGGAGCATGGGCCTTAGCCTGTGAGCACTGGTCAGAGCCCACGATCACCCACCTGACACCACCCCTGCTGAGGGCTCAGGTACCCTGAGCTTTCTCCTCAAACCTGGGAAATATAGCAAGGGCTTCACAGCAGCCACTGCCCCGCTGTTTAACACAATCTTGGGGCACCAGAAGTCAGGACCCCTTGGCCTTGGCTGAGCTGGACCAGCTGGATTCACGGATGGAGTCAGCTGCTGGGAGACACAGTGACGAAGGGCTACCAAGCTCTTCACGGACTCCAGAAAAAGAACAGCAGGATCCAGAAGTTGAGTGTGGCTCTTTGCTCCTGACAGAGCAGAGCTCTGGGACAGAGGAGTGGACAGGAGAGGTGGGAGAGGAAGGAGGTCCATGTCCCTCCACAGGGGCTGTCTCTGGACACTGTGGGGGGACACCCTTGACAGAGTCACTTCCTTTTCAGCATGCCCAGTTCCCACAGCTCTTCTTCCAGGCACAAAGGGAAACACCTAGTAAGTGCCTACA
>LZPO01055099.1:74405-100000 GCA_001675575.1 Neotoma lepida | reverse complement strand
AAAAGCCAGTCAGTTCATTCCATCCCCAGGCAGATTTGGTGCCTCTGCCTTGGAAGTAGGTCTATGTAACTGTGCAGATTATGCACGTATGCATAAGTTATAGACACATATTCATGTATGTATGCATCCATGTATGTGCACATGTGTTCCAGGATATATGTATCTCAGAGGGTCTAACAAGGAGGAGAGATGAGGTAATGAAGGCCATGAGCCCACAGGATGCAGATAAACTGGAATCTATGCGGCGCTCTCCATCAGTCTCAGACGGTGTGAAGAGTCCACTCTATAGTCTCGTTTGCCTGTCAGTCTCTCCAAAATCCCTCTTGCTTGTCATCAGACATGACTCCTCCTGACATGCCCTGCCCACTAGGGTCTGCTACCCAGCAGGAGCTCAGAAAACAGGCATGAGGAGCCTGCTCCAGTCTGTGGGGGTGGTGACCCTGGAATTAAGCTTGAAAGCTGCTGGGAGAAGAGAATGGGGTGGGAAAGGAGAGAGAGCAAGGGGCAGGAAGATCTGGATCCANGGTGGGCACTTCTACTCCCTCCTCAGACCCCTGCTCAGAATTGGTCTGGGAGGAGGGTACACACACTCATGCACACGCAGAGAAACACACACACCCACACACACACACACACACACGTGTGTGAGCCCATATAAGGCTACAGAGGCAGGAGTCTGAGAAAGCTCCAGGTCAGGTTCACCTTCGACCCAGGGAGCCCTGGGAGGCCAAGGGGCACTGAAACTCTGTGACTCTGAGCCTCTCTCNAGAATGGCCAGCTCTTGGCAGGACTGGGCGGCAGAAGCAGTCTCCTTTGTCCCTTTGTGTTGGGCAGGCAGAAAGGACAAAAGCTCACTCCCGGCTGGCTAGCTGCTGCCACTGGAGACATCTCCAGGAGCCCTTCCTCCATCTGCCTGCGATGCTGCCTGTTACACAACAGACCTAAGAATAATCTAAAGGGCGGTCGCAGATGAGCGCCTCGCCCTGGGACCCCTCCAGCTGGGGAGGTGGGAGGAACCACTGGAAAAGGACCATGCTTCTATTCAAGACTCAGTCTACATGGAGGCCATGTGCCACCCCCCTAGTGGCTCCCTGACCCCCAGCACCTGGGAGACCTGCTGCAGTCCTGATTCCCATCCCCACCCACAGCTCTCAGGGTAACTTGGGAGTCCAGAGGATCCAGAGACACCTGTGCCTACTGGCCCTGGGGTCAAGAGTCCTGGCCCAAAGCAGGCAGCTGCAGCTTGGGTTGGGCATACTGATGCCTGGGCCCTAGATGACAACCCCTTTCCTGGCAGCCAAGGGCAGACAGAGCCCCATCTAAGCTGGGAACTGCAGTGATACAGGAGGAGTGGTAGGCAGCAGGAGGGAACCTTCTGCACTGGTCTTCAGCCCACTCTGAGGTCCAGGAGGTAACCCATTCCCTCAGCAGTCCCCCCACTGCAGCAGGTGGCAGGCTGCCTTCGGGTCACTGGCACTTGCTCTGGCCCAGGCTCATCACCCCTCCCAGGAGCAGGAGGCAGGGTGGGTGCGATAGTTGGCAGCTAATGAAGTAGTCCTGTTAGGCGCAGAGTAACTGAGTCTATACAAATTGGCCCATAGCTCTTCATCTATTGCAGGCATTAAAAATTAAAATCCAATTACAACTCATATTGTCAAACCTGGCTGCTGCCGATTACAGCAAGCCATGTGTGGGGTGGGGGATTATGTAACCTGAACTATTGGTGGTAGGACTGAGAGCCTCAGGAACCAGGGCTTCCTATCCCCAGGAGGGTCTGCAGGGGGGACTCTCTCACTTGTAAGCAGCAAGACCTTCAGGGGCCAGGGGCCCAGGGCCTATGGGCCTAGCCTAAGCATCATCTGAAGGGTTAACCAGTGGAGAACCCACCATCACTACTAAACACTTTCTGGACCCCACACCTGGCTGTTACCCAATGGCAGTGTATCGTATCAGTCTGACTGGATGACAGAGAGCAAGCCTGCCTCAGTCTCAGGCTTACTCAGCTTCCTAGATGGGCAAGGGTCCAAGGCACCAAGGCTACCAAGCCAACCCCTGGAGCTCCAAACAGCACACACTGTCAGGTCAACAGCTACTTTCAGGTCAACTCCAATCTTTCCTGTTCCAAGAGTGTGAGCAGTCAGCTGTCATCTTACATTGGACAAGGACCTCAAGAAGCTGAGCCTGAGGGACTGGGACTGTAGGACTCCCCAGGTAAGCCAATGGCACATGCTACCTGCCACATGAATCTCTCATTCTATCTAAAGCCCAGCCCTTCTCATGGGGACTTGCAGAGAACATGGCTGTGGAGTAAGTATACAGGTAATGTGATGGGGACCNCTAGGGCCAGGGTCCTTGGAAGGGAAAAGATGTACAGGCTAGCTCCTGATCCACTAACAGGTCAGAAGGGAGGCTTGACCTCTGACCTGCTCCTGTCCATGGTGCCCAGACTCCCCTCTGCAGCTGCAGCTCTTAAGTTGGGCCTTTCTTTGTTCAGGGGTCCTGGCAGGACACCAGTGGGCATCCCTGGATGGATGCCCCCAGTACTGTGGGCCAGGCATGAGAAGAGTAGGCACTACCTCTGGAACCCAGGGCATTAGGGACCAAGGGGTACACTGGTACCTCTTCATGGTGAGGCACCAAGAAGATCACAGGAGAAAGGCCTGATTTGTCATGGAGTCTATGATCACTTCATATGCCTCAATTGTCACCAGCCAGCATAGAGAGGGACTGGAAATGAAGAAGAGAAGAAAGGAGTGGAGAGGAAGGGAGGGGATGTGAGAGGAGAGGAGAGGAGAGGAGAGGAGAGGAGAGGAGAAGGGAGGGGAGGGGAGGCCTCCCATTTCTTTGGCATCTCCCTTTTGATAGTTCTAGAAGTACTCCATCCCCTACAGGATGCCCTATAAGGACTTGAAGGCCCCGAGCCCCAGGAATCACCTCACACAGTGGATACTTGAACTCTTCCCCCACACCACCCTACAGGGGCATGTGGTTCCCACCTGGCCCGACAGCGTCCAAGGCTGGGGGCAGGGCAGGTGCACCCTACTCCGGCCCAGGCAGATACGTGATGTGTTCCACTGCGCTGCAAGTGTCCACCCAGCACTTCTGGTTGACAGATTCACAAGGCAGTGGCCTTGCTGCACCACTGAGTAGTTAGTAGGGGCGTCCCCACCCCCACCCCGGCAAGGGTCAGTTTCCACACAGAATCACAGCCCCAGTAAGACATTGTCCTGAAACCTGGGCAGGAAAGTTTGCAGGGGGTGGCGCTCTGATCCCTCATCCAGTACCTGAGGCCACCTAGAGAGCCTTAGACCTCTCTGCCTGTCCTGCTGTGATCCCACCTGCGCACCGGTGCCCAAATGAAGAAGAGAAGCAGCTGAGCCTCGCATGCGGCTCTGGAACCGCAAATCCCCCCTCCCCGGGTGCCTCCCCGACCGGGGCCAGGAGCAGCGGCGCCCCCGCGCGTCTACCCGCCCCAGCCCGGTGTCTGCAGCAACAGGAGCGGCACCTACTGTGCTTCTGCGGGGCGGCTCCCGCGTCCATTGTCTCCGCGTTGACAGCAGCGAGGTGGCAACGAGGGCGCGGACTCGGGTGGTCAGTGGCCGGGCTCTGACTCGGGCTAAGGCTCCGAGAGCATCCCTTCGCCAGGGCTGGTGGCCCGCGGCCGGCTGTGCGCACAGCGCATTCGGGCGCTGTGACACTGAGCCCCGTGAAGGCGCCGCGCGAGGAGCGCGCTGTCACTCGTGCCGCCCGCACCACACCCCCTGCCCGCCCCACGATAGGAGGGGGCAGGGAGGTGGGGGCCCGGCTGCGCTGCGCGTAGAGCGGGGCGCAACGTGGAACCTCGGGGTAAGCGCAACGCACAGAGACCGTGCGCGGGGCGGACAGCGGGGCCAGCACCCGCCCCGCACCCGCCGCAACCAAAGTACTCTTTCTGCAAAGATGTACCCGCAGCCTCCCCCTTGCCTCTGCGTGTCCAGAGCCTTGGACCAGGAGGGGGCGGGGCCGAGAACGCTTCCCCCATCTGGAGGCTGCACCATGCAGCCAAAGCAAAGCACTGAGCCAGAGGTCACTGCTCTTCAGCCCCCATTCCGCCCCAGGTGCTTGGAGAGGAGGGTCTGGGTCACCTCTCCCCAAACAAGATATCAGGGAGCACATGCAGAGCGCTGAAAGTCCCGAGACCAGTAGAAAAGGGCAATAGCATCCCTTAGCTCCCTTCTGGTGAAGTGTTTCTGGGTCAGAGTGGGAGGGGGCTTGGTGCTGCTGTCTTGGAAACCACTGTCCAGGCCTGGAGAAAGGACCAGGATGGGAGTTGCAAATGGAGTGCTGGCCTCTCCCTGGCCAGCCCCTGGCCTCCCACAAAGCCCCTTCCTGCTGTTCCAGGTCCTGGAGGGTATGTATAGTTGTTGGCACAGGCAGGCCCTGGATCCCGGGGACCATCTCGGCACCTCCTTGCCAAATTAGGCTTCTCAGTGGCCCCTAGCTCTTTTCTTCCTAGGGTGAACCTCTCTGGCCCCACCCCACCCCTGTCTGTAACAAGCTGGGATGGAGAGGCAGAGGGGGGAAAGGCCAAGAGAAAATGTCCCACTCACACCTGTGTCCACAGAGTCCTTGGCCCCCTCCTAGGTATGCTTTGGCTCGGGACTGAAAAACAACTTTCTGGTCAGCCCAGCTTGCCAGCTATGGCCCAGACACGGTCCCATCCTGCCAGCAAGCTACTCCCATACCCTGACTGCTGAGGAATCATAGCACTTACTCCATACTGTGCTGTTTCCATACCAAGTGGGGTCCTGGACTCTTATGTTTTACGGTCTGGCCTGGGCAGTTCAGAATGGGATGGGAAATCTTAGCCAATTAGGGTGTATGACCCAATGAGGAGAATCGAACCCTGAATGTCACCCAGCAGAAGAAAAACTGGGATGAGGCCCATCTCTGCATAGTGGGAGCAGGTCTCTAAGCCAGGATGAGGCAAGGTGCAGGACAGCTAGATGGAAGGGTGTCCTTTGAGACAAATACTGCCTGTTCTTTTTGTCCCAGGCCAGATCTTCTCCACTCATCGGCCTTGGTCTAATGACTTAAGAGTTCATGTCCAAGCACCTACAGATTCATGAGATGCTCCAGGACCTCCTCTCCAGCCTTAGTTTCCCCTGATGCAAACTTCCTGTTCTCTACAGATCCTTGACTCTCCTCAAGCCACCCATTGATTCCTTAGCTCTGCCATAGATCCTGGGACCAACGCTGGCTCATGAGAGATGACACATCACACCTGCGGGGCAGCTGAACCCCCAGACACTCTGCTTTCTAGGCTCGCCAACCCCTCAAAGCCAGCTGTTGAAGCTCTATTAAATGCCTTCTGGAATGCTTCATCTGGCTGAAGCTGGGTGTGCTCAGTTTCTGTCCAGGGTAAGTAGCCCCAGGCCACTAACTCCTGTCATGTCATACATCATCACCATGAAATAGATGACCAGCCTTGCTCCAGGAGCTGTAGCTGCTTTAGCCATGCTTTGGAGTCAGTTATTAGAACTCTTTTCCAGGGGCCTGTGGTACCAGCTCTGTACTTCTCCTGCCATGGCCACACAGGCACACAGTCTCCCAGACTCCACCTGGCTTCCTTTTCTGAAGTGCAATCTCTAGCAACTTCTTTCTCCTCCCACTTCCACAGGGCATAAGAATGCCCAGGCCTGAACCACACGCTCCCATCTTCCACTCCCATCCTGACAGCATGAGCTTTCCCAGGACTCCAGTCTCCAGAAGAGTATAGAAGAGGAGTAAAGTATACATGAAATGCTAGGGAGAGGACTCAGCAGTTAAGTGCAAGTGCTGCTCTTGAAAAGGATTCCCAACACCTCCATCAGACAACTCACAACTGCCTGTACCTCTATCACCAGGGGATCCAACATCTTATCCTGGCTCCCATAGGTACTTGCATTCACATGAACACACACAATTAAAAATAAAATAAAGTGTGAGTGAGAAGAAACCAGGGGCTCTCAGAGCTGGAAGAGTGCCTGAGTCTCAGCCTCCTGCCCAAGCAGATCCTTCTAGTATATGCCAGGTGCTGACAGGAGCCAAACATAGGCCAGGATGAGATTCCTGCTGGGAAACCACGGAGCATTCCATGACCACCTGTGGTGCCAATGTTTCTTGGCTTCTGAAACTTTGTAACAGGGTATTGGCCAGGCAACCACTGCCCTGGAGTTCTGGGCTTCCTTTTGCGCTTTGTCCACCCCCAGGCACTCCACAGGACTCTTCTCAGTGTGATAGCCCCAAGCACCCCTGTCCAAGCTTAGAGACCCCCAGAGCTGGGTACAGACCAACTCCCTCTATTTTTTGGACACAGAATAGGCAGTACCTTTCAGATCATGCCCACTTATGCACCTTTCCCAGACAGTGATGGCTTTGCCTGGAGTGGGGTAAAGTCCCTCCTGGACTGATAGCGGTTGCTAGAAGTAGGATCCCTGGCATGCATGCATGCAGGTGCGAGTGTGCATGTGTGCACCCACACACACACATATAGAGAGGGTGTGGCAGGTGCATGCATATACTGTGATGACAAGGTGCTCTTGATGCAATTCTAGCACCCAGAGTAGTCAGCCTGCCCCCTAGACCACCACTATCTGAAACACAAGAGCCTCCCAACACCCCGTGTCCCAGTAAGCCTTCTTGCCTGAGGTCTAATACAGTCCTCACTCGCATCCCCAACCAGGCCTGCTGACCTCTCCAAAATACTCACTGGGCTGTTGGTGCACTGACTACATCACATATCTTTTCCCGCCAAGATGTGTCATGGTCTCCTGCTTCTTACGCCCCATCCTTTCTGCCCGTTTCCCAAACCCTGGAAAGCCTCTCTGGTTGCCTTGTCCTTCACAGTGACCCAGGACATGGCCTTGCCATTGTTTTAAGTCACCTTTCCATGTAAAAACGTGAGCTCTTTGTAGGTGACGAGCTATATGCCCATTGTTCCCATACACACTGAACAGGCCTGGCTTTGGGGACCTTCAAGTATTGTCCCACCTTGGTGGAAAAGAATCCACCCAGGCTTGGCCCCACTACCTCACCCTGAGACACTCCCCTGGTAACATCAGGGTCCAGCTCTAGATGTGACAGATGGATGGCTCAGGGCAGGAGCACAGCTTAGAGACCTAGATTGCAGCCAGTGGTCACCACCATGGACACACAGGCCCNCAGGGATGCTCACAGAGAGGCAGCAAGAGGCACAGCCAGGGCACTGTGGAGAGAGCAAGCACACGCTCGCCAAATCAATACATCTAATTGGGTAAATGTGCAATTCTCAACTGGCTAAATTTAGAAAGTGTGTGTTTCGTTTTCTACCAGCATCTGGTCTTAAGACNTCCCGTTCTCAATCAGAAATCAAGATAACGTGCAGGATCGGCTCTATCCCCACTGACTTTTGTTTCCCACACACAAGTCCCGAAGTCTGGCACCCAGGAAGGGAAGTCCTGGCCTGCCCAGCACTATGGAGAGGGGAGGTGACCTGGCCTCTGGCTCAGGGCGAGGCCTCCAAACACTTTGTTGTGTTGAGCTGGTATCAATAAGAAGGGGTGAGGGCACACTGGGAGGCTCAGAGGTATCTGTGTGGATGCTGCTGGCCCTTAGGTATCTCACTGGCTCCCAGCAACACATTTTCTGTAAGAAGGAAACTGAGGCACCTAGAAAGGAAGTCACTTGCTCAGGGTACCTGAAACCTGGGACCCTATCCCAAACAGCCCCTCCCTTTGACAGGCTGCAATACTTAAATCTAGGTCTTCCAGGATAGGGCAACTGTAAGCTTGGGCAGGGCCCTCTGTGTGCCAGAGTCTTGCCCCTTCTGTGCCATCCTAGACCCCTGACCATCCCTGGTAAGCAGCCCTGAGCAAGGAACAGCCCCAGCTAGATAGGCAGACAGAATACTATGCTGGTATTCCTCCAAGGCAAACCCACTGAGCTCCTCTAACCCCTGGGACCTACAGAGAAGGTGCTCATGAGACTAGAGCCATCAGGCCCTTCTGGCTCTGGTGGAAGGTGGGAGGGTGGTGGGTAGATGATAGAGGTGGGCTTCTCCCAGCCCACATGACCCTAGGACAGTTTGGGAAAAAAACATGGACTGGGATGCTGTGGCTGATGGTTTGCTACAGTGTTTCATATAATATGGACCACCATGCCAGTGGAGAAGTATTGATGCTGGGGCAACTCTAGGCTCAGGGTGACAACGATATTTCTTCAGTTGCCTAAGCCAGGAATGTCCCAGGGTCCCTTTCCTGGACACTGGGTAAGAATATCCTGGCCCTAGGTGGGACAGGAAGAATCAGCCTCCTCCCTTCCTCCCTTCTTTCCCACTATCCCCTCATCCAGAACCCTAGGCCTGCTTGTACCTGCCTTTTCTAACTCAGGGTCATATGCATACACCCCTTCTGGCCTAGGTGGAGCTGGGGGCAGGAGAAAGGCACAAGAGAAGGTCTCTGAAAAGACCTGTCCCAGGGCTTCCCAATAACCCCACATCTCCCAGCCTCACAAGAGCCGTCTCCAGGAGCCACCAGTGAGCACAGTATTGGTAACCAGAACACTTGCCCTGTCCCTTTTGTCTCACCCCAGACCAAGCCCAGGTTTAGTGGATGCATCCCCATCACTGCAGCACCCTCCCCTAGGCTAATCATTCATTCATGGGATGACTCTTCCGTTCTACAACTGGACATAAGTGTTCTCTGAACATGCGCAGGGCACACGGCTGACATTCACTGTGACCCTGCCTGTGTGAAGTAAGCATGCAATCAAGTTGTAATAGGAGATTCTAGGGGACCTGGAGGCCCAGCAGGGGGTTCTTGACACAGGCAGGGTATGATGGCTTAGTTCAGGTGGTGGGACAGAGCAGGGGCCAGAGAGAGGCTAGAGAGGCAGGGAGGGGCTAGTCAGTGAGATCCTTAGGCGTCCAGGTGAGGAGATGTTGGCAGGTGAACTCCAAGACAGATGGGTGGATGGCCATGCACATGTGTGTGTTGTGAGTTCATGTGTGTGTAACATCTTGCATGTGTGTACATGTGTATGTTCATGTGTGTCTGTGGATTGGGAGAGGAAGTAGGCAGTATGATCACTAGCCCCTGCTCAGCTAGGGAGCATGACCTGAGGGCTGTTCAGATGGGGCAGAAGCTGGAGAGACAGAAAACATGGATGGAGCCTGAGGCACAGAGAAGCAGCCCAGGGGAGGGTGGACTCCAGTGGAGTAGGCGCTATTTCCTGACAGAGAGAGCTGAAGTTGAGCTTGGCATTCAGGTGGAGCCATCTAGGTGGCCACGACCACACCCAGTTGGCAATGGGCTGGAATGCAAGCTAAGCAAGTGGGGAAACACCAGGGGTAGGGGAGAGCCTGAGTCTCCAAAACAGAATTTCATGCTCAGAGAGGAAGAGGTGGCAGCCCACAAGGACTCTGAAACAGATATAGTGATCTGCAGCCACTGCCTGAACACTCCTTGGGAGACTGGGAAAAAAGCAAAACCCATAGATTCCTGACCCAGAGGTTAAGTCTTTACTCACTGACCACACTCCCTGCCTTCTGGGATCAGCTGTTTATGTGCTAATAAGCCTGCACCAGCAGCCATTTAGCATCAACTGTGTACCAGGTCCATAGAGCTATCTCAGCAGAAGAGAGAGCACCCAGCCAAGCTATGTCCCCACTCTTGAGAACAGAGCTGAAGTAGGCTAAGCAGGACTTCATGTCCCCCTTGCTCTTTCTCTGCCCAAAGAGGTACACTTCCACCCAGAACTCCCCATAGTGCTTCTAGTAGCAGCCTAGGAAAACCCTCCTCAGAGATCTCTTGGATCCAGACACTCTAGCTGGACTTGACCACTCTGCCTATACCTTCCTCTCTCTGCAGACCTGCACTTACCTCTGAAATCCAGCCCATTGTCCTCTGGAGATATCAGGAGAAACTGTGAGGAGAGGGGGTCTCCTGCACACACTCAGCCCAGTGCCAGAGAGAGGGGGACATGAATAGTCCAGTACTTGGCCACACATGCCAATCTAGCATGTCAGGAACCCTCCCTCCTCCCAGGAACAAGGCTCAGCCCAGCTACAGGGAGAGACTCTGAAAGTAAAGTCTCAGGCATCCAGCTAGTTCTCAACTCATCTGGCCAGGTATCCCATTGAGTCTACCCAGGGTTGGAGCTTTGCCAGGATGCCTCAGGCTCTGAGCCTCAGCTCCTTAAATGGCTTATAGTCTCCTCTGCCACCAATTCTTTTTCAGCAGCCTCTTCTGACCCAGTTCACCCGTCCTTAGAAGGGTAGCTGGGTCCACCAGCCAATCACTTTAGATCAGAAGGGGGAAGTACTACACCTGGGCTCCAGTGGCCAGCAGCTGCTCCCACAGGATCCCACAACAGCTCCAGATCCTCTTGCCAAGTTTCCCCACCTACCTCCCCAACTCACGCACTCCTCCAACCTCAGGGAGCTCCTAAGCAGCTGTTATCAGGCCACTTTCCTAGTCATAGATGTCCTAGAGGAGAGTCCATGCACTCTACCACCTTCTAGAAAAGGTTCCAGGGCCAGTGAGATGGTTCAGAAGTTAAAGATGCTTACTGCTAAGCCTGACAGGCTGAGTTCAGTCCCTAGGACCTACATGGTGGAAGGAAAGAACTGATTCCTGAAAGGTGTCCTCTGATATCCACACCCATGCTACATGCTCACACATGTAGACAGAGAGACAGACAGACAGGTGTAAACTTTTCATAAAAAGAGTCTGCTTCTGTACCAGGCAGGACTAATGCTGGAAAGGCAATGGGGCACCCCACAGGCTCCAGGCCAGGCCAGGCCACCACCTAGCTTCACTGGCACCCACACAGCCAGGCCCCTCCCCTGGTTGCTCAGCAAGCTGAAGGTGGGAGCTTCAAAGAACCTGGAGGACATCAAACGCTGCCTCATATCCACGTCCTCCTGGAAGTGAGTCTCCAAGCTGGACAAGCTGCAAGACTCCCCTGCAGCAACATTGGTGGTAGCTTCACTTTAAAATGTGCTAGACACTAGGTGATAGATAACCCAGGGGTGCAGAAGGCAGCCATTAAAATCCAGGGTCCTGGGACTCAGGAGACTGAGGAAGGATCTTGAGCTCAAGACCTGCTTGGGCTACAGGTAGCATTTAAGGACAGCCTGGGCAACTCAGTGAGACCCTGTCTCAAAATAAAAATAATAAAAATTATAAGGGTGTAGCTCAGTGGTAGAGCACTTGTCTAGTATACTTAAAAAAAATTAGGGGCTAGGGAAATGACTCATTTGGCAAAGTACTTGTCATGCACGAGGACCTGAGTTTAGAAGTTTATCACTCACATGAAAAGGCAGGGTCTGCAGCACACATTCATAATCCCAGCATGAAGGAGGTAAAGACAGGCAGATCCCAGAAGCTCACTGGCCATCCATCATAGCAAGTGACAGACCTCGTCTCAAAGAATAAGATGGCAAGTGACTGATTCTTCAATCTGACACTGAAGCCAATCCCTGGACTCCACACTACACACACACACACACCACACACCACACACATGCACACACACATGCACGCACACACGAGAAAAGGAAAATTAAAACAGATGAATTTTCCTGAATGGTGGGCAGCAGTCTCACTCGGAGCTCCTCAACCCAACCCGTTTTGCTCTCNGTCTGAAGTGACAATCATCTATCATTTTCATCATGCCTCTCCCCATGAAGGCTACCCCGTCATCAAAAATCAACTGTGTTTCATCAGCTTCAATTCAAGAACCTTCATAATTCACCTCCTTTTCTTGTCAACTAGCAAATTGCTCTGCTTCCTGCTCGGAAGCTCTGCACTTAGAGTCAGCCTCATTCTTACCAGGACTAGAGAGGCATCTGCCTGTCTTTGTAACCACATTCCTACCGTGGTCACTGCTGCTCAATGGGCTGTGGCCGTGCTTGTTCTGCTGTTCCTTCTCACCCAAGGCCCTTGGACTAGTCTTTTTTCCTGCTGCCTTCAAAGCTTGGTGCTCAGTTCATTACAAGGCCAGGTCCTTCTCATCAGCTGGGATTCAGTGTAAATGCCATCCCCTCAGAGATGTGTTCTCTCAGCATCCCTCCTAATGTTGCATTACCACAGCTGCCTTGGTCACTCTTCCTGGTTTTATTCTGTTCATGATACTGTATGCCATTTTCTGATTGGTTGATATCCCTCCCCACCCCTCTGTCTGTCTCTCTGTCTCTCTCTGTGTGCATGTGTATGTATGTGTGTATGTGTGTGTGTGTGTGTGTGTGTGTAAGAGAGAGGGGAAGAGAGAGAGAGAGAGAGAGAGAGAGAGAGCGAGAGCTGTATAAATAACCCATACAAGCCTGGAAATTGGCTTTCTTATTTGCTTCTGTATACCTGTAGCCTAGAACAGTCCCTGGCACACCTAATAGCTCTGGTTGGCCTAGAGCTCACTATGAAGACCAGGCTGGTCTTGAACTTAGAGAGAGCTGCTTGCCTCTGCCTCCAGAGTACTGGAAGTACTTAAAGTACTTAAAGGCTCATGTAATTATACCCAACTAAAAACAATTTTGTTTTTCCTTTCTCATTTGCTTTGTGTGTGTGTCGGTCAGAGGCACACGTGTGTGTGTGTGTGTGTGTGTGTGTGTGTGTGCAAGTACTGTGCAAATGTCAGTGGAGATCAGGTGTCCCCATTGCTCTCCCTTATATATTGAGGCAGGGTCACTCACTTGAACCAGGAGCCTACCAATTAAGCTAGTCCAGCTGGNGGACTTGCTCTGGGATAGGAGCCACCAACCCTACTGGGTGTGGTGGTGTGGGATGTAAACTCTGGCCCTCACCTGCTTTTACCTGCTGAGCCACCTCGAAGCTCCACAATGACATAATTTTTACTTCCCAATGAGTCAAGTGAGTCTCCACACCAGTGGCTCTCAACCCGTGGTTTGTGTGACCCCCATGCATCGTATATTGGGTATTTACATTATGCATAACAGTGGCAAAATTACAGTTAGGAAGTGGCTATGAAGTAATTCTATGGTTGGGGGAGGGTCACCACAGCCTGAGGAACTAAGTTAGAGTCGCAGCACTAGGAAGGTGGAGAGCCACTGCTCTCTGCTGCTTTGCATATCTGTTTGCACATCCCTAGCCCTGTATTTCTTTCTATTTCCCTGCTTCCCATTGTCTTTGATGCTCCAGTNCGTGGATTTGTTCCAGTCTCTCTCTTCAAGAGCTGCTCAAAGCCTGTCTACAAAGCCTCCTTGAATTCTCCCTGTCCACGAATGTCTGACGACGCCTCCTCAGAACCCTGCCGTTGTCCTGGCACTTTGTGCTTCTGTGTGCCTTGCTTTGTGACTGCAGTGTTCTTATTTCTGAATCGTGTAATTTTTTTCTCCTGGAGAAAAGGGTAAAGTTACAGACCAAAGCCCTGGCTAACAGATCCAGGTTTGGGGCAGGCTGTATTCCACCTCTGTAAAATGTAAACTGACAGTGTTCCCTAATGTACCTCATTTGTTCTTAGTATGACTCAATTAGCTAGCAGTGTTTTAAAAATTGGAAAATTTTGGAAAAATTGGAATTAGTCTGAGGGCGGGGGGGACTAGAACATTACACAACGAAGGACCTGCATTTTGTGTGTGGCAGACATTTCAGAGAAATTATGCAGCTGTCTGTCCCTTAGCACAGGATATGGGCACTCACGTGACATGTTATCCAACTGGTCTATATGGTTGTTTATGTTAACTCTGTCAGAGTAAAACACTGAACCCCAAGACTAGGAATGTTGTATTTCTTTCCAACTCTACTTATCTGTGATTCTGGATAAATAAATTATTTTTTTCTTTTTACTCAGACTGAAAGTTCTTGAAAAACATAATCTGGTGTTCTCTCTCTACTGAGCATTAGCAGGTGATTAAAATTTGTTTATTGAACATTAAATCTAGTTCTATCCATAAACTTGCAGTAAAAACCAAATACCACCCAATAAAAATTTTATGTCCGCTGCTTAGTTAGCTTCTATAAAGAAAAACAACACGGAGCTCAAGTCCCGAGACAGAGCTTGCATGCCATGGAAAGTCTGACTCTGGACAGATATCAGCTAAATGGAGCTTCATTTGGGCAAGAGAAATAAAATACAGTTTTTTTTTTTTACAGCCCCCACCAGTTGTCCACTGCAGTTATGCAGACAGATCTAGAGCAGAATACACTTCAGGGACAGAAAATCCCGCTCTTTGTCCTCCCAAGTAATGATCGTGTGTTCAACAGCTGGGGAACACTAAGCCCCTCATTTATTACGATACCAATAACTACCTTGTTGTGTTCCCAGAAAACCACAAACTATTTGGCATGGTTCGGGGCCACCATATTGAATAAATCCCATTGTTCTTTTTTGCAATAATTCATTAACTTTAAAAGAGAACACATTACACTAAAATATTTTCCATGGATTAGCAGCAATAGCTAAAAGATTCCACACCCAAGCTGAGGCATGTCTGGTCCACCCAAGCAAATAGGAGCTGCAGGTCTGTGACTGCTCGCAGACCTCACGTCAGGCTCATCAAAGCCTAGAGCCTGAACACTTTATTTGCTGCCTGCCTGCCACTTTCTACTCTAAAGAGCACTCCTAAATGGTGTAAATATTTTTAAAAAGGCCTGCATTTCTCAAGAACTCTGCATAGTAACAGAGGACATGGCTGACATTACACTGTTCTTAGTAAATACCAAAATAGATCTTTTGTGTCAAATTGGATAACTAAAATTTGGAAAATATTTAGAAGTTAACAGTTATTCAAAACATTATATGCTGAAGAATTAAAAGATAAATAAATTAATCTGGTTATAAACTTTAACCTTTGCGATAAAACCTTTTAATTTGGACAGTTTTAATCTCTCCTTTAAAAAAATCATTTGAACAGAGANGGAGCTGGAGTGTATTCACGGACTGTCTCTGAAGGAGATGCCTTAGTAAGGCATTTGAACAGAGACGGAGCTGGAGTGTATTCACGGATTGTCTCTGAAGGAGATGCCTTAGTAAGCAGANGAATAACAAATAATCTTTGAAAGGGAGCATTTACTCAGCAGAGAAAATAATTTGTTTTTCAATACTGGAGGTTTCTTTTATTTATAAAACATCTATTCAATGTGTAGGCAAGACCAGAACTTCTTAGATATGCTAATCATTTTTATCTATTGACTAAATCTGGGCCTGAACTGCCAGCCCTTGTTACTCATTTTTCTGGTTACTGTACGTACTTGAAAATCATACAACGACATTGCCCTAAAATGGCCCAGTTCCTCCAGATATGTGAGTTTTCCTATGTGTTTGTAGTTTGGATTGAACAACTTTCATATTCTATTAATGTTAAGCTATTGCAAATCACAGTTTGCACAGTAAAGAAGTCAGGTTGTNCACTAGAAAGATTTTCACCAGGCTGTGTGATTTTAACCTTGGTGAGCCTTGGTATCTGCATTCATAAACTGGAGAAACGAACTGTAGGTATTTGCTAGGGGGGCAGAGAGGGTGGATAAAGACACAGGCATTCTACTGGGAAGTTAGGGTCTCCTTGTCATCTGCCTTCCTCACACAGATTGAAGATCACCCTAGTGAATTGTGTACTTCTAACTTAACCTGCACCGTCTCTGCTTTGCACAAACAGGCTCAGAGAATTAGAAAACTTGCTCCAGATCACACACATTGAAGAATGCTTCTCCTCATCTACTTCTACNTGTAAACTGTCCAGGAGCAGCGCCCAACTACTGCAAAAAGCAGTGTTAGGCTCCAATAGCACCAATGGCGGATCATTCCCTAGCTGGTGACTGCAGCTCCCATCTGCCTGTAGGAACGGCCTCACTATTTTGAGGTTGTACCTTGGGCAGGGAACATGAGTCATCATCCCATCACTCCTCCACACTCTGATGCTCTCCGTTATGAATTAAGTCCTAAGCATCTTTATTGAGTTACTCCCTGTGGGTTTTCAGCTATAGCCATCTTTGACTCNCATTTTTCACCCTCCTAAGTTCATTGCTTTCTTAGATCCTTCTAGTCTAGCTCAGCAAGTAATGCTGCAGCATTTAAAAAGAGCAAGACGTTGTTTGAATTGTGGATTGGTTTACAGATGCTGTANTTTCCAATTTATACCACCACAGGACTCTAGGACTTGCTGGGAAGACAGAAACCTGCGTGCAGAGAAAATGTCCCAGAAAACTTTATTCTCCCAGGCTTTTTCCCAACAGCAGATTTGTGGCAGAGAAGCATACTGGTGACGACAGGTGATGGCTGTGGTGACAGCGTTTGTAACTTTAGTATTGGGGACAGTATAGAAGTACTCAAGTATGTAGGGTTTCATTCTAATCTCTTGACAATGGGAGTTGTTTATGTTATCAATGATTTACGATTTATTAGTATACTCTGAGGTTCTCAGATAAACAGCATCTCTGTTTTCATCAGGTGGTAGAGGTCTTTAAATATTTGGCCGGGGATGGGGGGTCCCTCTTAAGTTTAAAACATCTACCAGGAGGTCTCAGGTTTTAACTTACCACATTTACCAGTTAGCATTATGTCTCAAACAACTCTTCTAACTTATAGATTCAGATAATGCTTCAGTCGGGGAAATTCTATGTGTGGCACTGGAGCTGACCAGCTGCATGTCTGCAAGTAGATTATAAGTGTCTTCTGGGAGAAGACAGCATTTCAGCTCATTTTGTTGCGTAAAAACTTGGGAAGAAAAAATGCTGTTCTGAAAAAGGCTTCACCAGTACATGTTTCAGGATCACAAAGCTGCCCTGACAGTGGCCAAAGGCATGTTGTTGTGGTGGTGGTGGTGGTAATGATGGTGGGATTTGAGACAGGGTCTTGCATAGTATCAGGCTAGACTTGAACTACTGATTCTTGTGCTTCTACCTCCTGAGTGCTAGGATCACAAAGGGTTTTTTAAAGGTATTCTTGATTCTAAGACTTCAGAAAGGCAGGTTGATGCAAGAAGTAGGACCAAGCCCTGTGGAAGAGCCCTCAGAGTGTCTCAGAGGGACATCCGGGAACTATGTGTGAGTTGGGGCCGGGTGCAGAACAGTATTTCCTGAGGTCTTTTATAACATAGTCTCTGTTCTGGCCTTTCCTGCCCTCAGGCTCTCTGAAGCCTCCTTCTCCCTCTGTAAAACAGAGGAATGCAGCTCAGAGACCTCTATTTTGTGTGTCTGCCCCAAGGGGCCGGAGACTGCTTCAGTTCCGCACCATAAAATTCCCAGATCTTTCCCTCTAGGTGTGGTTATGAGAGAACACAATGATTATAATTATTGGGCGTAACTTTAGTCACCCTACATCACAGCTTTCCCTACGTGTGTACCTCAGAGTATCAGGTCTGCTTTAAAAAAAAAAAAGAGAGAGAGAGAGACTAGGAATCAGAAGACATTTGCTGGAATGGGCTCATTGTACTGGGTTTTTTTGGGGGGTGGGAGGGAGAGGGAGCACCTCTTAATAATGACCTGCACAGCTGCAATTTTTTATAATACGAGCTGGTGTCCTGTTATAACATCACCATTCCCTGGATCATCAAAGCATTTCCGGCATGCCAAAACCTGCTGCATTCCCCTCCTACTTTCCCTCCAGGCTTTTATTAACCTTGCCGACATCTTCCAACCTCTTGAATTTCCATGTGCAACCATCTAGTATGGTGGCCACAAGTCATGGTGGCTATTGAGCATGAAGAAAGGGGTCTTCTGCACTGAGTGTAGAATAAACATACGTAGAATTTTCTTTTTCCAATATTGGGAATCAAATGCAGGGCCCGATGCATGCAAGCACTCTACCACTGAGCTGCATCCTTAGCCCTAAAAATACACATCGTATTTCCAAAATGCCATATGAAAACTCAACCCCAAAAGCAACTCAGTAATCTCTGATCATTGCTTGTGAACTGAAATGGTAATATTTTGGATGTAATGAATTAAATAAAATATATTAAAATTAGCTTTACTTACATCTTTTATCTTTTTACAATGGGGCTATCTGGATGCTCACAATGGCAAACNTGGCTTGAATCTATAGTTCACGTTATATTTCTCTTCTATAGTGCTAGTCTAAATAGTTTGCTTTCTTCTGCACGAGTATGGTTTGTTGAAGAAAAACCATCCTTGGGTAATATCGAAACAGTTATTTAATCTTTTCATAGGAATATCAAAATTGTTTCAAATGCTCTATCAAGATTTATGCATTTTAAACTCTTCTTTACAAAGAATGACTGAATCCAAAGGAAAGCCAGTTCTANTGGAAATCTGTCTGCTAACCTACAACATAGATAATAGGATGAGACACAGCAACACAGAGCCACACTATAAAAACAATTGTTTGTGGTGGTGGTGGTGGATACCTTTAGTCCCAGCACCCGGAAGGTAGAGGCAAGCAGATCTCTGTGAGTTCAAGGTCAGCTTAGTCTACAAAGTGAGTTCCAGGACAGCCAGGACTGTTACACAGAGAAACTCTGTCTTGAGAAACCAAAAAAAAAAAAAAAAAACCAAAACCCAATGATTCTTTAACTTCTCTGTATCATGGGTTTATATTGTTCATCGGAGGATAGATGTTTATCATGTGTGTATTGTATTCAAGACTAGAAACCCTGACACTGTGAAACTTATCTTTTGAGACACAGTCTTACTGGGTAGCCCTGGCTGGCCTAGAACTCAGAGATGAACCTTCTTCTGCCTCCTGAGTGCTGGGATTAAAGGCCTGTGCCATCANACTGGACTGAAGCAATAAAACTTTAAAATTGAAAACAGTGATGCTGGATATAGGACATAAGTCTTTAACCCCAATATTTGGAAAGCTGATGCAGGAGGATTCTGAGTGTGGGGCCAGCGGAGGATACATAGAGACTCTGTCTCAACAGTTTACCCTATTCCATCGCACTAAAAAAGGAGAGAAAGCTGTACAACGTTGTTTGGAGTGATGATTTCTTAGCTGGGACTCCAAGAGAATAGTGAAAGCAAAAAAAATAGACAAAGGGCTGGCAGAAAGCTGAGCAGTTAAGAAGACTTGCTGCTCTTCCAGAGAACCCAAGTTCTAGTTCCAGCAGGGCTTTTCACAACAGTCTGTAAACAAGAACCAAATCTTGACTAGATGGAAGCTTTACTCAAGATGGAAGCTCTTCGGGTCTCTGTGACCAGGACTACAATAGGAGGGAACACCAGGAACTAGAGAAATATTTCAAGGTGTTTTATGGGAATCTTGTCACTGGTCCACTAACCAACAGAAAGGAGCGTTTGGCTCGGAGAGNTGGAGTTTTCATCTGGCTGTCTAGGAATTTGCTCAGTAGGCCACACTGGCCTTGAACTCAGAGATTTGCCTGCCTCTGCCTCCCAAGTGCTGGAATTAAAGGAGTGTGCCACCACCACTTTTAATTTCATTTTTTTCCTTTTGTTGTTTTTGTTTTGTTATACAGGATCTCTGTAGCCCAGGCTGGCCTAGCACTTGGGAGTATGCCTCCTGTCTCAGTCTCCCTGGTATGAGATTTATCGACCATTCATTTGTATCGGTAGCTTGTTTTTTTTTCTGTTTTGTTTTTTCATTTTTTGAGGCAAAGTTTCATGTCCCACCAAGCCACATATTAGCATTTTTTTGCAGTTTATTGGTCTTCAGATTAATTTTTATGGACCTGTATTAGTTTTTATATCTATGAATAAAAAATTGATAATAAAATGAAATGATAAGGTAATAAGTAAATAAATAAATATTTTAATAAATAGACGAGGAGATTACGTCAAACTAAAGAGCACCTGCTCCACAAAGGGAACAGTCCAGGGAAGAAAGAAACTACAAACTGTAAGAAAATAGTTGCAATCATGCAACAGATAAGGGATTATATCCAAACTACTCAGTAAGGAGAAAATAACCTTATTGGCAATTGGGCCATAGGGCTTTAGCAGACATTTCTCAAAAGAAGACATACAAATGAGAAAAAAAAAAAAGAAAAAACTATGTGAAAATTGCTCAGTATCAGTAATTTTCAGAGAAATGCAAATCAGAGCCACGAAGAGCTAGCTAGCCCCTCACACCTGTCAGACTGGCTGTTACAAAAGGATGAAAGATAACACCCGTGGACAAGGCGTTAGCAAAAGGAGAACCTTGAGCACCCTGGTCATATTACAGATTAGCATGGGCATTCTGGAAAACACCACAAAGCTCTCTCAAATGCTTAAAGTAGAGCAACCACACAACCCAGCGATCCCGGGCCTGGCGCATACGCCGTGGAGCTGAAGTCGGTGTGCTTAAGACGGCAGTGCTCCCTTTTGGTAGCTTTGTTCACAGCAACTGAGACACACAAAGGGAATTAATACGTTTTTGACTGTGGTATGCATACACAATGGAATACTATTCAGCTGTTAAAAACAAACAGGAAATTGTATTATTTGGAACAGTGTGGGTAAACCTGGAAAGGGATTATGTCAAGTGAAGTCAACCAGGCACAGACAGGCAGGTTCAGTACGCTCACTTTAGATATGGAATCTTAAGAAGTTGAATCCTTTGAAATAGAGTCGAGTGGTGATTACCAGAAGCAGGCAGGGGAAAGGTGTGGCCAGAGACAGAGGAGGGCCAGTGACAGGGTAGGAAACAAAATACAAGTCCGATAGGCTCTAGGGATACGGCCGACAGATGTGAGTAGTTTCAGTCCCTCTCCCCAGCATGTATACACTTAATGGAGATTTACATCAATTTAAGGCCCATAGGGATCTGGAGACAGCTCAGTTGATAGGGTGCTTGCCTAGTGAGCACTAAGCTTCAGCACCACAGTAAACAGGGTGTGGTAGTACAAAACCTATAATACCAGCACTCCAGAAGTGGAAGCAGGAGGATTAGAAGTTCACAATAACCTCCTGCATAGCAAGTTCGAAGCCAGCCTGGGCTACCTGAGACCCTGTCAGAAAAGAAAATGTGGACCTCTGAGCATCTTCTGAGATCTTCCGTGGAGCTTAGATTAACAATTTCTTAAGTTAANTTCCTCATCTATGAAACAAGGAGATAGGAACAAATGCAAAAGGTTCCTCATACATGGTCGAAAATAGATCGCAGATATTATTTCTTCTCTTGCCTTTTATTAAGAGGCAGGTGGAGCTTGGAGTTGGGGATGTGGCTCAGTTGTTAGAGTTCTTACCTAGTATGCATAGATTTTGCATAAGGGTTAGATCCTGAGTATTGAAAGAGAAAACAGCAAAGCCAAATTAGAAGGCAGATCTGTTACATCTGAATTGCNGTGTGTGTCGTTTTTAAACTCTGTCCCAGCTCTACAGGTTGGTGGCCGAAACAAAAGCAGGGGTTTGGTCTTCAATCAAGCCTTCACCTTTTAAACAGGATGGCCAGTGATGATGTTTGAAGTGTCTGAGATAATAAGACTTGACAAACTGGGAACACATCTGCCCATTCTCGAAGACATACTTTGCGATATGTACATACTCTTTCTGTGGTTTGAGAACAAACATCTGGATTTATAAATAGTAGAGATTGGTTTCTGTTGGGGGATGCTGTTTCTGGCAACCTCCAGGAGGAAGGGGCATGGGAACTTTTGAATAAAAGTAGCCTTAAATGAATAACATGGGCAAAGAAGCCAAATGCCACACTGGTCTCCCAGTTCGTCCTCCCAGTGTCAAACCCTGGAATAATGAACCTCTAAGTCATCCAGTTAAAGGTGAAGTGATTCATCAGCTGCCGGCAGGCGTTGGTAAGCCAGCTTTGTCATCATTTTACAGGCTCCTCTTTCCATGGACAGAAACAAGTTATGTATGGTATTTATGTGCATCTGTGTGGCTGGGCATTTTCCAAATGCCTCTTGAAGAACATTATACAGGAAATTGATGCCACAGGGCAAACATTCATTCTCTCCATCCTCTCTCAAACACAAGTACAGATTCGCTGTGGCTAGACTGACTTCCTGCAGTGTGCTGTTGCTTATTCGATTTTACACTAGCAGCAGCAGAAAGAAAAAAAAAAAGAATAGATTCTCTGTTTCAATTTAGAGTGTGTTGAAAAGGCTCAAATGCATAAACAAAACAGCTCCCCTCGTGAGAGCACTGGGGTATAGAATACAATGCTTCAGAAAAATCACAGAATTCAAAGGCTAATGATTGCTCTTCGTGGCACTTGATAAAAGTCAGTTTCTATCACATTAGACACACGGGACTTGATTTAAATAGAATGTCCTTCGCTTTCAAATGGGGAANTCTGCATGCATCTTGCCTTTGCAGGCTTTCTTGTAAGGAGAGCATCATCTCCTTGTAATTAGCTGCAGTGGTCTTTGGTTAGTGGCCTCCTCCTCATCCATTTCTCCAAACTCCTTTCTCTCTCAGCTCACCAGATCCTTTATCTGGGACTCATGAGGTTATGGAAAAGCTGAACCTCCTGCCAGAACCAGCAGTAGAAGATGTGGCTTAAGTTAAGTGACTGCATGTGTTGCCATGCTAGGCCTTGCTGAGCTCCAGCCTGTAAGTACTCAGATAACGCTGGCTTCACCTTCCTCTAGATAAGAAACTGCTCTCTCACAGGTCTAACACAGACTCAACCATTCCCCCAAAGTAAGCCCAAACCCCACCTCTTCATTCAGCAAAATATACTGAAGGCGGAGTTCTGACTACCGTGCGACATTCAGACCTGGTAATGTGCATTCAATCAAGATGCCAGGTCATTTTGACGTTTTCAGTCANCAAGGCACAGACACATAACCAGGTTAGTGCAGGGGATGGAAATTTTTCAAAAGAGCGGCNGGAAGGTATGGGGCTACAAGAAGTAGTTTGTGGCCGGTTCAGTTTCATAGAGAGCTAGAATTTGCAGTATGCTGCAACACCTTTCAAAGCCCCGAGGACAGGAGCTCTGCTTGTCTGGTCATCTGGCCATCACCTCAGGTTTGTTTATTTAACCTTGCTCCAGTGAATCCACTGTTATTATTGTGACTCAGCTGCTCTCCAACTCCATTTGTTTTCCGCTCTCTTCCAACTTTCCCCCAATTCGAGGCAGCACTGCTTTTGTTTGAAGTTTTTGCACAGTATGCCCCTGGCTCTGCTGCTCTCTGCCTGCAGCCCATTCTTGTGTGTGAGTCTATTCAAAGGCTCCAAGAAAGATGATGCATTTCAGCCCACTGTTCACCCCCAGGTGTGAGCATCTGTCCGGGGCTGAGTGCCTAAGCCAGATTGTTCATGGGACCTTTGAGTCNGGCACTAATTCCTGGCTTAACCATAGCCATAAGTGGATAACCCTTGACAGGGCCCCGAAACCCTGAAAAGTCCAAAAAAAAACCTGGGAGCTTTTCCTTTACAGCAATTATGTCTCCTTGTTCAAAAATCCCAAACAAAAAGTAAACCGAGACTAACCAGAACAGAATGACGGATCAGCATACAGTATACTCAGTGGTGATTTAGAAACAGAAAACAGAACCTGAGAGTGCCAGAATACCAAGTCCTAACAGCAGCCTGTGAAAAACAAGGCTGCCAACCTGACTAAGCCACTGAAAACATTACCTCATTTATCAAGGACCGAAAAGATTGTTATGTGCTCCAAATGTACTGAAGGATAAGATAATTTGGATCACAATGGTGCTTCACAGAAGGATGAATACAAGTGCTGGAAAGTACATAGTGGGCCATATACTCCAGTCTCTCAGTTCACATTGAAAGAAGTTCATGGAAGAGGACTGACCAATCATTACATATGCATCAGTGGTGATAGACCCCAGACTTGTAGGTGATGACCAGTATTACCAGTAAGTAGTTTTTATTCCATAAAAAAGTCTTTATCTAAAGATGAAGGAGACAGAATTCCTGCTCAAAGAACTCTACTGGCTGTCAGTAAATGCTGTCAAAAGAAAAATCACAAAACTGGAACAGAAAAATAGGAGTATCCACACAAAACAGAGTTTGTGTTTTCCACATAGGTAAGGATACAGTGAGATATCACAGGCGAAACTATCTTAGGTTCCATCTCATTCTTCTCACCAACCAGCTGTGTTTACCTATCAACCGTCTTGACCCAAGGCTTGACGGTTCTGAAGAAAGGGTAAGGCAGAGGGCTCTGTAGGTCCCATGTTCACATGACTCTTCTAGCCCAGTCCTTTCTGGAAGTGACAGTGCCTACCTTTTAGGGTCAAATTTAGTAGCCTACAAGAACCAGATCAGTAGAGGACCATTAGACTGCATTAAGATTTAATAGGACCGGGGAAACGGCTCAGTCACTAACGTGCTTGTTTTGAAAGCATGAGAACCTAAATTTGTTCTCAAGTGGAAAAAAAAAAAAAGGCCAGGTGCGGTAGTGTGTGCTTGTAATCCCAGGGCTGAAGAGCTCCAGGCCAATGGGAGATCCTGTCTCAAAATAAGGTATATGGCCTGAGTTTGTCCTCTGGCCTGCACACTCACAGATACACTATTGCACACGCACACATGGACACCGGAACACACAAAATAGTTTAATCAAATGTTACCAAAACTATCTAAAGGCAAACGGATTAAGGAATGAATCTTGTCATTCCATTCATGGAGCCTTGGGTTAGATTTCTTCCCATGTTGTCATTGCCTTTTGTTGCCAGATACTTGTCCCCAAGCCCCNAGAAAGTCATAAACCCATAACATCCCACATAGAAATAAAAAAACAAAAACAAAAACACTCCACTGTGTATAGAGACATCTAAACATTTAAGCCTGTCTTATGGAGCTAAAAACGAAAAGGTAACACAACAATTAGAAGGTATACAGAGTGGCCTTTTAACATGTCCTCTTAGTTTCAAACTCTGATGGATGTATCACTGAAAATGGACTGCNATTATCCAAAGACAAGTATCTCCTGGTTGAAAGGCATGCTCTTACAGCCAGCAAACCTTTAGGCCACCTGCAGGTCCATTGCAGATGGAGAAATCCTAATGGCTTCAGGGATGCCATTCTCACTGAGTCTGCATGGGCAAGGCTCTCTGCAGCTGTGGAGTNCACAAGTTGCCAAGCGGTCCTCAGTTGCTCTGAGCAAAGGAATAGTGGCAGTATCCTTCAGAGTATCATCTGTGCTCAGTGATACTTCGGAAGTCTGCTGCAGTCCTAGTTCTTATAGTATTTCAGAACAAGGTAGCATCTAAAATATGAAACAGACACAAGTATTATCTCAATCATGTATAGAAAACACNTTTACTTAATTTCCAGTTACTATCANATCTAGTTAAAGCTAACATCTGTAGCAAGAACTGTCTGGATCTCAGTGTCAGCTTTGGTATGGGATGTAATGGTGTGAGCTTTGAGAATCTACTACCCACTAGGTGTAAGAGTCTCCTCATCAGAAAAATGAGGACAATAGCACCTCATCCAAGAGTTTTGAGGAGAATTGAATAAAATAGGTCATGCTTTAAAGTCCCCAGAGCAGTGCCTGACACATCATAAGTACATCATAATACAGATTTGTTAGGTCATAAATTAAAATGAAGCAAGCAAGCCCTAGTCATTTCAGGTTACTATAACAGAACACTATAATTTGGATGGCTTATAAATTACAAATACTGCTATCTCTGCTAATGGCCCACCCTCTGCCATGGTTCTGCCACCATAATATTCTGCCTCACATCTAAAGCAATGGAGCCTGGTGATCATGGCCTGAAACTTCTGGACCCAGGTTCACATTCTGTTGTGTTG
>LZPO01055099.1:52767-73425 GCA_001675575.1 Neotoma lepida | reverse complement strand
AAGCAGTGACAGCATTGGTGAGGAGAGACTAGCTGGTGGCTTGCTCCTAATTCCTCTGATCTCTGTCAGATTTTCACTCTTATTTCTTGTTCTGTGTGTTTATTAATAAGACTGCTTAGAAATTCATCTTACAGCGTTATTTATAAATAATAAAGTCTAACATCTATAAATAAATATAATACGTCCATGTGATGGAATTGTATGAAACAACATCATCTATAAATGGGGCATTACTGGCACACATTATTGAAGGAAAATGGAGGCCAAGCAATAGTTACAATATACTGCATTGTTCATAAAAAAGAGGTTATAGAGGCACGTGTTCAGTTGCTTTTATTTCTTTAAATAAAAGTACTCTAGAAAAATAACAAATAAAAGACCAAAAAAATGATTTCTCAAAATCTAGAAGCTGCAAGTCTGAGTTCAGAGCATCAGTGTGGTTGAGTTCTGGGAATGTTAGTTAGCTCTCTGGGTTTTTCTTGTTGGAACACTAATAGCATTCCTGAGTGATCCACCCCAGGCCTTGGTCACTTCTGGAAGGCCTGGTCTGTCAATACTATCACAGTGGGATTTGTGTCCGGGCCACTTGAGTTTGGTGGGACTTGATATGCTGCATAGGCTANTGCNTCTCACACAGTTATCATTCGTTAACTACTCAAATATTTTCTATTTGTAATGCAGGCAATTGTATTTGTTATAATTAGTTTTTATTTATGCAGCCAGCTAAAACAAATAGTATTTAAAACCAAGAGAACAACCATGTAAATACTGAAAATGTTTGGATTTTCATTCTCTAAAATAGATCAGATACACAATATATGAACTACATAGTGATGACGGGAGAGATGAATCATTCTTTTTAAATCTAGGGCCTGGGGGGAAGGGCAAATAAAGCTCAGGTATGGACTGCATACACAAGACCCTGGGTTCAGTCCTCAGCAACCTCCAAATGAAAAGAACACAATAAAATCAATGTAAGATTAGTATTTGGAGCATGAATTGGATTGTCATTGAAGGGAAAAAGAACACACCCATGTGGAGTTTCATTTGTTAGTTTCATTTCTTCTTTCAAAATCATAAATATAAACTATTTTCACAAGTTGACTGTGCTTTATTTCATTTTGAGAACATAGGACCTCAGAGTTGGTTTTATTTGATTTGACTTACTACAGCAGTGGCAAAACAACAGTGTACGGAAGGAAATGCCACTGCTGCTCACACCTAGCACATTAGTTTCATTTTCCTTCATTGCTCTCTGTATCAAGCCTATACACATGACTAGTTTTGAATTGTAGTTTAAGATTTTAAGGTGTCATTAGGCCGTAGCCATCTGGCCTCTTTCCTCTTCATACTACATATCCTTCTAAGAGAACTTTTATCCATTGAGTAAATATTTTTCAAGGGACTCTTAGGTGACCGGCACTATTGTAGGTGCAGGAACAATGATGAACAAGACGGACGAGGCCCCAGCCTTCAAAGACTTTAATTCTAGTCAAGAATAAATATCTAAATCAGTAAGTGAGAACAAATTCAGAAGTTTTAGGGTGGGTGACACTCTTTAGGTCAGGGAAGGTCCCTTCCCTATTTGAGCTGATAACAGATGAAGGACACAAAAGCACACTGTGAGCTGAGGGCATCAGGGTCAGCATAGACAATGGCTTCAAGTAGGAATGAACTTGGCATGTTTGAGGAAGCAAAAGGGGGTTGATGGGGATGGACTTAATGAGCAAAGGTCCCAGGAAGCAGGCCTAGTAGGCCTTGTGTGGACTTCGGCTTGTATTCCAATTACAATGAGAAGTCTTTGGAAGATGTTCAGCCAAGAGAGCACAGGTTCTGCCCTAACTCTGGGGTCACTCTCATCACCTAATGAAGAGTGAATTACAGTGAGGCAAGATCACATGCAGAAACATTCATTAGGAGGCTGTTTCTGTTATCAAATCAAAAAGAGAATAGGGCTTCAACTAGGATGATGGTAGATGAAACAGACATAAGTAAAAGAATTTAAAAGAAAATTTTGGAAGTAGCATCTAAAACCTGTTAATGGGTTAGGTGCAGAGGATGAGTGAATTCAGACTAGAACAACTTAGGTCCTAGTTTGATTTTGCTGTTGTTTATTCATTCTTTTAGTTAGGAACATAGATACATGACAGTATTATTTATTTAGTCTGGGAAAGTGTCTTAGTTATTGCTGTGAAGGGACACCAGGACCAAGGCAACTTATAAAGGAAAGCACTTAATTAGGGTCTTGTTTACAGTTTCCCAGGGTAAGTCCATGATCATCATGGCAGGGAGCGTGGCAACAGACAGGAAGCCATGGGGCCAGAGCAGTAGTGGAAAGTTACATATAATCTACAAGCAGCAGGCAGAGATGGGGACTGGCATGGGATTTTGAAACCTTAAGCCTACTACCTCCTATGACACATCTTCTCCAAGAAGACCATGCCTCCTAATCCTTCCCAAAACAGTTCCACCAACTAGGAACCAAATATTCAAATAGATGAGCCTATGGGGGCCATTCCCATTCAAACCACTACAGAAAAAAATCCTATTTAGGGTAGGACTTTTTTTTTTTAATGTACATTAAATTTTTTATGTCTGCTTGAAGTCCAACTGGGAATGTCACATATATCAGGGATACCATTGGATGTCTAAGTCTATGTATCTCTATATGTAGGGGGTCAGTAATACATAGTAACATTGGAAGCCATGGACTAGAAAATGACAATCCCGAGAGTGAAATGGGGAAGAGAAGTAAATAGCAGGTCATTGGCACTCCAATTCTCAGAGGTCAGCTGGAGGTGAAGTGGCCATCTGTAAAAACTGAGGGGTTCCCTACCTAGNTTAGGGGGAAAATCTGGACAGCATGATGCTACCAAAGCCCAGAGCCCATGCTGAGTAGGAAAGGAGAGTACTCTCATCGAGGTTGCATGCTGTTAACAGGTCAATAAGGCAAGAGAACAGAGAGAAAACCAACGGATTTGACAACATCTAGCTTTGGTGATTTGGGTGTGATTGATTTCAGTGGTGTTTCAGCAATCAAAGGCAACACCAAATGGGTGGAAACTGAATGGATTCATTGTAATTCCAGTAAAAATACAAATAGGCTATTTCTTTACAAGATGGTTCTAAAATATACATTGAAGAGCAAAAGACAAAAAAAAACCAAACTACAATAATAACAATGGAGTTTTTCATTTCAGATATCAAGATACTAATAAGCTAAAGTAGCAAGGCAATTGTCAGAGTACATGGCTCAGCTTCCAGTAAATGGCATGATTGGTTATGACATGGAAAGACTAAAATTGGATTCCTACCTCACAACATTCTTAAAAACAGTTCCACAAGGACTGAGAATGCAAAAGGGAAGAACCAGTTGTTACACTTTTCCTCTTTCTGAGAAAGTATCTCACTATGTAGCCCTGGATGGTCTGGAACTTGCTATATGGACCAAACTGGCCTTGAACTCACTGAGATCTGCTTCCCTTTGCTTCCCAAGTGGTGGGGTCAAAGGTNTGCTCCCCCATGCTAAACCATTTTATACACTTTTAGGGAAAAGTTTTATGATGTCAGCATAGAGAAGGATGCCTTAAATAAGTTATGTAATGTCCTAACCATCAAAGACCAATAAATTTGACTACATCAAAATTTAAAATACCTGTTTCCTAAAAGACACTCTCAAGAAACTGAAAACACAAACAACAAATTTTGAAAGGAAGAGATAATTGGTACAACTGAAACCAATAAGGGATTAGAATCTAGAATAGCTAATGATCTACAACATCAAAAGACGAGTGACTTGATAGAAAAGAGGTTGTACAAGAAAATTCCACAGGAACTTCAAACGACAAACATTTATGAAGACAGTCAACATTTTCAGTGATAAAAGTGGAAATTAAAATGACTTTGGGGATACCATTTGGCATGCATTGCATTCACTAGACAATAGCAATGTTCAGATGCACAAACTCTTCTTTTACCATTATATTTTCCTTACTTATTTTGTGTGTGTATCTGAGTGAGCACACACCTGCCACAATGCACACATGGGGATCAGAGGACAACTTGAGTCAGTTCTCTCCTTCCAACATGTGGGTTATGAGGACTGAGCTCAGGTCATCAGGCGTGGTAGCAGGAATCTAAAACCACTAAGTCATCCTCTGAGCCAGAGACACAAACTCTAAAACAGTTCTGGGAATTCTAATTAGCGTATCAATTTGGAAAACAATTTAGTACTATCTAATACAACTGAATATTCTCATAGGCTATACTGTAGGAAATTTACCTCTGTTATATGCCCTAATAAAATACATTCTCCATTTATAACTTCACTTTTATCACAATAAAAGAAATAGCATAGGTATCCAATAATCATAAAATGAATTTAAAAATTATAAGGTGCTCTTTTTCATGTTACCTCCTAGGTGGTCGGCAGTGTCAAGATGAAGCTGAATACCCCCTTCAGAACCACTGGCTGTCAGAAACTCACTGAAGGAGAGGATGAATGCAAGCTTTGTACTTTCTATGAGAAGCACGTGGCCACAGAAGGAGCTGCAGATGCTCTCGGTGAAGAGTGGAAGGGTTATGTGGTCTGAATTTGTGGTGGGAAGGATAAACAAGGTTTTCTCATGAAGCAGGATGGCTTGACCCATGGCAGAGTGTGCCTGCTGGTGAGTATGGGGCATTCTTGTTATAGACCAGTGGTTCTCAACCTTCCTAATGCTGTGACCCTTTAATACAATTCCTCATGTTGTGGTGACCCCCAACCGTAAGATTAATTTTGTTGCTACTTCATAATTGTAATTTTCTACTGTTATGAATCATAATGTAAATATTTGATATGCAGAATAACTGATATGAGACCCCTGTGAAAGGGTCATTCAACTCTGAAGGGGTTATGACCCATAGGTTGAGAACCACTCTTACAGACACAGGGAGAACTGGAGAGAGCAAGTGCAAGTCTGTTTATAGATGCCTTGTGGATTCCAACCTGAGGGTTCTCAAGTTGGTTATTGTAACAAACAAAACAACAACATAAAAACCCCAAAATAAGCCCAAGGAAGAGATATTCCTGGACTGGCAGATACTACTGTGCCCAGTAGTTGGGACCCCAAAGAGTTAGCAGGATCCAAAAGCTTTTCAGTCTCTCTAAAGAAGATGATATCTACCAACATGTGGTCAGAAAGCCCTTAAGCAAAGAAAGGGATAAACCCAGGACCAAAGCACCCAAGATCCCACATCTTACTACTCCATGTGTCCTGCAACACAAANGCCAGCGTATTGCTCTAAAGAAACACATAATAGGGAAACCAAGGAGGAGGCTGCAGAATATACTAAATGTTTGTTTGGTCAAGAGAATAAAAGAACCCAAAGGAAAACACCAAAAACAGATGGCAAGAGACCTAGGCTGTCCTAGCTAAGTGCATCTACTTCTNAGTCTGAGTCCAGTCAAAACGAAGTCTTTAAGAGGAACAAATAAATCACCAGACCTTGAAAACGATTATAAGATAGTCTTACAATGTACTAAATACAGATGAATGAAATGCAACTGTGTGTGACAATACAGTTAACAAAAAAAATCAAGGTCCGTGCATAAACTGCAACAGCAAAGTTTATAGCTATCTCAAACAAGAAAACTGCTTGATGTGTCATTTAAGAATACACTATCTCAGATTCATCTTAAGGGACCACTGTGACACACAGAACCTCTCAGGGACAGACAGTTTGGACATGCTGCAGCTGAGGGATTGAATTTTTTGTTCTGGGGCTTCATGGCAAACTTCTCAGGAAGTCCTCACATATATGCACACACAACCCTCCATCCCACCCTACTCCACCCCGCCTCCAGGTTTGATTTAGAGATGAATAGAGAAGCTAATCTGGAAGGAAGATGGAGTCTGGCATTCCAGCTGGACCCTCCTCTCAACTGCTGAGGCTTTGTCTTTGTTCCGTGAAACTGGAACTAGCTTATATCCTACGCTACGTTCCTACTCCATGCCTCCTTAGAGGAGACCATGTCGCCACACTCAGCTTTTAGAGCTTTGAGTCAATCTTTTCTTTCTCAAAAAACCAGGCTTTTGAAAACCAGAAAGGTTGCCTTCAGGCTGTTTCGTTTCCCAAAGGATTTAAACAACTATTTTGAAATTCAAAAGTCCAAGCAATGACCCCTTTGTTCTATCTGCAGCAGACAACTGCTTCTGTATGACACACGCTTTAGATTCAGTTTATGCCTAACGCTGCCAGAGTGAAAAACTTCTGAATTCCTAAAAAGGAAAGACAGAGATTCTGAAGCATTATCCTGCTTCCCTGTAGCCTAGCATGGAATTATGTGCCCTACAGAGTGCCAGCGCTTNCTAACAGTCTAACTGCATTTCTCCACAGTTTCCCAATGCATTTTGAGTTCTAGCTACTATTCATTTCCCTACTTAGAATTCTCAAGGGCACCAGCCACTTGGCTGGAGAGCACCATGTCTGTGCACTTACAGCTCCCTTCTGCCCAAAATGTCCTCTCTTTCTACCTGCCTCCTCTCTTTAGAAAACTTGTATTTCCAACCATACTGGGAAACTTTTGAAGCCATCTCTGAGGTCTCTTTGCAGTATCCATTCAAGTTGCTAAAGTCTGAAGACCTCAATCGCTGCCCTTTGTTTACCCAGACCTGGGGTTGGGGCAGTTACTTCCTGAAGCTGCTAACTTTGGGAAACCCCAAGGNTCCCATGGCCCTTTGTGTAGACTCTGGCCCACTCTTTCTCAGACAAAGCATTTGCTTTTGTGCATCAGGAGCACCTTCTGGAGGCGCCTTTGAAGTGTGTTCCACAGCCTATCATTTCCATAGGCGAGTATTCAACCACACTGCTGTTAGCCTCTCAGAGGTAGTGCATGCTCTATTTATCTTTATAGCACCTGTGACAATCTCAGCCAGTCCACATTCCACAGGAATGACCCTTGGCTTTAAAAATGGATGAAGGGATGCATGGCTACGAAGTCGTCCAATGAATAAGGCCTTACTACATACATATTCTGTAACAGTTGTATGTTTTGGCCTCTAAAGTTTACAATAGCACCTCTTTATGGAATAAATCCCAAGGCCCCATTAATCTGACCCCTGCTTGCCTTTGTGGCTCCCTCTCCCNTTAGCCCGTGTCACCCAGTCACACTGAGTGGCTTAAAGCTATCACTGCACACTCTATTCCTTTTCCCTCTTCTGTCTTGACGAAACATTCATTCATATCTGAGTCCTGTACTGCACTGTAGCGGCTAGCTTCTCTGTTTCCGTTGTCTGGGAGGATCCCAAATACAGTAGATACTGGTGCATAAGTATCAAACAAGCACTACTGGATTGCTACTATTTCTGTACTCAATACTTTTGATCTTTGCACACTATTTCACATGGGTTATATGCCACGATTTTCCTTAAAAATACTTTTTATTTGTTCTTTGAAAATTTCATACATCTGTGAATTGGCCATATTCCACCTGAATCCTCTCTCTTTCTCCTCCAAGATCCCCGTCAGCACATGCCACTTCCATCTTCATTCATGTTGTTGTCGTCGTCGTCTTCTTCTTCTTCTTCCTCTTCTTCCTCTCCTTCCTCCTCCTCCTCCTCCTTCTCCTTCTCCTTCATCTTCTTCTCTTATAAGCCATTGAGTACAGTTAGTGCTGCCTACGTGGATATGAGCAACTCACCAGCTGCCGCACTCAAAAAGAAAAGTGACTCTCCCTTCCCCGGCAGCCATCAATTGTCAACATTTCTTCAGCTAGTGGTGGAACTTTGGGAGCTTCTCCCCAAACCATGGTGGAATTATTGACTGGCTTGATCTTGTATTGGTAACCACAGCTACAGTGAGTTCTTAACTGCAACCAGCATGTCATGTCCAGAAGAAAGCCTTTCTACAGTGCTCCTCCCCCTCTTCTGACTCCAACTTTGTTTCCTCTCCTTCTTTCAATATACTTCCTGAGCCGGGTGGGGGTTAATACAGATGTCTCATTTAGGGCTGAGCACTCAACACTTACTCCCAGTGCTTTGACAAGTTAAAGTCTCTGCATTCACTGTGGCCCATGCAAAAGAGAAGCTTCTTTTTGACCAAGCATGTGAGCTGTACTAATCAATGGCTATACCGGAAGGCAGTTTTAACAATGTGTCTGTTTAGTAAAACAACAGTAGCACATTCTCCCCCAGGGTCTGTGACCGCCCAAGCCATAGGCTTTTGACCAGGTTTACAGCACCAAGCATGAATTCCTTCCTGTCAAGCAGGCCTCGAGTCCAACCAGAAAACAGTTGGTGATCCCTAAAACAGTCATGCCACTATTATACCCCTGGGCACTTTTGCCTGGCAGATTAGTATTGCAACATTCATAGTTTACCACTGGATAGTCCACTGGCAATTTTTCTTCCCCAGTGGCCTACGTAGTCCCTTTAGCATTGTGGAAACTAGCCAACAGGGAGGAAGTTTCCAGGTTAATCCCAGCTTGATTTCTCTACATGCTGCAACCAAAGTGTGTTGCCTTCGGCAATTGGGTCTTCCCATCTAGTTATGGTGGGCAGCAAAGAACAAGGGTAATAGACTTGGCTATTTGGGGTCTTTAGTGCCTCACTGACCACTAACNTGTGGGGAGGTGGCCTATGCCTGGTAGTGAGATTTTTATTTAGTAACCCATGTCTTCTCTAGGAAGCATTTTCCACTCATGCAGGTTATCTGTGTTCAAACTACTACTTTTCTATTTTAATTTTATTTTTATTAGTTTATAAAATAATGGATTTCCNTAAGGCTTTATTGGCTATTAAGACAGCTTCCAACTTTCTCTAGTCTAACTAATATGGCAGATCATTTGGTTTTCAAATAGCTTATTTTCTTATGAAGGAGTTATTTTTCTTTATTGTCAGAAAAAAGTATGAGTTAGTATAGAAAAANATGAATGTTTGTTTTCCTTAGTTTGTTGTCAGTGATGGGGGACCTAAGTCCTCAGGATGGTTTGGGGGCCATAATATTTTTAGAAGCCCAGTTACATAACTAAAAATAGTACCTTAATAATTTACAAATCACAGTGCCAATGACCATATCTCTGAGGCCTACATGCCTTAGCTGTCACTGTCTCCAGCTTCTCTCTGAGTACANAGAGAAGCTAGAGTGCAGATGAGCATCTGACCACTGTAGAACGAAGCATGACCGAGGAACAGGCAAGAGCAGGCTGAGAAACAGAGGGCTTGAGGTAAAAAGTAAAGTCAACCTGAATCACACTCATTGAACCAAACTGAAGTTCTTTTCAGTATTTTTATGAGGAAACTTCTGAAAAATACAGGAATGTCTTGGTGTGTAGAACAAACAAACACATTAATGACAATTTGTCTTAAGTAGATATCCCTAGACTGAACATTGTTTTCCTAATTGACATTTATTTTGTAATTGATGTATTTCCAACTATAATAAGATGTTCAGGCCATTTTATTTCCCATGGTGCTTTCTGACTTCCATAGTTCAAATAGCTATAGAGTTTCCATCTATTTAAACAAGAGAGAGAGAAAGAGAGACAGAGACAGAAAGGTAGAGATAGAGACTGAGACNTGGGGAGGAGTGAAGTCTTCCTGGACTTGTGTCCTCAATCATCACTTACATAGAAGACATCCAAATCCCTTTCTAAATTCCTAGGGCCTTACAGGTTTTAGTCCAAATTAGCTTTTGGCTTTCCTGAGTTCAAGACCAAACTGCCTAGCCTAACTACCTCCTGAGGTATACGTCATCGTGCATTTCACCGTCAATAGTGAAAAACAGTAATAACATGGGGTGATGTTACCCACCTATAATCCCAGCATGTAGGAGGTAGAAGCAGGAAGATAGGAAGTTAAAGGTCTTCCTTTGGTACATAAAGAGTTCAAAGTCAGCCTGGGCTACAAAATAACCTGGTCCAAAAGAAAACAAATGAACCAAAATATAATAAAAACACTTTTCTATGACTTTGTTAGCATTCAAAGTAATGATTTTATTATGGCATTTTCATCCAGATGTGTCATTTACTCTTTATTACCCNCTCCCACTGACTTTCCCCAGGCCCCTTACTCTCTAGCTGGCCCCTTCCTTCCCCTAAATACTCTCCCCTCCTGTTTTCATGTTATATCCACCAATATTCTGTGTAAACTCAAGTTGAGAATTGAATTTCTACGACACCTCATAGAATATTTTTGTATTTTATTAATTATGATTTGTATATTATCTGACCTCTAAATCTATGTAGAATCTAATTTGAATACATTTTACAATCTTTATTTACATAGAGCTCTGAAATAACTCTCTTATTTGTGCAAAGTAGACTCAGCCCAGTTGAACTGACCTACAGGACCTGGCTTAGACATGGCTAATGACTGATCTTACAGCTCTTCAAGCCTGTTTTTAATTTTATATTATTTTTTGTTGTTTAAACCAGAGTTGCAGAATATTCACTTCAAGTGCAGATTCTGGACCTTCCCACGTGCCTTGGACTCAGTTTGCAGATAATAAAAGGACCACTGTCTCCCCTGCTCCTTCAGGTCTACCCACAATTCTGCAGAATAAAAGGCATTCATACACTCCATGCTTCACTTTCTTTCATCCAGGCCGTCCCTCCAATTTCCTCTCTAAAAGGACATGGAGCTGTTTATAAAACGTCTCTCTATTTAGAAGTTCTCCTTAGGAGGCAAAAGTAAATCTGAAGCTTCTACCGTGTTTGGCGTTCTGCATTTTTGCTTTCTGACAGTGTTCTGTGAGCAGGGATGGCAGAACATGTTCCTATTGAAAAGGCAAGCAGAGAAGCAAACCTGACGTTACCATCCCACCAGAAGCCTCCGAGGAAAAGGGTGTTCAGAAGCAACAAGTGCTCTTTTCTTGCTGGCTCTTTGGCTAGGAGCCAAGACCGACGGCGTCCAGTTTAACTAACTGGGAGGAATTGTTTTGAAGGGAGACAGAGGTCACTCACCAGGGCAGCCCATATTTGGCCATCTCAGCACTTTAGAAGTGATGTTAGACATTCGAAGTGATGAAAATCAAACAGGGACGCTCAGTCGGGGCAGCTGGATGCTGTCAGGAGAGCAGATCTCCCTTGTACTGCTCTTGTGATGAATTCAAGTGGAGAATGTTTCACAATGCTCAAGTGATACCGTGAATGACCCAGCAAGTCACGACACAATGCAGTGTATATCTTAAGNACAAGCCAGAATCTGCCATTTAATTAGAATGCTGCTTAAAATGAATGCAATGTTCTTTTCTTGTAATTATAATTGCAAGTTAAGGAATCATTCACTTCTTTGCAATCATGTTCAACCAATTTTATACTCAATAATGAATTAACTTTCATTCAGTAAACTTTTATTGAGACATTCTGATTCACAACTTTTCAGTTGTGCTTTTNAATTAAAAATGGAATCTCGATATACTGCCATGGCTGGTCTCCAACTCCTGGGCTCCAGGGAATCTTACTGCTTCAGCTTCTCAAGAAGCCAGGGTTACAGAGTGCAGCCTAGGAGGCTTCTTTCTTTTCAAACATAATTTTTTTATTGATTCTCTGGAAATTTCACATCATGCACTCCAATCCCACTCATTTTCTAGTTCTTACGTATCTGCCTTTCACCCTTGTAGCACCCTCCTGCAAAAGAAATTTTAAAAAGAAATAAAAATAAAATATAATAAATAATAAAAAATTAGTTAAAAAGCAAACAAGCAAAATCACAAAACAAAACAAAGAAAGCAAAACAAACAAACAAACCCTTTGCTTCTCCATCTTCCCCCCCCCTCTCCATCACCTCATTAGTCTTAGTGGCCTTCGGAGCTGTGGTGTATACCACGTAGCATATCTTTTTGTCCAAACAGCTTTACTTGCAAATGTTCGTTGGGTAATGTGCTGTTNGTCAGGTTCAAGGCCCCTGGCTTCTGGTACACCATCAATACTGGACCCTCACTGAAACTCCTCTCTGATATCCTGCTGTTATCCTGAGTCATGGAGATCCTGCAGCTATGATTCCATAGGACCAGTCTACCAAGGTGACTTCTAATTCAAAATCCTAATCCTGGCTGCAACCACTACATTGCTTTTAATGCAAAAATGAAGACTGAAATATTATACTGTTAGGTCATTTTTCTGAGCCTGGAATCTTTTTCTGTGGGCTGGCAGAAAGAAAAATCACTTAAATAATATCTACTACTTAAGTAAGATTCTTAGCTGGGGCTACAGTCCTGAGTAGCAGAGAAAAGATCTCTGTTCATGTGAAGATGTCATTCTATAAAGGAAAACAGATGCTAAACAAGCAAATAAATAATTGAACAAACTCATTTTAGATAATTTGAAGCCCCAAGAAACCAAATGAGATGTAGTACTAGATACTGGCATGGTAAGGCATGGCTACTCTAGGTTGGTCATGAAAGACTCACCAAAGACCACTCAAGTCCAACTGGAGAAGTGTTTAGCTTTGAATAACAAGGTAGATGGTCAAGCCATGCACTGTGATACAGAATTGAATTTTGGAGTGGAGGGGAGCAATAGGTTAGAGATGAAGGTAAAACTCAATATTTGTAGCTCTGTTTTATAGATGATTTCCACTGGACATGAGACTAGAGATGTGTTGTGGAATATTATTTTAAGATGAGTTACATTTGTTTTTGCTGTGGAACATTTGTTTAATGATGCAAAGATGTTGCATTCTTCTATGTTGCATTTGTTTAAGTCTGTGAAGCTGTGTTACTGTGCCTGTCTAAGGCATCTGATTGGTCTAATAAAGAGCTAAATGGCCAATAGCTAGGCAGGAGAAAGGATAGGTGGGGCTGGCAGGCAGAGAGAATAAACAGAAGGAGAAAAAGAGAAGAGGAGGAGCAAGAAAAGGAGGAGAGGACATCAGGAGCCAGCCACCCAGCCACACAGCCAGCAATGGAGTAAGAAAGAAGGAAAGATATATGGCATAGAGAAAGGTAAAAGCCCATGGGCAAAAGGTAGATGGGATAATTTGAGAAAAGCCGGCTAGAAATAGGCCAAGCTAAGGCTGGGCGTTCATAAGAAAGAATAAGCCTCTGTGTATTTATTTGGGAGCCTAGTTGTAACTGAAGTTTTCCCTGTGTCCCACCTGGGCCCACAGCCGCTCAGACCCAAATAAATACACAGAGGCTTATATTATTTTCAAACTATGGNCTAATGGCTCAGGCTTCTCATTAGCTAGCTCTTACATCTTAAATTAACTCATTTCTATAAATCTATACTTTACCATGTGGCTTGTNGCCTTTCAGTNCCTTTGCATCTTGCTTCTTCTGGCAGCTAGCAGCNTCGTCTGCCCAGCTCTGCTTTCTCCTTCTCTCTCTCTAGTTAGAATGTCCTGCCTAACCTTATTCTGCCTCACCATTGGCCAAACAACTTTATTTATCAACCAATCAGAGTAACATATATTCACAGCATACAGAANGACATCCCTATCACTGGGTGATGGGCCCCCAAAGTGTAAGAGCCATAAGAGCAAAACACAAACAAACAAAAAACAAAAAAACTAAAAATGAGTGTGATTGGTGTATAAAATACACACAAAGGGATGGGAGGGGAATAGAGTAGCAAACAGATGTGGTCCCTGGAACACTCCAATGTGCAAAGATCCANGAGAGGAGGTCATGGAACTAAATGAAGTAACTAGTGGAGGCCAAGCCAAGTATAAAATACAGCAGGAAGGTATTCAAATGTGTCAGAAACATGCTGAAAGCTGCAATGCCTGGAATGCTAACTTTCTGGTTCAGTGAGAATGAAGGTGAAAATAATTTTATCTGAGTTAGCAAATACTATGGAAAAGCAGTTAGGAACTGTAATTGGCCTCAGTGTGANGGTATCTAAATTCTGAACAGATTCAGGAGAATGCACATCACACCTGTATTTATTCATTATATTGAAATGCCAGTTCAGTAATACTGGGTCATTTCTTCATGGTGTGTAGAAGTTGAAGAGAGGCTATATATATATAAGATCTCTAAGTCAGTTCTACAGACATTCTGGGCATGGGTTTTGGAGGAAGATGCAGCTGTGTTCATCTCCTAGTTCTAGCATTCTTCAAGCTGTGTGTCCAGAGACAAGTTCGCCAAGTCCACTCTCATCACCCATTAAATACTGACAANAGTTGCCAGCCTCTAGTGAGGTTGACAAGGTACTTTGTGCTCAGTGACCAACAGTCTCTCAGTGAATAGAGATGAGGCTGTAAGGTGCTCAATAGTTGTTGATCTCTCTCCTTTCATCTCAATAGCTCCTAGTAATAAGCTATGTTCCATTACAACTCCCAAGCAGTCTTAATTCTGGCTGCATCCACTACAATATCTCTTAAAATGCAAACAAACAAACAAACAAACAAACAAAACAAAATAAAACTAAAATGTCTAATTTTAAGGTCACTTCCTGAGTCTTTTTGTGAACTGGCAGACAAAACGTGGATAATTTCTACTCCTATTCCAGTATGAGAAAGAGCCTCCACCGAGAAATAACACCCTTTATAGGTCTAGTTAATTTCCTCAGTATTGCTGTGATGCTAATAACCTCAGAGTTTAAATTCTAAAATATTCATTAAGAACAGAGAAATTGCCTACCAATTACTTGCCAGATTGCCCCACTGCATACAGAACAGTGATTCATCACAGAGCCACTGACACTTGTTTCATATAATCTACTAATTCAACCAGTATATACTAAGACCTTGCTGGGTACCCAGCAGAGTGGACGCTAAAATGACCATGATAAGAGAGAGTGATGGTGCACAGTCCCTGCCCTCACTCTGGCATATACCAAGGTCACCAAACTCTTTCCATTAGCAGAGAGGTGACCTTCCTTCCATGCTACAGTCCCAAGAGGTCTTTTACTCAGACAAAAAAGCAACATGTTTACAATTCTGGAACTGTTTAAAAATTGGAACTAAAGGAGATCTTTTCTGGGATAACTTTCTCTCATGGAAGGAATAAGACTCATCACTTTCATTTTGAATGTTTTGAATTACAAAATAATACACGCCTAAATTAAAATTATAACTTCCCATGAAATGGGAAACCTCTGATCTTTACTAGAGAATCAACTGTCTAGTAGAACTTAGCATCTATATTTTCATTCTTATCTAGATAGATACAAACATTTACCTCAGAACACTTATGCGTTCTGTATGTGCAACAGTGTTTTCACAAAGAAAATCGCCATTATAGTTTTCACTTATAGTATTTTCTTTATGTGGAGGCCAAATCAATGTTCAGTGTCTTTCTCAACTGCTGTCCACCTGATATTTTGAGACAGGACCTTTCACTGAATTGAGAACTCACCAGTTTGGCTAGACTGGCCACCAGGACACAGGAATCTGCCTCTCTCCATGACTCCAGCTTTTTGACATGAGCTATGGGGCCTTGAAGTCAGGTCTTCATCCTTGTAGGGTGAGCACTTTACTGACAGAGCCATTTCCCTTGGACATCACACTGAAGAGTTTCTCTAGTTTTGTTTTATTTTTTATTTTTACTTTTTTGGAGTTCTTTTTCTTTTATAAAAAAAGTACTTATTTATTTTATATGTGTGAATGTTTTCTTCCATGTATATGTACCACATGTGTGCCTGGTACCCATGGAGGTCAGAAGCTCAGGAGCTGGAGTTACAGATGGTTGTAAGCCACTGTATGGGTGCTGGGAACTGGGTCCTCTGTAAGAGCAGCCAGTGCTCTTAAGAGCTGAGCCATCTCTCCAGCCCAACTTTTTGTCTCTGATGATAGTGCTAATGAGATGTCCCATGCTGTCTATTTTTCCATTAGAGCCCTTAAAATGTTAATTGTTTTAAATTACTTGTCTGATTATTCCAACATTTATGCCATAACTAAATCTGGCTTTGGTGGTCACTTTATCTCCTCACAGTGTATTTGTTTTCTTGTGTTTTAGTACACCTTGTAATCTTTGGCTGAACACCGGGTGCATTGTACCTGTACTAGGTTCTGAGGTAAAACAGGCCTTCATTGAGGATTGCTACTAATCTGGCTTAGAGCTGGGCTTTGCTTGGAGTTTGTTCTATGAATTCCAGATGATTCAGATACTTCTAGTACCCTTGTTTCTGAATCCTCTTTTAGCTTTGGGGCGTGTCTGGATCTTACAGTTCTTTGAGCTGTAACCCACTGAGTGTTTGCTCTGTGGTGATGGAGTGTGGGGGTGCAGAAGTGCTATAGTCTTTAGTGGGCTGTATCACAGGAGTTTGATAAGAGCCAGGGGAAGAGCCAGTGAATTTGAAGACAGTCCAATAGAAATTTCCTAAGTTGAAACACAAAAAGAAAAAAGAACTAAAAACTCCAGAACATTTAAGAGCTGAAGATGGCATCAAAATGGATAACANGGATATAACTGGAACACTGGGGTGGAAAAAGACAGAAAATTATGATCATCTATTTGAGATTATTATTCTCATGGCAAGTCAGGTGTTATCAGACATATCATTTTCAGTAAAAGTCAACGATGTATTTAAAAGGGAGATGGGCTTATGTGTGTATCAATTTTATGTATGTATGAGTGTCTGGTTGTACAGGCTCTCATTCCTTCAGTTAGGAGAGGCTTAAAAGATTTTCTTCAGTGAAAGAGTTAAAGGATTATTTGAAGTCGAGGATGAGTAATCTTTTCAGAGTGTGAGGAGTTGAGAATAAAAGATACAGGAGACAGTAATAATATAAGAATAAAACCACCTCCAGAAATTGAGCAGATGGCACCGAGTATTTTTTACTATAAGATTTGTTTAACGCTGCCAATTCCTACACATCCTCGTTAAATGGATATATATTTATCCCAGGGAACACATATGACTGTTAATAGAACTATGAGAACTAGTCTCATGTAGTATGAGTCACATGGCTAGAAAACCATTCATTCACAAGGGTCTCATTCAATGAGAACCGAAACTTTCACAACTGAAGGTGTTTGTAGAATGACTGTGAGAGCCACAAGGCCTTCTTGTAAATCTTCTGATTATTCCTGGCTGAGAATGTTCAGCAGTTGCTTGTCCCGTCAGGTGCTGCCACGTGACTCAGCTAGCCTGAGTTACAACATCCAGCCAGCACCACACTCAAGAAGCACTAAGTTCTTGAGTGTCTGTCCACCAGATCCAGAGAGTTTCAGGAACCGTTGAAGTTGATGAAGTGATGGACCCCAGCTTTCTGTTTAGAGAGTGGTAGCTTCCAAACCGACGGAGTAAGCCTCACTCCAAGCACACCTTGTTCGTTTGGAAACCACTTTCTTCCAGTTACATTTAGGCAGATGCTGTTCAGCGGACCGTCTCCAAACACCTCATAGAATAACTTCCTGCATAGCAGTTTTGAATGCTTTGGATTAAAGGCTAGAGTCTAAAATGAGCTCAGGATCTCACAAAATCTTCTGTTTGCTTGCTGAAGGAACACAGCAGGGAATTTTCTATCTTCAGGAGCTAGGCACACCATGCATCTGGAATGAGAAGTGAGCCCTAAAGTGTTCACAGCGTGGGGCAACTGAATGTTTTCTGTCTTCAGGAGATAAGCTGGAGAAGTTTTGTTTCCCGGGTTTTCAAAAACCTTTACAACAAAACATGGTGAGGAAGAGAGGCAAGTCAGACAATTCCATAAGTTCACAAGGTTCTTCTGCCATCTCACAAGGCAAGGGGACAGTGGCAGCCAGAGTCTCTGAAATGAAGCGATAAGGAAGGGGGGAGGGAGAAATAAATCTGAAGTTCAATGTTAATGTAGGTCCTAAAGTAAGCAAGCAACTATCCACATAATTCTTGCTCCCCGCTCCCAAAGTTTGATTTCTTTACCAAACCATAAAGAATGGGGGGAGGGGGAGGTCTATCCAAAGTGAATAACAGAAAACCTACAGTTCTCAGCACTTATTTTAAAATACACATTGAGTCACATTATGGAGAGTCAAAATAACGTATGTGAATCTAAAACTCTAGGTTTTAGAAACGTGTGTAGACTGTCCCTAATTCCACATAAATATTGGGAGCTTCCATCTTTTAATATCAGTAGTAATTGGGTAGCAATATTTGACCATTCTTGTGCTGATAAAAGACAGTGAATGGTCTTATTCCAAAAAAAATAAACCCAAGACAAGCTTGTTGGTCTCAGAATGTTAGAGTCGGGGACACCTGTTAGCCAGTACCTTCTTGGAAGCCAGTTCAATGCCTTTTAGAGAGACTGCAGTGCCTCTGAGGAGCTGAAGTTCTCGGCTGGAATCTACTTTCAAGGGCACATCTGATTCTAGGTAGNGGTTTCTGGTTGTCTGAGACCTGCCATTCTTGTGTGTTCTGTATGTGCTCTTGTATTCATTTCCCCAGTTAGGTTTTTCCTTCCAAAAGAACTGGAGCCATCACCCNGACGTGACCTCTTGTAGTAAATTCAGATCCACACAAAAGTGGTACAGGGNTTCCTGGCTCTGAAACACATGCAAGTACAGAGCTCACTCTTCACTTTTCAGTCTCAACATCAGTGGGTTTATTGGGATGGTGCTGACATAAAAAATGAAAGGCAACATCTGAGTCTAACAGCTGCACAAAATTTAGACTCATGTAAACTGCTCTGACATCACACATTCTGCATGTGAGTTCCATGAATATTCGGCATATGGAGATAATACAATAACATGCATACAAAGTCCCTGTGGTTTATGGCATGATGGACTCCAGAACCGGGGGAATGAAGCCAGGAAGGCTACACCATTTGCTGAACAGAGCTGGCTTTGGATAACATCTCATTCTCATCAAGCTACTTGGTTTCAATAGGGAGATGCCAGACTCAGCATGGTATCAGCAATAAGCTCTATGATGGGACTGCTGGTCCTCACTTGTCTGAAGGGGTAAGAGAGAGATCTCAGAGTATTCTTTGCCTTTCTCCATGGAAAAATGCATGTGGGTGTACAAAGGGGTTGAAGAATGGCTAGGTAAAGCCAGGTTACTCCTTACACACAGTGAAGAAAATGCAGGTAAAAAAAGAGAACATACTGTCTCAATACAGAGTCCTGGCAAGACACAGCACTCCTTAGCTTGGAGCCTGGAGTTCTGCCCAGACACGGTAGCACTAGTCAAATCAGTAANGCTCCACACTGACCCACAGCTGAAAACAAAAGCCACACATATTCTCTTTCTTCTGCTAAAGACAAGGACTACAAGCACTCGACAAACAGTTCCGTGCTGCTCTGACAGGCTATACATGTGCCCCAGAAAATGAAATATGTCCTTATTTAATTTTTTCAAAGGAGAACCAAAGCTACTTAAATATCTCTTGGCCAATTAACCACATAGAGGAAGGCTTTTGGGACACACCTGACCTCCGGCATGGTCCATGCAGAGTTGCTTTCACCACCGTCACTGGCTAGGATCAGAGAGTACGCAGGACAAGTGTTGTGTTCTAAACAAATTCATGTGATAGATTTCAGGTCAGTGGGCTTATAAAATATAGCTCCATCTGCAGAAGAGAATTATGAAGTAAATACAAAAGGTTGAACCTTAACTTTAGACCTGAGAGAAGTTAGGGCAGGAATTCAAGACAGGAACCTGGAGGCAGGAACCAAAACAGGACATGAAGGCACACAGCTTACTGGCTTGCTCCTCACATCTTGCTCAGCCTGCTTTCTAATACAACCCAGGACCACTTGCCAAGAGGTAGTGATGCCTGCAGTGGGCTGGACATCAGCCAATCATTAATCAAGAAAATGCTCCCAGAGACTCACCTCCAGGCCTATCTGCTGGAGATATTTTCTTCATTGACATTGGCTCTTCCCAGAGGACTCTAGCTTGTGCTGAGTTGACAAAAAATTAATCAGCNTAGGAAGGAAAAAAGGAAGATGTAAAGGAAACAGAAATAGGTAATCTCTCAAATTATTACTGGAGGTTTTTAGAGTAAAAGCCTGGCCTCCCCCAACAAACTACACTTGGCTACCCAAACTGATACACCAATTAAAGAAGCAAGGAAACATTGGTGGGGGATGGGGGGCACAGAAAAGAGAAAAAGCCACTTTATTATGTGACCACACTGGAAAAGGGAATAGATAGAGGGGTTCAGCGACCCCCTCAGTTCATTTTGTGGGTGCTAACATGAGATTTAAGTTTAAATGGATGGGAAAAGGTGTGCATAATCAAGCCGTCTGCTCAAGATCCAGACCTACTCAGTTTTGACCCATCCTTGTCTTCGGTTAGAATTAACAGGAGTCCTGCAAGGTCTTCCAAGAAATCGTTAAATTGTTAATCCGTGTTAATCGCTGAGGGTGCAGCCTCACTTTAATGGATAATTGTCCTGATGTGGGGACAGGGGCATCTGTCCTACCAGGTTTTGCTCTTCCTAAAATTCAGGGTGATTTAAGAGGAGAGGTAAAAAAACCACAGTCTATCTCTGTTTTCAGCCAAAGTACAGACTTTCTTCCGGCTTCTAGTTACTTTGTGGGCCAAGTGAGGGGGTCAAGGCTTCTTAGCAGAAGCCGTTTCTAAGGGCCACAAGGTCAGAAGAGTAATAAACTTTAGCCCTATAAAGTCTGTAAACACAAACCATTCAATATTAGCTAGCCACCTTATGTCTACTCCTGTCTCTTATACACATCTAGATGTGTATAAGAGACAGCTGCTAGGTTACCACACACTAATGATATTTCATGTTTTCTGCACATTCTTTTCCAAACAAGGCAGCCCTGCCAATTTGTCCACAGGGCATTTAA
>LZPO01055099.1:25425-47977 GCA_001675575.1 Neotoma lepida | reverse complement strand
TCTTCAGTGTTCTGTACTTTCCAGCTCACAGATCCCACATGATTTCCCTAACCCCCAAGGTGTGTGAGTGGGTGTGTGTGGGTGTGTGTGTTCTCAAGAGCAAGTATGCGAGCATGTACCTGAACACTATTGTTATGGTATTGTTTTTCAGATTTTGAATTCTAATTGCTCAGTTCTAGTGTATAGAAGTACCGTTGATTTGTGTGAATTGACTGTACTCTGAGACTTTATTAGACTTAGTTATCCGTTCTCAGAGCTTCTGTGTAGGTTGCTTAGGAATGTTTATGTAGATAGTTATGTTATTTATGATAGTTATGTTATTCATGTGTAGAGATATTTATTTCTATATTTTGTCTTATTATAATGACTTACTAGAATTTCCAGGGTAATAGCAAAACATATCCATATAATATTCACCACTTGGGAGAAAAAAGGTATTCAGTCACTTAATATTAAGTTTTATGTGAGCTAGATAGGCCTTTTTTATCTCTTTTTTAAGTCAAGTGAGATTATTTACTAAGATAATTTTAAAAAAATAATCACACATGCACACGGAAACTTGTCCAGTGCCTTTCTGCACCTATTTTTTCCATCATTGTTTTGTTTTTTTCTTTTTTTTTTCGAGACAAGATTTCTCTGTGTAGCCCTGACTGTCCTGGAACTCATTCTGTAGACCAGGCTGGCCTCGAACTCACAGAGATCCACCTACCTCTGCTTCTTGAGTGCTGGGATTAAAGGAATGTGCCACCACCTCCAGGCTGAACCTATTTTTGTTGTTACCCTTATTGTTGTTTGAGTCAGGGTCTTGTGTAGCCCAGGCTGGCCTTGAACGCACTTTGTTTGGGAGGATCTTCCTATGTCTACTGTCAGGCCCAGATCCTAATCTTTAATCTGCTGACATACTAGTGTATTTCAATAGTCTTTTAAAGTTGAACAAATCTTCCATTGCTTACGTCACAGCTATTTAATCATGGTGTATTGTACATTGTACTTTCATACACTCTATATTTAATATGCTAATGTTTTAGTGAGGATTTTTTTTCCCTCATCAATATGCATGAGGGGAATTTGTAGTTTTTTTTCTCTTTTTTTTTGCTTTGCTTTTCTTAAAATGCTGGCTTCAAGAATCCCAACATTCAAAAGGCCAAAACAGGAGGATTGTGACTTTGCGGCCAGTCTGGGCTATACCATGAGAGCCTGTCTGAGGGTATGGATTGGGTTAGGAGGTGACTGAGTTCACCACGTTGCTCGGACTGAACGTGAACTGTTACAATGAAGCAATCCTCCTGCCTTAGCCTTCTGGGTAGCTAGGACTGACCATAAGTGTGTGTCACCCGGGACTGACCATAAGTGTGTGTCACCCGGTGCTCAGCGTATCTGGCTTTAAAATGAGGGCAATGCTGGTCTCAACAGGAACTGTAAAGTTTCCTTCTCTCCTATTTCTGACTCAGTTGTGTTAGATTTCTTTGTTGCACGTGTTCTTCAGTGTTTGGTAGAACTCAGAAGGGGAAACATTGAAACTGCTATAAGCCTAATGATCTTTCTATATCTTGTTTTGATTTTTGTTTTTTGTTTTTTCCTTGCCTTTTTGTATGGATCTCGTGTACCCCATAGGGAGTTCATAGGATGGCTTTGAACTCCCTATGTGTATCCAAGAAGATCTTCCTGCCTCCACCTCCAAGTACAGGAAACATCCACCACCGCCCCCGGTTTTCTGCGGTGCTGGTTGATGGCAGGGTTTTAAATGTTGAGCACTCTACCAACCAAGCTACCCTCTAAGGCCCTGGGAGGCGCTTTTAAAGTATAAATTAAATTTCTTTCATGGATATAGAATTTTTCAGATATCTATTTGGTTGTTTTTGTTTTGTTTTGTGGGTTTTGGTACTCTGAGTCTCTCAGAAGGTCCATTTCTTCTAAGTTGTCAAATATATAAGCATAGAGTTTGTTCACCACACAGCCATACTATCTTGTTAATGTCAGGGGATTATGAGAAGATATTGTCTTTGATATTAGCAATTTCTGACCTTTTCCTTGTATTCTTGGTCACGCTGGCTAGAGGTATATCAATTTTTATCAATCTTCTTAAACTTTTTGTTTCAATTATTTTTAAATTTTTCTATTTCATTGGGTTTTTTAAAAAATATTTGTTGTTTCTTCCATCAGTGTGTGTATAACTTGGGTGTACTTCAGTTTTGGTTTTGTTATTTTTCTATCCACCAAAGATGGAAGCTTGGGTCACTGGTTTGAGAGCCTGTTTTTCTTCCCTAAGTAGCACTCTATCTATACCCCCGAGTTTTGATATGTTGTCTTTTTCTTTTCTGTTTGTCAAGAATATTTATGAAATATAGTGGTTTAATTTCTAAATAATTGAAGGGTTGTCCAAATAACTTCCCACTTGTGACATCTCTTTAATTCTGCTACTAGAGAACACACATTATACAGCTTCTATTCTCTTGAGTTTGTTGAAATTTGTTTTGTGCCTAGAACATGGTATAGTGTGATGAACGTTCTGTATTTGCAGAACAATGAAACAAAACAAAAAATAATCTTCCAGTGTTTCTACACCTGCTGGTCCATCTTTACAAGGCATCTTCAGCCAGAGAAGCCGACTTTGTGCCTCTTCTATTGGTTGCTGAAAGAGGTGAGCTGAAGAGTCTAACCTGGTTTTGTCTTCCATTCCAGCTCGTCTACCTCATCTGAGGAAGCTTGTGTTGGGGGATGTGTTTACTACTTCATTAGTTGTGGGTTTTGTTCGTTTGTTTCAGAAATGAGCCCATTATTATTATTATGTTCTTTTTAATCCTTGATAATGTCTCTTGTTCTGAAACAGACTTTGTGTTGCTACAGGTGTCCTGGCTTTGTTTTGATTGGTTTTGAACATTATATTTTTCTCCATCCTTTTAAGTGGTATCTTTACAATAAAGGTGAGTTTATTTGTTCCATCTGTCTTTTTTGTTTCTTGTTGTTGATGTTTGAGTGCTTTTTATAATTTTCTTTTAGAACTTTATTAAGTATTCCCTTTTCATTTGTGGGTTGCTTTTTAGTATCCCCTAGGGGGTAAATGCACATCTTTAGTTAATGATAATCTGCTTTCAAACATTATAGTACTTACTATTGCATAAGAACCCAGACACAATAAATCCTTACTTTTTTTCCATTTCATCCTGTGATAGTTCACAACGGAACACTAGGGCGCTCCTTGGGATCTGGTATTCCTTTTTTCTTCTGAATGTATTCAACGCTCTCTCCTCGTCATGGGTTTTAATGAATTTCAATATTATGCCTAGATATGTGCTGTGGTTTGAATACTTTTCCTCCAAAATTCATGTGTTGGAAACTTAGTCCTGAAATTCATATTAATGGTATTCAGAGGTAGCACCTTTGAGACGTAATTAAGGCTAGATAAGGTCATGAATGCAAGGCCCCATAATGACATTTATAAGAATCAGAAAAGGGATCTGAAGTAGCATACTCGCCTTGTCTCATCATGTGATAACTTCTACCATGTTATAATATGTCAAGAAGACAGATACTGGTACCATGTTCTTGAACTTCTTCTGACCCATTAGCCAAGCAAATTTCCGTTCTTCATAAATTACCCAGCCTCTGGTATTTTGTGATTGCAACAGACACAGGAGTCTGACAGTTTGTGTAAGTGTGAGTGCGTATATTTGTGAGTATGTGTATCTGTGAGTATGTGGTGTGTGTAGGTGTGTGTGAGGGTGTGTATGTGTGATTGTGTATACGTGTGAATGTGTCTGTGTGTGTACATGAGTATGTGTGTGTATGTATAAGTATGTATATGTGAGTGTGTGTATGCATATGTGTGTATATGTGAGTGTGTGTATGCATATGTGTGACGTGTGTATGTGTGTATATGTATGTGTGCTGTGTCATCCTACTTGGTATTCTCCAAGCTTTTGAGGTCTGTGACTTGATATCTGCCATTAAGTTTTGATAATCTCATCGTGATTTCTTCTGGGATTCAAACTGCACATGTTAGATCTGGGAGGTTATGTTCTACCTTTCCTTTGCTCTCTGTGTTTCAGTCTCAGCAATCACTAACGCTCTACCCTGTAATTCACTGATTACTTCCATGGCTGTGTGAGTCTATGAACAAAACTATCTTAGTCACTGTTTCTTGTGGTTTTTCTCTTTGAGCATTTCCACTGATTCTCACAGCTTCTGTCTCTGCTGACATGACTCTCCTGGTCTTGTATGTCACCTACCTTATACATTAGCATAGTTAACAAACCAGTTGTACTTTAAAATTCTTGGCAGTAGCAAATGAGACTCAGAAGTCTCCTTAGTTTTCAACTCCTCGCAGAAACATCAGTTGGAACACTTCTTTACAACATTTAAGAAGCACCTNACTACAGGGTAGAAATCTTCGGAAAGACATGTTGATGAGGGTGTAAATTTCTCCCGGTGTCCCCAAGCCAGGTGGCACTGTAGGCATGGGATTATTGCATCCAATACTGCTGTGGACCCTGATGATTTATTAGTAAACCAAGCAGCAGGCCAGCCTCCATGGCTGCAGTCTCCAAGCAGACAACCATATGTGAAGTCTCCAGAGGTACCCCAAACACCAGGTTAGTCCATGATCCCGGCCTTGTAAGCACTCTTGGATTAGGCGTACACCTATGGATCACAGCTATATGCCAACTCCCAAAGCCCCAGGCACCAGGGAGGCACCCACAGACCCAAAATGAAAATTAGTCCCAGAGTTTCACTTTCGCAGACCTAAGGTCTAGGCCTGGCTCAGAGGACTCTTGTACTGCCCTACACACCCAGGCTCTGGACCTGTTTCCTCACAGGCCAAACTGCCAGGCCTCTCCTTCACCAGCCTGACCTCAGGCTTCAAGTCTTCAGTCCCCTAGACCTAGCCACCATGCCGACCTCCATGGTACATTTAGCTGACTCCATGAGCACAGGTGACTCCTGGCTTGATTCAGTGACCCACCTGAGACCCCATAGACACAGATAATTTCTGGATGACTCCTCTAGGCTGAGGCTCTAGACTGATTGGCTCCTACACACCAAAGGCATAGACCTGTCCCTGCAGACTCAGGCTCAATGCCTACCAGGTACCAGACTGGCCTCCATGTATGCAAGTTTGAGGCCAGCTCCCAGGACCTAAGCACCAGATCAATATTCACAAACCCACACTCCACAGCCCCCACAGCCCAAGCTACATGCTTATTACAATAAGATTCAGGCTCTAGGCCCCATTCAAGTAATTTAACCCATATGCTCCACCCAGCCCAGGAAGGGAACCCCCCCACCTTTTTTTTTTTTTTTTCATTACCGGGCGAGTAGTGGTCAATATTTGTGTGGAAGGAAAGATGCATCCCAGCTGCCCTGAACAACAAAGTGAAGCAGAAGACAGTTTTATTCATTTATTTATTCTCTTGTTCAGTGAAATAGCCTGAGCTGCTTTCTGGTAGCAGAATCTGTCTTGAATCAAAAACGGTTTAACTGAAACACAACAGGAAGTGGCTCTTGTTACACCCTAGCTTGCTCTTATTGGGCAAACAGAGCATCCTATTTCTGTTCCTTTAGCTTTAGACCTTGCAGGTAGCTGTCCTAAGGGGACCTTGACACCTCACTGGGCTTTGCCTTTGGAATTTCTGTTCTAGGAGAGTTGCCTCAAGAGGGATGAGTGTTTTTGAAAGGAAGACACGGTAAGCTGGAGTCCTGTCTCTAAATGTAGCTAATTTCTATTTAATTGGCCAGTAACTGCATTTAAAACAAACACCAGTTGGTAATCAAAAACAGGAGGCTAAAGGCTGAGCAATTGTGTAAGCAAGATAGAATTACTAAGCCAAAACAAAGTTGGAAGAAAGTGGAGAGACACACTGCTTCAGAGAAAACACAGGAGAGGAGAGACAGCTGTGGGCTCGCAGACCTCATAAAGATGAGCAGGAGCTTCTACTGTCAGCAGAATGGATTCTAATCACCAACTGATCTCTGGTTATAAAGCATTTGTTCCTTTATTAAATAAAAATTTAAAACACCCATAAAGGGCAGTTTTAAAACTGTCAAGCAAGATGAGCTTGGCACACCCTGGTGTGTCCCCAGAGACAAAGAAAGAGAGATTGGACGGATTTCTAGAAAATTCTTCGCTCTCCACTTGCTCAGGGCTGGCTGCTGGGAGTATGGGCTTGCAGACAAGCGAGACTGCTTCCCTCCAGGGGCCCAATGTGCCATGGCAGAGCAGGGGAGAGGCATGTTTGCACTCCGTGCTTTCTGCACCACCCAAGATGCACAAATGTGTCTTGCACAGGCTCATTCCTGTGGCCATGCTGTTTGGCATTGAACGAAGGGGAGAGGGGAGAAAGGGAAGGCTTGAGTGACAGTGTCTTGGGAAGGATCTTGAGGACATGAATCTTCAACTTGAATCTCCATCATTTTAGGTTAGACTCAAAACCCAGACCTTCATCTGTTCTGTCTCTAAAAGACAAATCTCTCTCCCTCCTAATTAGCATGAGTGTGCCCCCNCACACACACACACTGAGATTGATTTTTCAAAGACAAAATTCACATCCCTGCTTACTGTTTGATTCATTTGGAAGCAGCACATATTCATCAAAGGGACTAAAAAGCCCTGGGAGGTAGAGTTGAGAAAAAGGACTACATACAAGGGTCACAGTAAATAGCACTTCTCACCAAATCAGCTGCCCAGGACTGTCAAAGGGCTTTTAAAAGGGGGAACTAATAAGGCCATTCAGCATTTACTGTTTTCCACAAGCCTTTGCTAAATTAATCCTAGCATACAATAACCCCGTAAGGTAAAATAATGATTCCTGGTATTTTGAAAGCAATCAGTGATCCACAAAAGAGGGAGTTAATGTCCCCCAGAACCAAGATTAAAACTGACACATTGAAGGAGGTTCCACTCCCTTCCTGTGATCGAAGGCCAGCTTGTTTGTTTCCAAGGAGGACCTTGGGTGAGCCGCACTTGGGTCTGAGAGGCCGGCAGCCACAGGAATGGTAGGCCACGCTCAGCTGAGTTTGCCAGGCACAGTTCTTCTGAGGCTGTGGGAATGCAGCTTTGGCTGTGGGGGTTGGGGAGGTGGTTTGCTAGTTGCATAGTCTTTCTTGTAGGTTGTCAGGAGTCAGCTGTGTCTACATCACCACCCCTCAAACACACACACACATAGGGACTCAAACCCTGTGAGGCCTGCCCTTGGCCACCCACATACTGGCACTGTGCACATGGAGGCCAGCTCCCACTCTGCGTTAGCTGTGGCGTGGACTCTTAGTCACATCTGCAGAGCCAGAGGAGTGAAAGCCTGTAATTTTCATAGACTCCAGTTCTTTGAGTCAGAGAGGAAGACCAGTGTTGAATTTTTCTTTTCAAGTGATTACTCATCATTTGATTGTGAGGAAAGCCCGGGCTACAAGTCGGAGAGCTTCTAGTCTGGGAGCCTCTCCCAGGACAAGTGGACCGCAGCACCCCATGCCCCCCACCCCTCTGCTCCCACAAGCTTCCTGAAATTTTAATTCAGAAAACAAGGGAGTACCCCGGTTCCTGTGTATCGGGTGGGAAGTTGTAAAGCAATCCACAGTCCAAAATAAGCAGTAAGGCCACACTGAGCGTGCCCACAGCAGAAACCGTAGGGCCACGGCATTTGCATACAGTAGTCCATTCTCTTTTGTCCCCAACTGGAAGAGCTTGGTCCATGCCGTTAAAGATGACTGAATATTTTATTGAATGAAACCTGGGGGATGGAGCTGGACATAAACATATTTGGAGGGCTGAGTTTAGTTGTGTTTATGTTTAATAGATGGAATCCCTTTTAACTGCATTTTTAGACTCAGAACAGCTCTGAAATTCAGACATTTGATGAACAACAGCTATAGACGTGTCACAGCAACATTTGGACACTTTAAAAGACGATGGCAGGGACTCTAGTGGTGAGGCACGAGAGGAGAGATTTTTCCTAATTATGACATTTCAGTAGCTGGGTACAGACTTCAAAACACAGTACAGACACAGAAAAATCATATTGGGAAGCTCTGCCNGAAAGGATTCATCTGCCAGCCATCACAATGTNCAGAGTTTATCTTTTCATCTCATCAAGTAAAAATATCCCCCAACTCCCCAGCAGATATTCNGTGAGTAAAAGGGGGTGGAAAAAGGCATGCACACTAGACACATCCTCTGCAGGCGATTCTCTTCAGGGACCCCACGGTGTGGGCCAGTGAAAGAGGTNCCCTCTGCCCAGGGCTCTGACTCCACAGAGATCGGCTTTCACCCAGCAGTCAAGGGAACAAAGGGTATGCTTCATCTGCCTACACCCACAGGCCCTTGGGCAGGGGGAGTGCCATTCCAATGCCCATCACATGGCCTCTCGGGCATAAAAGCTTTTAAATAATTCTGATTTTGAATATCAAATCGACATGAAAAGTGAATTTAAGAAGACTAGGCATGATCCAGGCTGAAGAGCGTGCTCTATGCAAATAGGTTGGGTGGTCACTTGCTCATTTATAGTCCTGTTTTTCAACTTAGGCTGCACATTATATGGCTTGGTCTAAAATTCTGAGATCCTGTAATGTGTATGCTTGCACACACACACACACACACACACACTCAAGAAAGCAGAATTTAATCACTCTAGGATAGCCTAGATATTAGCATTTTTAAAAGCTCTCTAAGTGCAGACAAGACTGTAGAGTGATTTAATATAGAGTTCAAGGCCTCTTTCAGTCACGCTCCAGACTTTTCCTTCCTCCACCCCATCTTAGCTTCTCTTTTGTGAAACCTCCCCTGTCAACCTCACCTTCACCGGTGAGTCACTCCTCGTTCCTGGATCCCAGAACACTTTGTACATATCTTAACCAGAGCACTTCTCACATTGCGGGAAAGACAGAAGCAAAGAGGTCAGCCTGCTCCTCCTGCCCACCAGAATTTCGGCCCCTTGTCATTTCTGCAGGAAGCACGCAGGATGTTTGGCAGGGCATCGGAGGCTATTGATTGAATGTGTAAATGAATGGATGTCAGTCTTGTGTATTATTCCTGCCCTACCACATTGAACCCAGCGTTCTAAGCCAGCCCCCACTGGGAGACTCTGAATCAGTAGTTTGGAGGTGGGAGAGCTACATCCTGCCATTCAAACTTGCTCCTTAGACTAACTAGCAGCACCTACGGTATAGTGGAGATGGTTACAAGTGCTTCACATCTCAGGCAATTCATATGCAAGTTACAATTGCAGTGATATTTTCCAGGAACTTCCAGAGGACTCCTACACAGCCGGTCTGCCCACCACCATTTGGAACCCACTGTTCTAGGCCTCTGGTGAACACAGTCGACCCTGAGTGCTTTCCTCCTCTTTCTTTGATTTTTTTCTCTTCCCAACTTACAGAACTGTTTGTTCCTTGAAACCAAAAGCATTCTTGAATATTCTGATCATCTTACTATGACTATTCAGTCAGTTAATATTTGAACATCTCCACTAGGTCTTCTGTCAATTAGGTTTATCAGATACATTCTCTCTACTCTTTAGGAGATCTATACAGTAAATATTATTCCCATTTTCTGGGTGAAGAACGTGAAGTTTGGAACAATTAACGTGATCCATGACATCAAACAGCTAGTATGTAGTTAAGTTTGAATTTGAACCCAAAGTCAGAATCCAGGGTATGTAGGACCCTGAAACACATGTCTTACCACTTCACCATGTTTCTTCATCAAAGTAGCCTTAAGTAGGGTTTTAGTAGATCACATTTCTCAAATAATTGAACAGGTCTCCTTTACAGTCATGAAAATACTGAGGACCCCAGAGGGTTTTCATCTGTTTGTATTCTATCTATAGGTAGATTAGAACTTGAGACAGGAGCTGGAAGAGTGGCTCAGCAGTTAAGAGCACTGGCTGCTCTTCCAGAGGACCCCAGTTCCGTGCCCAGTATCCACGTGGTGGCTCACAACTATCTTTAACTCTACCTCCAGGGATTCAATGCCCTCTTCTGGTCTCCACAGGCCATGCACTCATATGTATATACTCACATACACAGACACACACACAGAGAAACATACACGTAATTAAAAAAAGATAAACCTTTTAAACATGAAAAATTGAAACAGAAGCTTATGATTTAATTTTCTTTAAAATAGCTTTAATGTTCCATTATTTCATGCTAATAAAAGCAGCATTCTTTCATTAAAAAACTGTATTTTCCCAATCAAAATAGTGAAAAGAGTGGCATTATTTTATGTTTTTGCAAATTTCTAACATCTAGGAGAGAAGCAGGCAGTTGAGCCTGTAACCCGGACAACAGTACATGCACTATAGCAGATGTGCCTTATGCAGGGTTTCTGTGATATACATCACAAAAAGNCTCTGCGAACATGGGCTGAGGAGTGCAGTCTCCACAGCTTCACCNGGACATTTTTTAATGAATTTGGCAGGGTTTTTTGACTGCCTTCTTGTTGGGGTTGGGTTGTTTGTTTTTTGTTTGTTAGTTAATGTTACCAGTGCATGGCAGTAGGGAACTCTGCCTATTAATACACTTTGNTCCTATTGCCTTGATTTGTGCAAAGGTTATCAACAGTTTTTTTTAATTTAATTTTTTTTATTTATTTTGCCTACCAACCACAGATCCCCCTCTCACCCCTCCTACTGCTCCCCTGCACTGCTCCATTCTGCCCCCTCCACCTACCCCTCATCCCCTCCTCCAAAAGGTTAAGGCCTTTCATGGGGGGACAGCAAAGCCTGGTACATTCAATTGAGGCAGGACCAAGCCTCTCCCCCCTGCATCAAGGCTGAGCAAGGTGTCCCACCATAGGTAATGGAATCCAGAGAGCCAACTCATGCAGCAGGGATAGATCCTGATTACACTGCCAGGGGCTCCTCAAACAGACCAAGCTACACAATTATCTCCTGTATGCAGAGAGTCTAGATTAGACTACTAGCAATAGTGGAGAGGGTGCCTGAACTGGCCTGCCCTGGTTATCAGATTGGTGAATACCCTGTCATCATAGAGCCTTCATCCTGTAACTGATGGAAGCAGATGCAGAGATCCACAGCCAAGCACCAGGCTGAGCTCTGGGAGTCCAGTNGAAAAGAGGGAGGAGGGATTATATGAGCAAGGGGGGTCAAGATCATGATGGGGAAATCTATAGAGACAACTAAACCAAGCTTGTAGAAACTCATGAACTTTAGACCAACAGCTGTGGAACCTACATGGGACCGGACCAGTTTTTTTATTTTTTTATATCATTGATATTACATCATAAGTGCAAATTTCAACACAGTCCAAAACATAAATGACTATTATGGCTATGGAAATAGTTTTAGTCTAATGGACCTCCTTAAATGACCCTGAGCTCTCTCGGGATCCGCAGGGTGGCATTACACAACTGTTGTCACAGATTGATTGAGGTTTCTTAAAGAACATATAAACACCAAATGATTACAGGNACCTGTACGGGACAGGNTTCTGTGTCACATCACGGTTCTGGCTCTGCTTTGTGGTCAGTGTCACTCTGCAGCTTTCCATTGAGAGAAGGCTCTCTAGGAATCTCCAGGAGCTGAGTGCTTGTGAAGCCTGAGGACAAAGGACCTGGGAAATGGCTGCCCCAGATGTGTGCCACCTTACAGACATCTTTACAGTGAATCCACATTAGGCAATTTAGCAAGGTTCAGCTTAAAATGCACTGGTTAATGCAATCTGATTTCTGTTTATAATACTTAAAATATTATCAATGAAATAATCTGTATTCAGCTTTTTTCTTGTGCTGAATATTTTCCAACATTAAGTGGGAAAGGCTTTGTATAGTTCCAAGGCGCACGGAGGAGACCTTCTCAAGCAATCTTACCCCAAGGCTTGCCAGAGGAGCCGTCTTGGCTTTAAAAAGCAGAGTCCTCGGGGCTATCTCACTGAGCCAGTCCCAACTTCCAGGAAGGAAAAAACTGTACGCCCTTGAGTTAGAACAAGTGCTCTTAGGACTGAGATTTTCTTTTCTCTCGCTAGAGTGGGGAAAAAGAAGGTAGTCTTGCTGGGTTTTTCCGCGCTACAGACACTGCCCCTTGACTCCCGGTTGCGCTTTGGAATTCGCCCTGGCTCTACCCGGAAGGTTAAGAAAAAGAAAAGACAAGAAGTGAGTGGATCCTGTTCTTTCTTAGCANCAAAGTTTGGGGTTGACTCAGAGTAGGGAAAAGGTTGGTCACGCTGCCCAGGCTGTGTTTACTGAACAGATCTCCCAAACGCTCTCGTTTCTCTGTGTGTGTGTGTGTGTGTGTGTATGTCTGTGTGTGGGCAAGACAGACAACCCACAAGACCAACCTGAACTTACTCTGAGAAGATGATGCCGTCGCTTTGCTACATTGTTAGGAACAAACAACAGCTTTTTAAAGAAGTTTAAATCCGAATGTGGTGCAGGAGGCACATCAGCTCATCAGAGAAGTGGCTTTGAGTTCTAAACCTTTAGCGGGCCCATCCCCCCACCTTACCCCCAAAGAACAAAGATGTTCTTTCTTTTAGGGCCTGTTTTTGTTTTGTTTTGTTCGGTTCTGGTTTTAAACAGAAAAACAACTGCATTATACCTTCCCACCCTCACTTCTGTGATGAGGTGGTATAATCTCCTGGGCTCTTGGCCTCTGAATCTTCAGAGTGAATTTATCTCAGTCTGCACTCAGGTCCAGCCCACACCTGGCCTGGGAAGCAGCAAGAAGCTGGACATCGTTGAGTCCACATGTCCCAGACCTCCAGATATTTGTGTCTGTGTGCCTCACCTGGCTGTGTGTGCTTTTGAGCCTTGGTGTTGAGGAATGTGAAATATTCTGGGTAGCAGGCCCTGCCTGCGCTCAGCCCCAGGGCACCTTTCCACTTTCACACCGACTGGTTTTTTATCATCATTTTCACTTTCATTATCATGTTGGCTGAACACCCTTTGCTCCTCAGCACAGCGTGGAATTTCTAAGTTGTACTCGAAGGAGAAACGGACCATACTTTGAGGTAACTTGTGTTCTCTCTGTGCTGCACCATGGTCATAGACATCGAAGAGTCATGTCCCTCATCTAGACCTGTAGGATGGCTAAGTCTGCAGTGATTCACAAACTTGGAGATCTTGTACTGGTCATTTTAAGACAGCAGTGTATCCCATCCCAGCTAGAATGGCTTTTGTGAACCACCGGAGCTGATGGATTCTGGGTCCTCTTCAATCTTCAAAATTGTTTTCTCTCTTTCCAAGTGTACTTCCTCCTCTATTCCCAGTAGCTTGCATTGAAACTGCTGCTGAAGTCTCTGTGCCTTCTAGGTGGTCCCATGACTTCAGACCACTCCCTGTTTCCCAAGGCTACAGTCTGGACAGTCCACACTGTACAAGAGATGGGCTGTGTGGTAATTCTAACAATATCGTCTTTATTTCAAAGAGTGCAATGGATCAGAAATCAGGCAGCTACAGCAAATAACCACAGGTTGGGTCAGAGGTCATCTGTAGGCCAGCAAAGCTCAACATTCCTCAAGTGCCATGCCCTAGCAACCACACAAAAAGGCTTCTAGTGCAGGGGAGGACTACCATTGCCGATGGAGGTGTGAGGGATAAGATAGGTCTAGGAGTGTTCTCCTCACCCAGCCAGGCCCCACTCATGGGCACCCAGGACTAGCTTAGCTTCCTACACCAATGCCCACGATTAACAAGCTCCCACCTTCACGATGGGCCCCAGTGTTGGAGAACTTCAGCACCAGTGTTGGAGAACTTCAGCACTCAGGGCATATAAACTTTTACTGTGTGGGAATATTTTAGTGGTGCTGCCTACCAGCAAAGGCCAAAAATGTGCTTTTCTAAGTCCCCTGATCTTGTTCTAATTCACAAAGTGTAGATTTTAAAAAGAGAGAGAAAACCCATAGCATTGGGGAAAGAGAGAGAGAGAGAGGACAACCAGCTATGTAGCTGAAGAAAACGGAGGNGGACGTAGGTGGTTTTAGGGAAGACAAAGTCACCAGAGCAGGAGGTAATACAGAACACTGNCAAAGTGTAAATGAACATGCAGCACAACTTTAAAAAGATCCCTTCATTTAGAAAGTAAACATCAACAAAAGGCTCTGTGTAGTGAGGAATTTGAAGTTATTGGCTGGCAAAGTGGCTCAGCTGGGAAAGGCTCTTGCTGCCAAGCCTGAAGACCCNGGTTCAATACCTAGGACTTCATGGTGGCAGGAAAGCACTAGCTCCCACAAGCCATCCTCTGATCTCCACGTGTTAGCCATGACACTCACTGCACCACCNCCCAAAATGNATCAATGTAGTATATTTGTTTAGTTAAAACATTATTTCCTCAGATGTTTACTCTAGGAAGCTAGTCAAGATTTTATTTAGAATGGAAGCATTACCTTTATTCCCAGCACTTGGGAGCCTGAGGCAAGTGGATCTCTATGAGTTGAAGGCCACTTCTAATCTACATAGTGAGTTCCAAGCCAGNCAAAGTTGATGGTGAGAACTCGTCTCAAAAGTCAAATAAATAATAACATAAAATAATTAACTGTAGCATTAAAAATATCATTTGCCAATAAGATAAATACTGAAACCATAAATAGAGGTTGAGAAAAATCTGACCCTTTAAACCCTGATTTCAAAAAAAAGAAAAGAAAAGAAATGCTTTAAGACTCACCAGTCTGAATCTACCATGAGGGAATGTAAAATTGTTATAACTGGTCATGGAGCTGACATCGAAACACGGAGGAGANCGTCTCAGAAGGTCAGCAGTTCTGTAACTGATTACTAGCTGGGAGAATGTGATGACTTCAAATCTTAGTCCAGCTGGTTTATTATAACCTTGTGGGAATTTCCCTAAAGTTTCATACCTCAGTAATCAATGAAATATAACAACAGTGTCCATGGCTCTATTGTAAGAAAATGAACAATCTAGAATGCCATCTTATTTCTAAATACAAGACAACCTTTAGTGCAGTGAATGAATATTTCTCNCTTTTAAGAGTCAATCGAGGGCTCATGAGTGATAAAGTTGCTTGTCACCAGCTCCATGACCTGAGTGTGATTCCTAGAACTCACGTGGTGGAAGGAGAGAACCAACTCCACAGTCCTCTGACCTCCTCCACACATGTGCTATGTCATGGCACATGCATCACCCTAACACCCACAAATAAATAAGCAAAAAGATTTTTTCAAAAGAACCAATAGAGGGTGTGTGGGGGGGGGCAAAGAAAATCTTTCTGGCAAACTAAGGGCTGGAGAACGTAAGTCAATGGTAGTGTACTTGCTTGACACCCATGAGGCCCTGGGTTTAATCCCAGGATTATAGACTAGCCAATTGACTGATAAAGTCATTGAGCTGAAAACTAGAACATTGATAGCAAAAATAACAACAAGTCAACCAAGCCACAAGGAAAAAGTAATCCAATCAACACAAGGAAAAACAGAGTTGACTTAGTTTTCACCCCTACATTCGTCCTTAATAAAAAGACAACACAGAGGCTGGTGAGATAGTTCAGTGAGCAAAAGTATTTGCCTCACAGGCCTGAGTTCATCCAAGAACCCACTCAATACAAGGAAAGACCGAACTCTCAAAGGTTGTGCTCTGACTTCTCCATGCACTTAATGGACACAGACACACACACACACACACACACACACACACACACACACACACACACACACACTAAAATAAAATTAAGAGTGAAATTTTGACTGGGTATGGCAGTGTACTCCTTTAATCTTAGCATTCAGGAGGCAGAGATGGGCTGATCTCTATGAGTTGGAGGCCAGNCTGGTCTACATAGTGAGTTCCAGGCCAGCCAAAGCTACGTAGAGAGACCTTGTCTCAGAANACCAAACCAAGCAAACAAACAAGTCAAGGAGGACCATTCTATCTTTTGATTTGAGAGCTCCAGCTCAGTGACCCTCTTGTGTTACCTCTCTGCAGTACGCTGGTGGCAAGGACACAGCCCCTTGCTGGTGGCATAGCTTGGTGATAGGGAATGCTTGAAGCCCCGAATTTAATCCAGAGAAGGGAAGAAAGCAGGAGTTGAGGGGTGTTAGAGACGACTGATTGAGAAGAAAAAAGGAAGCTGGGCGGTGGTAGCGCACGCCTTCTGTCTCTTATACACATCTAGATGTGTATAAGAGACAGGGATGGGAGAGGGTAAAGGGAGAAAGAAAGAAAGAAAAACAGATACAGAGATGGCAATCATGTTTTATAANAGTTATCTGTCNTGTGCAACCTCTGACACAGCAAGACCATGTTGTCGACTACAAAGTTCACACTCGAGAACTGTGCAATTGAGGTTTTTTTTGTTGTTGTTTTTAAATCTTGTATTTTAAACAAGTTTATGATTTTGTGTTGTTCCACATTCTTAGTTCCCTGGGGCTGCACAGGGCCCATGGATTGCAGGTTGAACATGCAACCTTCAGAACCCNGATTGTTTAAAGAAACTTTATCATGTTGCTTCTGGAAATCTCTCACTTGCCAGGGATTCGTTTGGCCTGTTTATAGGATACAGGTGTCTGGCAGAAGATGGTACTGTGAGGTGGGACATACTCAGGGAGGGACGACTGCCAAAGTGCCAAAGGCCATGTTCACATAATCGATAAAGAGCCACAATGTTCCTTTCTCTTTCTCAAAAGCATAAGGGAGCAGGTTCTCGGCCATGTCCTGGAGGTTAAACTTGAACATTTTTTTTTTTCTTTAGTGAGAGAAATGCCAAGTCCTTCTACCTCCTTGGAATGAATCCTGGTAAGGGGAGCTATGGAATGAGTTGTCTCATTAAGACAGAAAGGAAGGTGGGAAAAGTAGGTAGGAGAGGAAAGAAGGGCAGAGGTGCAGAGGGGTGGTCTCTTCATGGGTAGGATTGCATAGATGGAGCAGATGATATTTGTCTGGTCCAAGAAGAAACAGTAGATGCTACTACCTGTGTGGGTCATTAAGAGTGGTAGCACGATGACTTGTCAGAGACTGAGTGTGACTGGAGAATCATCTGCTTGCACTAATACTGTGAACTGTCAGCTCTGATCACCTCTGTGGCAGTGGTCTGAGCTTAGTGCTCTGTGCCCGGTGCTCTGCCTCCTGCTCTGCCTCCAGGCCTCACCCTCAGGATCTGTTTCACTGGGGATATTGGACTAGCCCTGGTCCCTGAGCCAGCATGTGACCTGCAAATGACATTTTGATCTCAAGGAGGTAACTGGGNCTCTTCCCACAATCAGCCCACTGACCTGGGCCAGTGCACTGAGGAGCCTGAACTAGCAAGGAGGCAGGTAGCCCCAGAACAGGGTGACAGTGCCAGAAAAGCCAAGGAGATAGTCCTTCACTGGTGCCTGTGTTCTAGCCTCTGAGCTTTGGAAACATCTCACCAAGGCNATCCCTGCCTGCAATCCTAGCAGCTCACCACACCTGAGGAGCCACANTCCTGGCCCACAACCGAACAGAANGGGAGGGAACATAGTGGAATGAATGNAAGTTTTCTTGTTGTTTTGACATCCTGGGGTGTCTGCCCCCCCCNAAAAAAAGAAGTGTTGCAGAGAAGGCTCCATCCCTGTAATCCCAATGCTCAGGAGGCTGGAGGCAGAAGAATTGCTGAGAGTTTGAGGCCTCCCTGGTTTACATAGGCAGTTCCAAGTCAGTCTAGGCTATTCTAAGACCATGGCTCAAACAAAATACAGAAGGTAGAAAGAGGGGAGAGGGAGNAAGGAAGGGAGGAAAGAAATAAAAAGAAAAAGAAAGGAAGGGAAGGGAGGGAAGGGGACAGAAAGGGGGAAACGACGGACTTTTCTGGGCATCATTAGCTTCACAGTCAAGCCAATTTTCTCCCCTCTACCTCCCTGCCCCTTCCTTATGGGGAGAAGCAGAGAGGAACTCATAGGTCAACAGTTTTCAGCAGGGGTCTCTGTAAGAGGCTCCTTCCTAACCCCACTGGCCTCTTCTCCTGCTCTGAGGGTAAAGGTTTATGGAAGGAATTTCAGGAAGGGGAGCATCTCACTCCCCATCCTCCAGCTGGACAACTGCCTGAGCTGCGGACATGCAGGTCTCCCCTGTGCCTCCCTAAGCAAGGAAAAGAGAATTGGGTAGACAGCAGCTGAGGTCTGGGAGGTAGCAAGAGAAATAGTTGGTCTTTGGGGTCTTGTCAGGATCCATCCAGGGGGGCTTTCCATTAGCAGAGGAACTCAGGAGCAAGAGACTGTGTGGTTGCCACCAGTGCCGAAAGGCAGCCCAAGAGATCCACNGAGCTGGANCTCAGGGGTGGGGAGACCCTGCTGCCCTACTGCTTCTTCCTATTGCAACAGTCATATCTACAAGTATCTCAGAGCTGAGTGACCGAAGTAGAACACTGACTTAGCTATGAGGGTCTTAATGTGNACAGATAGACTGCAGTTTAGCATCTAAAGGGGCAAGAAGAGTAAAGGAAGGGAGAATGGCATTCCCATGATGTGTGTGGTTGTTACTGATGCNGGGACAAGTCAAGTTGGAGGGTAGTGACCAGACAAGCGCGAGCATTTCACACGAATACCTCATTGAGTTGCCACAATAGAGCCAACACCTGTGTAGACATAAGCAGTGGAGGCCTACGGAAGCTTGGACTAGATAAGATTCCATAGCCTCTCCCTCCCCCCAGGTGCAGGTTTTGCCTGCACCAATATACCACTTGGAAGAAGATGGGTCCCATGCCTGAGTCTAGATGTGTTCAGTGCTGTCTGCAGGATGGCTAAATTAGTCAGCCTGTGGCCCTTGTCTGAGTCCTCAGGGAAANACTAGAGGAAGGACCAAAAGGAAAATTGGAGAGTCACTGACAAACTGAGTGAGGTGGTAGGGTGAAAGCATTGCTCTAAACCAAGCCACGTTTATCTTAAGGCACACTCTTGAGTCTAGAGAACAAACACTCTCAAGAGGTGATGACAGCCACAGGCAGGAAGGTGATGGCACATGGTAGGGGCCATTTCTTCCCTTCTGGAAAGGCTCAGAACTGAGACAATTCAGGACAAAAGTCTGGGAAGAATGCATCATGGCCTCTCATTTTCCCACCAGGGTCAGGGAATGAGACACAGCAGAAGTTTGTTAGTTATCTAATACCCAGTTACTCCCAACTTACTGGCCTAAAAGAACAAAATAGTTATTTGCTCTTTCATGGTCTCTCAGAGTGGGTCAGAAACTGGAGGTCAGCTTAGCAGGATCATCCTAGATAGAAATTTTGATGAAGTTGGTATGATGTCATCTGAGGATTGGTGGGCTAAGAATTCACTTCCCAGGAGAGTGACCCACAGCTAGGTAGTCACCTGACACCTGTCAGCTGCGTAATTGGTGTTGGCTCAGAAGGAGGCCTTAGCTCTTGCCACGTGTGTATAGCAGAAGTTATTAAGGCAACTCCATGTAGTTAATAGAAAATTTATTTAGGGGTAACTTACAGCCAGTAAAGGGGTTGGTTACAGGATCCAGGAGAGGTGAGGTGCAGTCCAGTGGTGTTCTCTGGAGAACTCTGCTTGGTCTACCATCCAGCATTCAGGATCACCAGGAACCAAGAGGGCCGGCACAGACAGATCTCCAGTCTTAAAGGCTCTCGTCTAGGCCCACCCCAGGGGGAGGTCCTAGGTAGGCATGGCAGTTACCGGAAGCCTCACTAGGGGTAGTACTTCCAGGTCAAAGCTGGAACAGCTGCCCACTACACATGGGCTTTTCACATGGGCTTGCACACCTGCTGATGTCCTCTAGGAAATAGCACAGCTCCACATTAACTGCTTACTGGGACTTGTACCGATTTTAATTGAGCACATATGAACAGTAGTTGTAGACATGTTCGATTTCCTAATCTACTGGATAAAAAAACAAGTGTTAGAGTTAGGGTTTGGCAGGTCACTGCTGGAGACAGTCACTGTGTGGCCAGCAAAGCTATCTGGTGTTCTGACTTGCTAGGGATGCAACTGTGTGTGGGTTTTTGCAGCTATTTAACACTGACAGGGAGGGTGGGGTGCCATGCTCAGCACCTTACATGCCATGTCTTGTTCAGTTCTGACTTTTTATAGTCAAGTCTATTGTTTTCTTCATTTGATAGGTGAGAAATTTGAAGCTTAAGAGTGACATCCAATTCTTAAGAAAAGGGTCCATGGGCAGATAAGATGGCTCAGAAAGTAAGGATGTATAAGCCTGACAACTAAACTTCAATTCCTGGAGCCCACATGCACGTTGGGGCATGCACACCCACACATAATCAGTACACACGTATACACACACACACACACACACACACACACACACTTACAATAACTAGTTTTTTAAAGAAAGGGCTTTATTATATGTAACATCTATTTAATAGAGCAGGTTAGTTGAGATCAGTTGATAAATGCATCCACCCAAAGCAGTTCACAAGGGACTTTTTTAGCGCTTACAGGAGTAAGTGGCAAATTCACTTATAACATCCGCCTTAGGCTCGGCATGGAGGTGTGGTTCTAATCCCAGCACTCAGGAGGCAGGGGCAGGTAGATCTCTGTAGGTTTGAAACCAGCTTGGACTACATAGCAAGTTCCAGGGCAGCCAAGGCTACATAGAGAGACCCTGTCTCAAAAATAAGTAAATAAATAAATAAATAGATAAATAAATAAATAAATAAATAAACAAATAAATAAGATTACCTTATCCTATGACCAGGCACAACAGTCAGGTGGCTTTGGGGGTGCCTCCTACCAACATTCTGCATTATTATATGACACAAAGGTCATATAAGGGGTTCTGAGAGGGTCCTATTGGAACAGCCATCTCTATTGNGTATTGTCAGAGTCCTGTGGGGCCCTTGGAGGGGAGGAGGTCTGTGACAGAAGGTAAGTACAACCTCTCCTCCTCAGCAATCTCTCAGTGATTGCTGAGAACAGAACCCAGGCATCACTATGGTGGGCTGACTCCCACAGTGCTTTTCCTGGCCCAACGAGGCAGCCTGGATGAAGAGACACAGGCCTATGCCTACTTTGGGATGCCCACATGCCACAACTGCCCTCATCCCTGTCTCCAGACTATGGAGACACATTCAAAGAAGTCTTTCTTTGAAAAAAAAAAAGTGTGTCATCTTTGGACTTGAGGTCAGTCTGGACCTCATTTACTCTCCCTCTGCTCCAGATTGAATGTTTTCTTAGCCTTGACGAACAAACAAATGAGAAAACCTTGGCGTGTTTTCTCTCACAATGATGCTTTAATAGGCCTTTCTGAACCCCACTCCCTCTCTGTGGGGGTGATATGGTACCGTGAAAGATATATGTCTCTCAAGACTGTCAGATGCCTCGGCGATTATGTAGTTTTCATGAGTAGGGCGTATGTGGTGTGTATGTATGGCACGGGATGGGGTGGGGGGGTTCTGATGGGGTATGGGTTCATTCAGGTAAAATTTCCTCAACCCAGCACATGCCCCTCAAGGCCTGAAATGATGCTGGCATGATTTATGCCCCTTTGAATGTCAGTATCTCCAAAGAGCTCTGGAACTCCATGGTTTTCTGGAATTCAGACCATAACGTGAAATGTTTCAATTTCACATAAGAAACTCTAAGGCATCCATTGTTCTTTCTGGAATTTCATGGTGTTTCGGAACCCAGACCCACAATGTAAAATGTTTCAGTTTTGACCCTTGGCAACTCTTAGGAGTCCTTCATTCTTTCCAGTCTGGGAATGACCCTGGCTTCCATTCAGCAAGCACAGGGCTGAGAGAGAAAGAATTCCATATCTCAAAATTGGCCTGTGAAAACTAGAACTGGCTATGGATTCCAATCTTCTGTAGGAATGGAGGGCATGGTATTATCTTTTAGAGAGACAACTGTCTCAGAGCTTACAGTGTACATGGAAATTGAAAGGGGATGCTGAATCTCCCTGTGCTTTTTAACAATCTTTGCCACCCTTAGTGACTCCCACAAGGTAGATGTTGCATGTTCTTCGGACAACAGGAGAAAAACTATGCAATGACGAATTCAAAAGGGAAGGTGTGGTGTTTATGATATTGTAATATTTCATGTCACCCAGAAGTCAACATCTGTAACAACAGCATGTAAGAAGCAACTGTCATTCCTGGGAGCATCATATAAGAACTAGTAAATGAAGGAGGCCTGGAGAACCTCCTGAGGATGGAACCTGGCTTCCCCCATGTTTATTTGTTTGCTCCTCAGTAGAAGGATCCCGAAGTCCATGTTCCATACTCTCTGGACAGTCACTGATCTATGTTATNATTCATTCTTTTCCATTGAACACAGCATGGAGTTGTTTGAAGTTGTGTTTCCTAAGGGAAGAGCTCTGGGCTCCATTCTCCACTCCTGGTAGACAAGAAGCTAATCATTTGGCCTCTCATTAACTGGATTCATTATCCTGTTTTTGCTGGGTTGTTATGAGTCTGGCACAGAGAGTTATCTTCTAAGCCCTTAGTTAATGATCATTATTTTGGTTGCTCTTTGGGGGTTTTCAAATTTTATTTTGTTTTATTTATTTAATTTTTGAGTCAGAACCTTGCTTTGTAGACCTGGCTAGCCTGGTACTCACTATATAGCCAGGCTAGACTCAAACTCTCAGTGTGATTGTCTGCATAGAACAACTACATCTGCCTTAATGAATATTCTTTTTTTTTTACTTTTTTTTTA
>LZPO01055099.1:5290-20640 GCA_001675575.1 Neotoma lepida | reverse complement strand
ANNANNCCNNNANCNTTTTTTTCTTTTTGGTCACACAACAGCCTTCAAGACTCTGATCTGATCTTATGTTGAGTTTTCCTCTGCGTTCTTATTAATATAGTGAGACCATGGCTTTCCCTTTTCTGTTTTGAAGTTGCTTTACTCATTATAAATTATCATATCAAAGTATCTAGTATTTTCTCAAATGAAGACAAACATCAGACAAATGGGAGACAAAAATTTATTACTTAAATTCTGCCTCTCAATTGTTGGCAGACACCAATATTAATAAGCCAAGTGCATCTTCCACTACTTAAGCACTGAATGGCACTATATCAAATAATTTTATGGGGGTCGTTTGACTTCTGACTAAAGAACCTGGAAAAAGTCCCACAGTCGCTGGCTGCTTATAACACCTCAGAAAATAAATGGCTACCACGGGTAATGTTGTGTTCCTTGTGTTTGAATGAAACCCACCAGTCCTGGATACTGTCTATATTTGCTGGGTGATTCCTCCCTTNNAAAGATTAGAAAAGGGCTCTTCTNCCAAAGCCCTGGGATGTTTCTCTNGCTCCTCTTAGCCTGTGCCTTTGTACAGCCAGTATTGACCCGACATCAGGTTAATTACATGGTCCTGTGTTTACACATGGGTCTCCTGAAAGGCCAGCACTGAGTTAGCAGGCTACACATCTCAGGGCATTGATTTGCTCTTTCAACTGAAATAGACTTTCCAAACACTGGTGTACACACATCTCTTGGAGACAGGCACACAATGTCAAATTCCTGCTTTGTCAAAGATGAAATAGATAGAGGGGCAGGTGGTGGTCCAGGGCCACACAGCAAGTGTGTTAGTTACAAGGTCCAAAAATACTGTGGGGCTAGTCTCAGGTTCCTCTTTTTCCAAGCCTACTAGTTTATTGTACTCTGGAGAGCACACCCAATGGGCTATCTTGCACGCTACATTGGTGCACATTTACAGAATGTATCACCGACCAAGTGTAGCACCTTAGCTGGCCAAGGGCTTTGGTTCTGTGTCAGAATTACTAGAGAGAGTGATGGAAGCTTTATGAGGGCAGGGAGTAAGATGTTTCTTGGCTGCTNTAGCCTAGCCCCTACACCTGTGCCTGGGACTCAAGAAATACTAGATGAATGATAAATAAAACTTAGCTGAATTCTCTTCATCATTGGAACTCAAAGCTGAGCCTTGCCTGGTGGACACCTTTGTGAGCCTTCAACTCCTACACACCTCAGTGAGCAAGGGCATTTAAAAAGACTTTTGTGCCTGGGTGTGATGACATATACCTTTAGTTCTTGCACTTGGGAGGACGAGACAGGAAGAATGTAAGTTTGAGGCAAGCATGAGTGATACAGGGAAACTGTCTAAATAAGTACAAATGAAATTTAAAAACTAATAGGTTTGTGATTGAGCTTCTCTGAAGGCAGCACAGATGACGGCATCTAGAATGGTCTCTACGCTCTACACACAAGGCCTTGCCAACACATGGAGGCCAGACACTTAGTTCCTGCTCCCTCAGGTGGAATAAGCCTCAGATCTCTTGACTACCTCACAGTGGCGTTTGTAATGCAGCTTCACCTCAGGGTTAGCAGATAGCGACAGCTAGCTGGCTGTCCACGGGACCTAGGCAGAACAGTTACACAGAGAAAAAGAGGAAGCCATGTCCTCATCTGTACACCCACGGCACAAGCTGGACCGAAGCACAGATTCCTGTGAGCCTTTCGTCTGAAGGACCTGCATTGTTAAGCCTCTAAGTCAGGCTTGGTGAAACGAGCCTTTGGAAGGGACAGCTCTCTTTAAGGGCATGGAAACTATCTTGGTGGATCCTCTGGAACTCATAACAGCACTCTGCNTTGCACTAGGCAGGCTGTGTTCCCTCTGTCTTTCTNCCTGCACTAATGAAGTCAGTTAGGGGGAAGCTTCTTATTTCTCAAGCAGAAAACTGAAGGCAAATAGATGGATTTTTAAATCTCTTCAGAAGCACTTTCATTTATTTTGTTTGGGGGATGAGAGTTTCACCCCATAGACCAGGGCTGGCCTGAAACTCACAGCAATCCTCCTGCCTCAGCTTCTTAAGTGTGCGATGGTAGACAGGGGACACACCTCGGCAAGTGTTTGAAAATCTCTAAGGAAACGTTGGGAAATCTCAAGTAGGATAGAATTCCAGCATGGCCTCTTTTCAAAATCTAGTCCATTTTGTAATCACAAGTACCTAGTCCGTGTTTCTTTGAACTATATTTTATAAAAGGTCTGAAAACTGTGTTATAAAAGAGAGAACTATCGGTGAACCCTCCAGATCTGGAGTATGAAGAACTTGGCATCACTCTTCTGGAGAAGGCCCGATCCTTTCTCACTGTTAATATTGGGAAGTTTCTAGCCAGAGAGCCTGGGCCTCAGAGGAATCATTGACACACCCAGAGAAATCCTTTGGAGCCCGGTGCCTCAGGTCTGTCCCACACAACATCACCCAGTCCCACCACATTCTCTCAGAAGTTCACACAGACCCTGGGCTGCTGAGGTCAANGTTGAGAAGGGCCACTAAGAAGTTCCCGTGATCCTACATGCTCCCGAGTGTATGCCCAACCAGGAAGGAGCAGAGCTGACAGACAGATGAGGTTATCCTTACNCAAGTAGGCCTTTGCAGGCTGCTCTTTCCTTGATTTTCAAAGCTAGNTGGCCACNCCCCAGAGTGACTGGAGAATTTCTCAGTAGGGGTGCTTTGGAACAGGCACCTAGCTGGTGTGGTTGCTATGCTCTTTCATAGCGTGTTGCATAAGCTTGAGAAAACACTATTATCTCTATTAAAGAACCAAGGAAGGTGACCCTAATGGGGATAAGAGTGTGTTGGAGGCATGGCACTCGTGCATAAAAGTCTACATGTAACTTCTACATAAGAAATGAACAGCAGACTTCTGAGAAACACAAGTTCTCCGGCAATAAAGGGGAACTTCCTTCATATATTTAATTAATTAAGACTGAGAAATATTTTCCAGTGGGAAAATTTAATTGCTGTCCCCTGTATCTTTCAGGATATATAATGTCTGGAAAGCTCAAATGACATTGTTTTCCTGGTGCCAGGCCAGTGAATAGGTGGCACAAAATGTTAATACCAAGTTATTACTGAAGTTTCCCACATGGCTGAGTCCAATTAATTAGGCCTAGCCAAACCTGCCAGCCGCACCCAGGACCCAGCTGAATAACCCTTCGGATTCAGGAACGCCCCTTCAACAAACACTCATCTGTTACTACCTGTGCTCAGCGAGTCAGTGCAGATTCTTCCTGCCGGAGCTTCCTCAACATGGCACGCAGGATGCAAAGTCCAAAGCCTTCTGCTTTACATATCATTAAAAAAAAAAATGTTGTTTAAACCATTTTACAGATGGTCGTTTATGTTTCTCTCTGACCCATGGTTTTCTCACAGCCAAGGACAATGTAACTTACTTTTTAGGCCTAAATGAAAGGACTGGATAGTTTCTTCCAGCCCTGTCTGTTTTCCTTAAAGTTGATGTAAATCTTTTCTCTCCAAACAAAGCCTGCGGACTGTTAGCAGAATGTGTCGGAAACTCCTCTGNGCCCTGAGCTTTGAATATGTCCCTGGGGGGATCCCAGAGCAAACCCCTTTTCTTTGGGTACCAAAGGTACCAAAAGTACTCTGCACCTACTGTTTCCACCACGCCACATTTATTGAATGCTAATTACTGCCAGGTACTGGGTGGAAAATATACTCAGCCTTTATGATCTCCCAGGGTTCCCTTCTAGTTGGTGGGCAGGTAGGGAAAGAAAATGAATAAAGAAAGGAACTTCTAATAGCAACTGATGCTAAAATAGCTCAGAGNACGGCTGGGGTGGAGCTCAGTGGTAGAGCACGTGCTTAGTTAGCAAAGGTGAGACCTTAGGTTGGATCCCCAGCAGCTNCCACAAAAGGAAGGAGGGATGGCATTTGAGCGAGCCTGATGATAATATTATGTGCTCTCACATTCTCTTATGCTTCTTTATTTTATTTGTTTTCAAGACAGGGTCTTACTATACAGCTCTGGCTGGCCTAATATTCACTATGTAGACCAGGCTAGCCTCAAACTCACAGAGATCTGCTTGTCTCTGCATCCTGAGTGCTAGAATTAAAAAGGAGTGTGCTACCGTGCCCAGCTTACACATCTCTATTTTAAAAGCAACTCCACGAACACACAAAAGGGGGTCATTGTCCTCTGATGCCTTTACTTTGGTGAAGGGGAAATATTTGGAGGAATGCTGACATATTGATTCAGTCCCCAAGGTAAGTGACAATATAAAATGTTTATTATTAATATTACCCAAACTNAAAATGCTTGAGTAAAAATCCTTTGACTCAACAGCCCCATTTCTAGGAACTTAGGNTGTCAAAATGGAACATGCTCAAGAGGATATTTATAAAAGACATCACTGCACAGTTTCCAGTAACAATACTACCAACAATCTGAAAGTTCATCATTAAGAAGTAAGTAAATCGCCGGGTGGTGGTGGCACATGCCTTTAGTCCCAGCACTTGGGAGGCAGAGGCAGGTGGATCTGTGAGTTTGAGGCCAGCCTGGTTTACAGAGCAAGTTCCAGGATAGCNAGGGCTACACAGAGAAACCCTGTCTCAAAAAACAAAACAACAAAAACAAAACCAAAAAGTAAATAACAGAACACTCATACAACAGAACACTTTATAGTCACTAANAGGAGTGAAGCTGGGCCTGAAAGACGGCTCAGCAGTTAAGAGCGCTGGCTGCTCTTCCAGAGGACCCGGGTTCAATTCCCAGCACCCACATAGTAGTTCANAACTGTCTGTAATTTCACTTCCCGGGGATCTGACACCCTCACACAGACATACACGAAGGCAAAACACCAATGCACATAAAATAAAAATTAAAAAAAAAAGAAGAGTGAAGCTGCCCTGTTGTTACTTGGCTTTACTCTTTTTTGGGGGGCTCACCCCCCAGNTCCCAAATAAATCACACACGGAGGCTTATTCTTGCGTATGAATACTTGACCTTAACTTGGCTTAGTTTCTAGCCAGCTTTTCTTAACTTATCCTGTCTTCTTTTTGCCTTCTCCCATTCTCTTACTCTGTAAATCTTATCTTTCCCCCATGACTTGCTGTGTAGCTGGGTGGCTGGCCCCCGGAGTCCTCCTCCTCCTCTCTNGTTCCTAGATCCCTCCTCCCAGATTTCTCTCAGATTTCTCCTCTATATTCTCTCTGCCTGCCAGCTCCACCTATCCTTTCTCCTGCCTTGCTATTGGTCATTCAGTTCTTTATTAGACCATCAGGTATTTTAGACAGGCACAGTAACACAGCTTCACAGAGTTAGACAAATACAACATAAACAAAAGCAACACATCTTAAAATAATATTCCCCAACACTGCACTCCAAAATAAATTGTCAAATGTAAAAAAAAAAAAGCAAGGAATGCAAACTGTGTGTTTAATATTCCATCATCTCTGAATATTATATATATTCATCAAGGTGATCTTTGGGAGGATCTTATGGGCTAGAGATGAAGTGTTACCCAAAACAGCTCAAATGTTAGATGCCTGGTTGTCAGCTGATGATCTTTTGGGAGGTGACTGGNTCTTGAAGGCTTTAACCCAATCATTGTATTAATCCATTGGTGAATTCATAATTAGATTGTGAGAAGCGATAGAAACTGTGGAAGGCGGGCCTGACTGGAGGAAGTGGGCTGCTGAGGACTTACCTCTGAGAAGTGTAATTTGNTCTGGCCTCTTCCTCTGTCCCCATCTCTCTGCTTCCTGATCACTATGNGGCTAGTGAGTTTGTTTTCTCACACCCTCCTTCACAATGATGTTCCGCCTCACTACAGTCCTTCAGCAACAAGTCGAGCTGATCTGGAGCCGAGATCTCTGAAACTGTGATCCAGTATAACCCTTTACTCCTTTCAAGTTGTGGTGGTTTGCCTGTTTGTTTTGGGCACAGTGAAAAAATGTCCCCTATCTTAAATATAGAAGAAATTGGTAACAGCTTTTGCCTCCACCAGAAAACTGCATATTCTTTTCTGTTTTGCANTCTTGTGCACATATTTGGCTATTCAGAAAAGTTTTGAAAAAGCATTTCGGCAGTGGGAATTACACATGTAACTTTCACACACAGTTTGTTTTGTGTACTTCTACCTGATGGCTCTATCTTGAATGTAAATGCTATCTGTCTGCAAACACCCCTAATCAGTGAGATAATCACTTGTGGGCTGACCCAGGAGGTGAACAACTCTCAGCCAAGNCTGAGACTAGGGAAGAACAAACATAAGGAATGTTTAGAAACAGTGTTTTCTCTTGGGATAGCTCTCCTCTTTGGAAGATGGTGCACTTATCTCTAATCCGTTCAAAGATTTGAACAGCTACCCTGACCATGAAGGTTCAGATAAAGAACTGAGCTGGGGGTGGGGGAAGTCTTAAAAGACATTTGCAGTGTGTCTTTGGGTTCTAAAAACAAACTTCTTCCAGCAGAAATGTCATCCCAGTTCTCACAACTACTCAGCTGCTGGGACACTGTGGTGACAGACTGGTAAAAGTGGCATGCTAAGGACAAGAGGAAAATCGAGTGTTTTTTCAGATGCCTGTATTTTGAGCTAACTCTGGTTTCCTACAATGTTGTGCTAGGGAAGGTCAGCCAAGAATACTCATAATCTGCTCATTATGAGAATAAAATCTGTCTCATGTTAAATAAAGCATGCCTGCATATGTAAAAGTCTTATTTAAAAGAAAATTTGCCATCAAGAACCTGAACTAGCTATGGAAATGACTTTCAGTCTCTATTTTTAAGATGCATTAAATATGTATCTTAGTGAGATGTGAGGAATTAACTTGCTGTGGGGCAAAATTTCCATTACTTCTGAGGCGGGTGTGGGAACACATGCAGGGGCAGAGCTTGGGGAATTGGCAGAGCGGCTGAGGCTGCCGGGAGCAGAACTGCTCATTAGGAAAGGCCACGGGAACACCCTGAGAGCTGCTGCGTGTGAAGTTGAGTCAGAGAGCACAACCTGATCACGGAGTGCAGAACAGAAACTGCTCGTCATGAGCCCTGGACCACAGCTTTGCATGCTCCATTGGAAATCAAATGTCTTTAGCCTGCCTGCTCTGACACTGGGTCCGGATGAAAGGTTCCAAACACTAGCTCAGGAGTCCAACTTCAGCCTTCCCCTCCAGCAGGCACCNCGGGGAGAAATCCCAGGAGGAACCTTCCAGGTGGCAGGCCTGACATCTGTGTTGACAGAACCTGATCACAGAGGAGGAAGTTATTTAAAAGTGGGTCACTACAGAAGGCTGAGCTCACTTCTGGTTCAGAATCCTTGTTTTCATGACGAGGCTTCAGGGAAAGCCTTTGCTTTTCTGGTCCTTGACAACAAACCCTTTAATATTCNGCGGGAGAGGGACTGGATGACGCATGGTGTGGGCACTAGGTAGTGGAAGCGGGGAGACAGGAAGAGAGAGGCAGGGACAAGAGAATTGGGGAAGGGAGGGAAAGAGAGACTCTAGAACCCAAGCGGTAGCATCACTGACAAGAGTGCTCTATAATACAGAGTCCTGGGAGGAATTCTGAATTTCAATTTTATTTTTCTTCTCTTTTCTGAAGTTCTTTGGAGTCTCTCAGCCTGGAATCAGGTGACTTTCTTTGTGACAGAGGCCAAGGTCTTAGTATTAATGATTCAAGCTATAGATGAACTATTTCTTAAATTGTTGTAGAATCATAGAAAAGACCTTAGCGGTCCGAACCAGTCATTTTTCAGATAAGGAAAGTGAAGCCTGCAGTGGTTAAGTGACTTGGTTAAAGCTCACAAAGTATCAGGGACTAGAATTCAAGCTCTCTTTTTCCAAGTAGTCAGATGACACTAATTTTTCACTTTCACATTTTACTTAACAGTTCTATTCACTGTTTCAAGCTATGCGTTCCATTCCCCCGGCCCCAGTAGAAAATGTGTTGTTCTCAGGAGAGNCACAGGAGACAGGAGAGACTAGCAAAGCTTCTATGTAGGGGCCTGCAAAACTTAATAGGATTAAAGAAATTTGGTTATTGTTTTGAGATGGGGTCTTCTTCTGCAGTCCAGACTGGTTGGATTTGAACTCATGGCAATCCTCCTGCCTTAACCTCCTTGGTGTTGGAATTACAGACTCGAGTTACCATTCTTGGCTTGAAGGAATTTTAATTAGCAAATAGAGACCAGAATTTATCAACAGTTGAGACACAGAAATGGATCCCAGCTCAACCAAATACCATGAAGGTCAACTCTTGCCTTCAGAGAAGTCATGCCTACTGAGCACTGTCTAATCGTCAGCTGAGACGTGCTCTGCACTCATCACTGAGTCACAGCAGGTCATACTCACAAGGCACCTAGTTAAAAAAAAAAAAAACCGATATTTTCAAGTTTAATATGTCTTAAAAAAACGGCGTAGTTTGACATTAAGTACATTGCATTTACCAGAATTTCCTGGTTTGGTAGTTTATCCTGATCAAATCAATTAAATTATTGCCACTCTGGCTGTCTAGGTAATAAGAGAATTAAAAATCTGGTGCTGTGCCCTGAGTCACTTCCTGAAACACAGCTCCCATTGCGGGAGACAGCTGATTCTGCTGAAGCAGGGGAATGCCATTCCTCCTTCATTTGAGGGTGGGGCTCTGACACTTGGCAGATAATTATCACCCTGTTGGAGTGACTGTCTTAATCTTAATTAATCCTAAATTACCTTCATTTTTTAAGAATGGATTTCAAGGGCCAGCAAGTGGCCCTTTGGTTAACAATGCTTTCCTTGAAAGCCTGAGGGCCTGAGTTCAGTCCCTGGGATTCATGGTGGTAGGGCAGAACTGATTTTCAAAGGTTCTTCTCTGACCACCACACGCATGGTACACTCAGAAAAATAACAAATAAAATAAAAATAAAAGAGAATGTTTTCCAGATATTCTGCACTTTGCTGTGGCCGCTCAAGGAACATTATATTGAGTGTTTGGAGCACCTGGCTTCTAAAAACGCAAACAGAACTGGATGTGTAATCCTAGAACTCTTCTACTTGCTGAAACGGGCCTTGTGGCTTTAAGGCCAATTTGGGCTACAGAGGAAGACCCTGTTTCAAACACCTACCTAACTAGGCACTGAGAATACAAAGATGCCCTTGAGAGCTTACATTCTAGATGTAAACACACCCCTTTAAATAAATGAGAATGTGGNGTGGTTTGAACAGGATGGACCTTGGGCAGGGATTAGAAAAATCCCAGTGTTATATATAAGCCCTTTTCATTCTCTAGTTCATCTCTCTATTAAATCACACCCACCTGTGAAGTCAGACATCACACTGGTGTCCATACCTAAAAGCTGGTTGCCTCGGTCTGCTATGTGTTGCTATGATGGAATCCTTGAAGCAGGGTCCTTATATAAGGAAAAANGGTTTATTTAGCCAATAGTTTTGGAGGCTGAAATTTCAAGACTGGCTGTCCCCGCGCCTCCATCTTTCCAGCTTTNTTAAGGGCCTTCTAGTACTAATGCAACATGGCAGAGGACATCACAAGTGAGACTTGCAGAAGGAATCATATGGCAAGAAATAACTCCTATATATCATTTATGGGAAGGCCAGTATATATTTATGAATTTTTACAAATGGCACCTCTCTGAGCAGGTTTAGACTCTCTTAACAAATTACTACAAACTGTTTGCTAGAGGTTGTGGAAACTAGGATCNAGGCAACAACAGATGGGTACACCTACACGGGCAGTCATTTTCTCACCCTACCCTTGTTGTGGAATATTAGTTTAAGATGTGTTACATTTGTTTATGCTGTGGAACATTTGTTTAATGATGCAAAGATGTGTTGCAGTCTTTTATGTTGCATTTGTTTAACTCAGTGAAGCTGTGTTACTCTGCCTGATTGGTTTACTAAAGAGCTGAATGGCCAATAGCAAGGCAGGAGAAAGGCTAGGTGGGGCTGGCAGGCAGAGAGAATAAATAGGAGGAGAAATCTGGGAGGAGAAGAGGATGCCAGGAGCCAGCCACCCAGCCACCCAGCCACCCAGCCAGCCATGGAGTAAGAGTGAAAGTAAGAAGAGAAAAAAGCCCAGAGGCAAGAGGTAGGTGGGTTAATTTAAGGTTATGAAAAGCTGGCAAGAAACAAGCCAAGCTAAGGCTGGGCATCTATAATTAAGAAAAGCCTCCGTGTACAATTTATTTGGAATCTGGGTGTCTAGCCCCCCAAAAGAATAAAAGAGAAAACAACCAACAACACATCCTCCCATGAAAGAAGGGACAGTAGCTTCCTCTTTATATATGACTATCATTGGGTGCTTTGGTCTCACAATCCAACTGTCTCCCAAATGCTCCAGCTCTATGTTATCATACTGAGGGTTCAATTTCTATATAGGAATTTTGGGAGAGGAAACATAAATTCTCACTCAAGAGTAGTACTTACTTTTTCCTGATGACTGCATGATAGCAGTTCCCTGGTTCAGAACTCTATCATTGCAGGCTTCAGTCTATGTCTTATAGACACAAGCCCAACAGTGGACAATAGGCCCCCTCAAGCCCCTTTAATGTACCAAAGACATGANGGTGTTGTGAGATGTATTTTAAAGACTCATGGGTAAGTAAGGGGTAAACACAATTCAGAACTGGAAAGAACTTCCCACTCAGGCGACCATCACCTTTCCTAAGTTTTTGGGCTGCTGCCCATATCTAGGCATGCTTTATGAACTCTGTTCAGCACTGAGCCAATGTGTCTCCCTGATGTTGGAAGGGATACTGTTCCTTCAGAAAATTTTCTGTCTTCTTGTNTCTCANAGAGTTGAGTCTAGTCCCAGTGTCTGAAGCCACTCTACATTACTGTCTTACACCAGGGCCTTTAGTACAGCTGTATGTGGCCNCTAAGCTTTTCCAGGGACACATTCANGAGGACAAGTGAAGAGTGTCCCTGTAGGAGGGCAGCAAGCATACCTTGGTCCTTGCCATAGAACTGTGGATGGAAACTCGACTTTGAAAAGCAAGACACCTGTTAACATACCTTCCTGAATAAAAGTCCATTTCCCATGCACTATCATACTTGCCAGTCAAGAGAAGCTTTTGACTTTATTGTTTTTTCTGTCTTGACTCCAAAGTTTTCTGACTGAACTTCTTACACAGGACCCATGGTCAGAATTTTTACACTCCCTTTCTCCTGTGGGAGAATTTCTATAGTGAAACTAGGAAAATCAAAGTTTCATTATTTACACTCTCTCCAGATCAAATCTTAATTCCCTCCACTTTCTACTATCACCACACCTATTAGCAACAATCCATCACCAGCATCAGTCCCCATGACTTAACATGACTTACCACCTTGACCATGACCACCTCTGTCCCCATTAACCTCCATAAATGTTTCCATCATTACCATCATCAGTCACCATCAACATGAAGGACCACCACAACNGTAATCACTACTTCCTTACTGGCTTTGCCTGTGGGAACTCTGTGTATAAACAGAGCTGCCAACACATAGAATTCTTTACCTAAGAATTCTATAGGCATGGCTATCAGCTATTTCTTTCTAACATTTTGGCTCACTAGACACCTCTGAAAAGGTCTTACAGTTTGGATATGAAGTGCTCCCCNACAAAAGCTCACNTAAGGGGCTNGATCCTCATCTGATAACACTCTTCTGAGAGGTTCTGGAAACTGTAATAGGTAAGACACAGCTNGAGGAAGTAGGTCACTGGGGAGAGGGTCTTTGGGAGGATCTTGTCCCTCGTCTCCTTTTCCCCTCTCCCATTTCTATATACCATGAGATGCCTCTACTATTCCCCCATTGCCACCATGTACTACCTCACTACAGGTCAAGGAACATGAAAGCAACATTAAAATACATCTTACATCCTTTGTTGCTTTTGTGGATATTTTGGTGTCAGCTACTCAAAAGTCACCAAGAAGACAGAACAAAATCCATGCCCCACACCTACCTGCCTGTCTTGCTTCCACACAGCCCAATTAACTACAGACTGACACTGGCTTACTCAGGGCCTCACTATTTATGTGGTCATGGTTCCTGTATTATTCCTTCCCTTTCATCCTGTTTGGCCACTGTTGTTCCTAGAGAAATTTCCTTGGTTTTATGTTAGATTTGGAAAACCACAGCACTGTCCACACTATTTAATTCTTGAAAAGTGGGGTTGGGCCGGGCGGTGGTGGCGCACGCCTTTAATCCCAGCACTCGGGAGGCAGAGGCAGGCAGATCTCTGTAAGTTCGAGGCCAGCCTGGGCTACCGAGTGAGCTCCAGGAAAGGCGCAAAGCTACACAGAGAAACCCTGTCTCGAAAAACCAAAAAAAAAAAGAAAAGTGGGGTTGGGAATCCTGTCTTCTGGTGGTGGCTTCCTTTGGCCTTGAGTCACTCTGTGACAGAGAACTTGGAAGTCAGAATTCTTTACCATTCACTTGGCACCCAGGTAACAATCTGTAGTAACTCCTGGATCCAGTTAGCTGTCCACCCATCCTGCCTCCCGATGGGTTTTTGTTGAACCAGACCAGCAGGGATAGGATTATCCTTCAACAGGAAGGTGTGCCCGTGTGGAGGCATAAGACTGTTGATGGTAGTCTCTTGATCCTCCCCTGCCCACCCAATAGAAAACATAAGCATTATGGCATGTCTTCAAAATGAGAGCAGCTTTAGAGGCGGAGTTTCCCTAAGGCCACCACTTTTCATTAGATGTGGCCTACTATAAGATGTACAGGGAAGAAAAGCCAGATTTTTTTTTTTAAAGAATGCTTTTCTGTAATTAGGAACACTACNATATTAAGAGCAAGAGGCAAAAATTGTAGAGTACTCTCTCATATCAAATAACAAATCAAACTAATTCTTCAGCTCAATTTCCTAGACCGAATGAAAGTGGTATATGGTATTCATGGCAACAGCCTACAGTGACATGGTATATGGTATTCATGGCAACAGCCTACAGTGACAAAGTATAAATTTCACAGCCAACTACTACTTGTTACTTAGAATTTCACATAGCCTATAAAATTCTTAATAGGCATTGAAAAAATTTCAGATTTGGAGTGCATTTTATCAATTTATTTCAACAGTTTGCCAATGGCTATTCAATTATTTTTATTACATTAGCTACTCATTCCTTGCTACTCTTACAAACTATCTTAGTGACAAAAAACCCATTAGTAATGTGTTNTCTTTTTGTTCTGGAGGCCACCTGTATTCCTTGGCTGGTGACTTCAACCTCTATCTTTGAAGCCAGTGGCGTAGTGCCCTCTCGATCCTCTCTGACCCTTGCCTTTTTAGAAGTATTCTTGTTGTGGGGTTGGAGAGAGGGCTTAGCACTTAAGAGAACTTGATGGTCTTGTGGAGGGTCTGTGTTCAGTTCCCAGCACTCACACAGTGGCTCCAGTTCTAGCACTCTGGTACTCTTCCGACTTCTGCAGGTACTAGGCATGCATGTGGTGCAAATACACGCAGATAAAACACTCATCACAGAAAACATCTTCAAAAGCACTCCTTTGATGACACTGGGCTTAAATGGATAATCTGCTATAATCTGAATGTGGTTTATCCCACGTTAGAACTTACACTGAAGTTCAGTCCTCAAAGTGGTAGGATTAAGAGGTGAGGCCTAGTAAGGTATTTGGGTCATGGACAGGGCCCTCATGAATGGGCTGCTTCATTCACAAGAATAGACTAGTCATCAACAATGGACAGACGAGATAGTCTGTCTCCCACTTTCTCTTTACACATGTCCATTTGCCCTTCTCCTTTTCTATGGTGAGACGATACACAATGCCTTTGTCAGATGAAGCCTCCTAAGTCTTGAGCTACACAAAATTTTTCCTTTAGGTATTACCATGTCCCAGGTATTGTTATAATAACAGAGCAAGACATTATCCATCTTAAGATCCTTAACCACCTATGTAAAACCCCTTTACTGACAGGTTCCTGGAATAGGATTTGAACATCTTTGGGAGTTCTGTTCAATTCATTACACCACTGTTCCTGCTATTGCTCTTACTGCTATTAATAGATAAACTTTTATTGCAGACCCTAAGCTAGACACTGTTCTGCTTTACATTATCTTAATTTGCCCACAACCAGACACTAAACTTGGATGCTTTTCTTGAACAGACAGGCATATGACTAAACTGCTGCTGACAAATGGCAGTAATTTATCACAAAAAGGGGTAACAATGATTCATAAAAACATGCATTCCCACTCATCTAGCAGGACGTGCATANGGTTAACAACAAGTTAATTATAAGACTGCAGAAGCCGTAGCTCTAGAAAAATGNAGGTATGTATCTAGAGCCATGGGTAGAAACTTACACTTAGAATGAATCCAGCTACTTTTATAAGTCATTATACATACCANGTTCAATCAGCTTAAAATTACTGAGAACAATGCTAGTTAAATATATAATTGCTATTCTTAGATGTAAACCAACTATGCCAGTTTAGAAAGTATGACTTAAACCCTTGAACAAAGTACAATTGCANTGTGGGGCTAGGGATATAGCTCCGAAGAACAGCATTTGCCTAGCATGCAATGGGTTGTTTGCGCCACAGCACCATAAAAACAAAGACTCTAAAAGCCTTCAAGTGGGACTGACTTTTGTCAAAAATCCATCACTGCTGCTCAAAAAATTGCAAACTAATGATTATGCAAAAAGGTCTATTTCAGAGTACAATGTTATCATGCCATCATGTAGCACCTGTTTAGAGTACTCTTGCTGCTCAGGTGTTAAATGCAGTATTTAATAAACTGGGAAACTATTCCAAGGCNGTTCTGCTGTACCTAACACAAGACCCACCAAATAATTTGGCACCCAAGACATGGAAAGCATTCGAAGGGGTTTAGAGACTCTTGAGCACTTATTTAGTTGAGCCAGTAAGCTAACTAATTAGAGTGATTTTTAAGGTTGAACATAGTTAAGGAGACACAGGGAGTTATAAAGAAATTATTTAAACATGAAGTAGAAAGTCTAGCCCAGTGATTCCCAGGCTAATTTTAACTCCAGTAGCGTACAATAGCGTACAATAGCGTACAATAGCGTACAATAGCGTACACTAGCATACAATAGCATACAATAGCGTACAATAGCATACAATAGCATACAATAGCGTACACTAGCATACACTAGCATACAATAGCGTACACTAGCGTACAATAGCATACAATAGCGTACACTAGCATACAATAGCGTACAATAGCGTACAATAGCGTACAATAGCGTACAATAGCGTACACTAGCATACAATAGCATACACTAGCGTACAATAGCATACAATAGCATACAATAGCATACACTAGCATACAATAGCGTACAATAGCGTACACTAGCATACACTAGCATACACTAGCATACAA
>LZPO01055098.1:581250-599000 GCA_001675575.1 Neotoma lepida | reverse complement strand
AGGTGTACCCGTTAGTGATGGACTGGCAGGCTAGAGGAACATGAAGGTGGCACGAGGAGTCCTGAAGGACCAGAAGGAGCTCTGCTTGTTTTGCACTGACAGGCCTGCATTCTATGACCTATCTCCTCAGGTTATGATAGTGCCCATGAGAAAATTGTGCCAAACAAGCCTTTTTGGTCACAATTCACAAGGTCTTGCTCTGCTAAGGCTTCACCAAAAGCCTGAAGGTTTGTGGGTGGCAGATGCAGGAGGCAGTAGGTGTTCTGGCAAAGGTCATCTTTAAATGGTAGTCACCAGCAAGCACAGCAAACTCCACAGACAGCACTGCTTACCATTAAGAGTGACNCCCCTTAAGAGGCAAGGGTATTTACATTCAAAAATACATTATTAGTAATGTGCTTGTCGACTGTTGAGTGAAAAACAACACTAGGTTTAATCAAGAGAGAAACACTTCTCTCAGAAGAAAAAAAGAATCACTAACATACAGCGTGGACCCGACACTGACCTTTTATATGAGGAGGACTGCGTGACCTGTTGCAATTTCATTTCATCCACTTCCCAAGTAAACACTCCAATACCTATAGTGTACATGATCAGTTTGATTCAAACCGATCCANCCAATATCCATATTGGATATTCAAACCAATAATATCCAATAGAAAAGGAAGGAATCATGAAGTGGGCACTCACACCACATGTGTATGTGGAAGAGGTTCTGTGCACACGAGCCACTGCAGTTGGGACAGCCCCTTGTCAGAAAGTGCCCACATGCTGGCAGTCCTGATGTACAAACTGGTCCTACATCCCAACTGTCTCAAGCTATGCTGCTGCTCCTCTGTGAGGAATGTGTGAAATTTGTTAACTACATCTCCCAATNGTACTCAACACAAGATCATCCCATCATGGGCACTGAAGGGCTAGAAGAGTGGAGGGTTAGAGGTTCGATTTTGACAACAGTAGTCCAAGAAGTTGTGAGGCTGAGGTGTGTCACCTAGCATAGTGACACACGAGTCCTTAGAGTAGCACTCCAGGATTCATGTAATGCCTCACTCCTATGGGAACTTATGTGGAGCTGTGGTGTAGAACCTCAGGGTCAGCAGATCAAAGATCAAAGGTATTTTGACCTCAAAGCAACTATTTTTGGAGAAGGTACTCAAAAATGCATTGGTCATATGAGTAATACACAATGTCTTTATATGATACTGCACATCATATCTGAAAGGGATATTGTCTAAAACTGTTTTACTGTGTGATAAAGTGTGACTTTACAGAGTTCATTAATATAACCACACCAAAGACATTTAAAAATCATTTAAATGTTCATTTAGTTTCTCTGTGAGTGCTACAGAGCAGAGGAAAACTGAGGTTGTTCTCATAGGAGGCAGTGTAGCTTCACCTGCTGTAGACAGCAATGTGTGTAAGACATTCTCTCTACTGACTTTCTTCCAGAAATTGAGGANTGTTATGGAATATTAATTTATGTGTTACATTCATTTATGCTGTGGAATATTTAATGATGCAAAAATATGTTGCATTCTTTGTTTAACTCGTAAAGCTGTGTTACTTTGCCTGCCTAAAAACACCTGATGATCTAATAAAGAGCTGAACAGCCAATCGCTAGGCGGGAGAAAGGATAGCTGGGGCTGGCAGGCAGAGAGAATAAACAGGAGGAGAAACCTAGGGAGAGCAAGGAGTGAGGAGAAAAAAAAAGGAGAGGAGAATGCCAGGGGCCAGCCACCCAGCCACACACAGCCAGCCGAAGAGTAAGAAGGGAAGAAAGACATAGAATAAAGAAAGGCAAAAGACCCAGAGGAAAATGTAGTTAAAGAGAAACAGGATAGTTTAAGTTAGAAAAACTGGCTAGAAACAAGCCAAGCTGAGGCCGGGCATTCGTAAGTAAGAATAAATCTCCCTGTATTTATTTGGGAGCTGGATGGCAGGTCCCCAAAGAGTAAAAAAAAAAAGATGTGGGGGGCGGGAAATCAACTACAGAGGAGTGGCAGGACACTGAAAAGGAGGAAGACAATAAGAGTCAGGATGGTCTGGCAAGTGTGAGGGGTCTCCTGAGCAAGGAAGGGGTTATGGGTAGGTACTGGAATTCCTTCCTAGGCAGGTTAGTGGGACAGAGCGCAGGAGGAGCTAGGTGTCTCCTCCTACCAGAGAAGCAGAGGAAGTGGGAAAGTAAATTACATGGACTCCCTGGTCAGAGTAGAATAATGGTAAGTCTCTATGACCAAAGGCCCAGCAGTTTGAGGTGCAGGGGGTTCATTCTGGATTTTGCTTCAAGGCTGTCATTTCCTCATGGCAGAAAAGACATGGCAGTGGACAGAGAAGGTGTGGGCAGAAGTTCAGGGAGTAGACTGGTCACATTGCATCCATACTCAGGAAGCAGAGAGCAAACGGAACGGGGGATCAACTCTTAAGCCTCCAGTCTTCCTGCAGTTTTCATGTCCTTCAGGGAGACTCCACCTTCTAAAGGTTCCAACTCTTCCCTATGGCACCCCCAGCTGAGTTCAGATACAGCAGGCTGTATGACAGGGGGAGGCACTCCACCTTCAAAGCCAGAACATAAGCTATGTGGCTTAAGACCTTGTCTATGTTGACGATCTCATGTCACACAATAGATGCTCAGTAGAAATACAAGGACTCATTCTCTGATGGGATGCATTTTTATCATCCTTCTTCCATTGAAGAAGAGAGTATGTTCCCAGTACTTAGTGCCTTTTTATCCTCATGGCATTTTTATTAATAAGTAGTTCAGTGATTTCAGATGTGTTACCTCTAGTTGAAACCACACATGTGAAATCTGGAATCTTTTGTGACATCAGGGAAACCACACAGAATGCACATATATCAAAGAAAAATGGGGAGAGGAGGGCCGTAACATTATTTTGTATGTCAAATGGCATAAAAACTCAATGGAAAACCTTCCTGTATTAGGGGAAAAGATCAGGCTTTCATGAATAAACACTTGATCCTGTATCCTCTGTATCCCTGAGAAAGGCCAGGTGGAGAGCTCAGGCAGTGAAGTGCTTGCCTTTAATGTACAAGGACTGTCCCATAACTTGGCCAATGGCTACATGGAGAGGCACTCATATTTGTGAGGCATTAATAAGGAAAGTTACTGGGTTTTGCAGGTCTTTTGATACTAGAGCGTTTACTACCCAGTCTTAATCTACCCAGTGTTCTGGAGTTTGTCTCCTTTAAACAGGACCTAAGGATCACCGTCAGGATATGGAACAGTCTTGAGAATAATTCTGACCTTTACTTTAGAAGTGGACAGTGAGCATGCACACAAGCTAACACAGACATCCTTTAAAACCCTTTATTTGNCTCTACTGGACCTGAGTCTGGAGAGCAGATTCATATCACAGAAGAACAATGGCCTGAGGATTTGAAAGCAGGCTGTTTGAGTNTGTGAAGAACGCTAAGCTCTGAGGTCTATGGCAGGACTTCTGCCAATAGCTTAACCTCCTGAACACTTACAGCACATGCCTTATGTTCATTAGGCCACTGAGGAACAGTCCTTTCCTGTGATGCACTGTGAAACAGACACAGCAACTTCATGGTGCTCAGGTAAAATGGTCACATTGGCCATTAGATGTGTGGATAGTGATGTTGAGGTCCTAAACTGTTGACCTCTGCTCTTTTTTCAGCNGTGAGGTCATGATCCATATGTGGAGGTCCATCTTCCATGTAAACACCTGGCTTTCTGAAGCCCACTGAATTCAATGTGCTGAGGGAGAATTCTAGTTACCATAGCTCAGTGGAGATACTGCTGCTGGGATGTTTTCATCACAGTACCGAGTACCCATGCTGATCGTATTGTCAATGCTCACTATTTGGGATGCCCATACTCTGTGGCTTCTGGGTCATACTTGAAACCTGCCCTGAAGCTTTTCAGAAATGGCTGAGGTCTGTTACTGACATTAGGAGCCAAGACAAGTGTACCCAAGAAGTTTTGAAACCAGGCTATCCAACCTAGGATTCTGATAAGAGTCCCTAGAATAACACTCCTGGGTTTTCATGATGCCTCACTCCTGTGGAAACTCATGTGGAGCTGTGGTGCAGAACCTCAGTGGTCAGGAGAGCAAAGATGATCAGTATATTGACATTCATGCCAGTATTGTTGAAGAAGGTACTTAAAAACCCAATGCTTGTAGCTGGCACTTGGGAGGCAGAGGCAGATAGATCTGTGTGAGTTCAAGGTCAGACTGGTCTACAGAGCTAGTTCTAGAACAGCTGAGGCTACACAAAGAAATCCTGTCTCAAAAATAAATAAATAAATAATGAATAAATAAATAAATAAATAAATAAATAAATAAATAAATACATCAACAAAGTCCAATGATCGCATGAATCTATATATCTGTATATGGTACTGCATATTACATGTAAAAGGGATATTGTATAGCACTACTTTTTACTGTATGATAACTTGTGACTTTACCTAGGCCATCAGTGGAACGATAACAAAGATTTTTAAAAGGCATTTAAATGCTCAATTAGCTTTTCTGTGAGTGCTACAGAGCAGAAGGAAACTGAGGTTGTCCTCATAGGAGGCAGTGTGGCTTCACCTGCGGTTGTCAGCAACAAGTGTGTGAGCCACTCTCTCTACTGACTTTCTTCCAGACCTTGAGGAGTTGTGTGACTATTAGAAGGAGGGTGAGAATAAATCTCATGAGGATTGCACTAGTGTGAGGAGCCTCCAAAGTGTTGGAGTCATCATCAGGTACTGGCATTCCTAGTCAGATAAGTGGGACAGAGTGCAGCAGGAGTTGGGTGTCTGCTCCTGCCAGAGAGGCAGAGGAAGTGGGAAAGTAAATTACATGGACTCCCTGGTCAGGGAAGAAGAATGGTGAGACTCTAGGACCAAAGGCCCAACAAGAAGCAATTTGAGGTACAGGGGGTTCATNCTGGATTGTGCTTCAAGGCTGTTGTTTCTTCGTGGCAGAGAAGATGAGACAGTGGACAGAGAAGGTGTGGGCAGAGGTCCAGGGAGCAGACTGGTCACATTGCATTCATACTCCGGAAGCAGAGAGCAAATAGAAACAGGACTTGACTCTTTAACCTCTAGTCTTCCTGTACTCACTCAGTTCCAAAGGTTCCAAATTCTTCCAACTGAACATCTTTCCAGTTTCTTAAATTATTAAAGTAACCATTACACANCATTTATTTCTCCATAATTCTTATGTATCAAATCTCCATATTTAAAAGATACCTCCTCCAAATAAGAACATGTTCGTGTATAGCATATTAATTTTNGTAATAAAATTAAGTAATTCCAGTTCACTTTTGAAAGCCAGTTGTAATCAAGGACTCTGGTAACTTGCCAGAGAACTCCATCAGTTTCTATTCTGTTTAAATATTCTCCTCAGTTATCCAGTATTAATTTTCTGACTCACATTCTATCAACTGTCTCAACATTTCTAATTATATACACGTAAATACAACTACATTTTCCTCTCACCAATAACATCACTTACCTCTAATAATCTTAACCATCCTGATATCCCTCCTATTATTTGGAAGTCAACCCACTTAATAGGATTTTAATAAAATTAATCTTTCATTCAAGAATTAACTAAAAATCAGGGCCAGTGAGACAACTCGTTTGGTAAAGACACTTGCTGCCAAGGCTGTCTGAGTTTGAGCCCCAGGCCCCACATGATGTAAGGAAAGCACAGACTCCCCAGTTTGTCCTCTAACTTCTACCCCCATATCATGGTACATGTGCACACACGAACACACACACACACACACACACACACACACACACACACACTGAAGTGACCAAGGTAATGTCTTCTTGTCCTGATCTTCATTTTGTGTCTGCTCAGGCACTTTTTGGAAGCCCCTAACCCCCTGAACACTCATGTGTGCCTTAGCAACACATCTGAGACTTTCTATAACCCTGCCCAGATGTATAACCCCAACAACCAATGTATTCATCCAAAACAAATGTACCATGTTCCCCTGTGCTACATCTAACGATATTATCATCTTGGTTTTTATGGGGTTTTCCTTTATAAATGCTATACCCTGGAGCATCAGTGCTGAGGGTTCTTGTGTCGAGAGCCTATTCTCAGCTGCTGGATATTAAAGGACTCTTATTTGACTTTATGTATGTGGTGATCTGAACCCTTTCCCCTGGACTATAACATATGGAGGTTCCCAGTGTTATTACCCCATGCATATAGGACTCAGTCTTCCTTCGGGCCTGCCTGGACAGTGACGGGGGGGCAGAATTACAGTGGAGGTACCCCCTGGAACACTTTCCAGGATCTCATGCCTCCCCCCTGAACCCAGAAAAGTCTAGAATGACCACCATTTTCCCTGACATTAAAGTAGGTCAGGTCCTTCTGATACTCCTAGGAGGAAAGTCTATATACTAAATTCAATTCTGTAAGAGGGATAAGCCTCTTTTTGTATTTATTTTTTCATTTTACATACCAACCACAGTTCCCGATCCTCTCCCTCTCCTCCCACACCCCCCTCTACTCAGAGAGAGTAAGGCCTCCCATTGAGTGTCAACAAAGTCTGGCACATCAGGTTGAGGCAGGCCCAAGGTACTCCCCTCTTCATTAAAACTGAGCAAGGTATCTCACCATAGAGAATGGGCTCCAAAAAGTCAGTTCATGCACCAGGGATAAATTCTGGCCCTATTGCTAGGGGCCCCACAAACACCACACCACACCTGTCAACCACATTCAGAGGTCTTAGTTCAGTGCCCTGAAGGTTCCTCAGCTGTCAGTCCAGAGTCTATGAGCTCCCATTAGCTCGGGTCAGCTGTCTCTGTGGGTTTCCCCATCATGATCTTGACCTCCCCCCTCATACAATGCCTCCTTCCTCNCTTTGACTGGACTCCAGGTGCTCAGCCCAGTGCCTAGCTGTCGATCTCTGCATCTGCTTCATAAGCCTCTTGAGGAGCCTTCCCTTGTCCTCTCTTGTTATACTGGGACACCAGTAGCAGAGAACCTGGTTTTCTGATTCTGCTTCCCATGACTATATGGGAGACCTGCGTTTTGAATGCATGGCTAGTGAAATTGTTGGGTGAGTGACTGAATGAATTCTGTACAGGTCCTGCCTGGAGAGTCATTTTTGTTGGTGGTGAAAAGGGCCAAAGAAAAACACCCTGACCCTGACTTGACCTCANGACCAGGACTTGAAATCACACCAATCCCCAAGCTTGCCATAGAATCAGACTGCAGAGTCCCACTANTTCCTGAACACAGAATCCTACCAATCCCTGAGGTTCCTGAACTTGAAATGCTACCAGCATCTGGGCACAAAATGCCANTAAATGACCCGGAGCTTGCCCAGAGTCAGATCACCAAAATCCACCAATCCCAACCCACCCCAGAAATCTCTGCCCCCTCCCCAATTCTATATAAGGTCTGTGCCATGTTCAGTTTGCTGCTGTTTCTCACCAGAGGCAGCCACCCTCCTGGATTCTTCATTCCCAGTAAATCTCTTGAGTGAGATTTGTTGTGCATGCAGTGTAACATTTTCGCCAGAGTGGAGCCCAGCTGTAACGACTTTTTCTGGAGTGGGAGGGGAGCAGAGCAGAGCAGTACTGTAGTGCTTTCACCGTGGAAAACTTCCCCGAGTGGAGCAAAGTTGTTAAATTCCCAGGGAACTGAGAAGAGCTGTACCACTTTCACTGGGGAAACCTTCCCCTCCCCGAGCAGAGCTGTAACAGCTTTGCTGGGGAAGCCCTCCTCTGCCTGGGCAGAGTTATTACATTGGGAAAACCTTTCCCTGGAGCAGGGCTATAAGCTGCTATGCTTACAGTGACTTTGTGGTCTTCCTGCCAGGGTACCTTTCCATCTGAACTGCAATTGTTATGGTCCTGGAGAAGTTCCACAAAAGACCACCATCCGTGTTTGCAATCAGTAAGAGCATTTATTATACCAGCATGCTGGGGCCGTCCATCCTACACAAAGGCGAAATGGTGATGACCCCAAGAGAAGCTCAAGGGCTCCTTTTAAGCACAGCCAAGGGGAGTTCCTAGGGTAGTTAGGTCATCTCAGATGTGGTTGGCTTATGCAAGTGGCAATCATATTAGTACGTTCTAATTGGCTAGGGCTAGTNAGGGGCTGGTTAAGGCTACAGCTTTTCCATTTGGGNGCAGGCCTGGACAAGTCCCAGGCTTTGTCCTTACTTGGTTATCATCTATCAATACTTTTGATTTTGTTTCTACTTTTCAGTTATTGAGAAACACATGTCTTTTGGGTAGGAATAATACTTGTAAAATATCTTCATATGTTGTTTGTGTTCACTGAAAAGCTAGCTCTGAAGATGGGATTTGGCTCACCCACTTCAGACCCAGATACGTTTGTCCTGATGTTTCCTCCAAACCTTCTTGTGCTGAGTCAGGCTGGCCCTCTGACTCTGTATTAGAGGGAAGGGAGAGAGAGAGAGAGAGAGAGAGAGAGAGAGAGAGAGAGAGAGAGAGAGAGAGAGAGAGAGAGGGAGAGAGAGAGAGCGCACAACTGCACCCTTAAAAACAGCTTGTGAGATGCTCATACATAAAAAGGATTTTAAAAAATAAATGTTTAAAAAGACCCTCTGTAAGGGCTGGAGAGATGGCTCAGGTGTTAAAAGCACTGGCTACTCTTCCAGAGGTCATGAGTTCAATTCCCAGCAACCACATAGTGGCTCACAACCATCTATAATGATATCTGGTGCTCTCTTCCGGCATGCAGGCAGAACACTGTATACATAATAATTAAATCTTTTAAAAAAAAGGACCCTCTGTCTAAAATCACTCAATAATAACTCCATCTATGCCTGCTTAGAATAATCAGTTGGCCTTATTAAAAGTTAATATTACTTCAGAAACAAAGAGAGAAGGTAGACAAGGTCAGCAGACCTTCACCTGAGTAGCCTGTCACTCCTCCCAGCTGGTTGCATTCAGTTAGGNCCTAATTGCACGAGGCCTCAAGGTTTTCTGGAAAAACTAAGGTATACAGGCTAAAAATTAAGAATGGGGGTGGGGTCCACCTATGCCTCTGTGGAAAAGGTGTTGCATATACTGAGTAGAGGCCCCAGATACTTCCTAACTCTCCCATCTTAGAGGAAATGAGGAAATTTCTCACAACAAATGGTAGATTTGTTGATGTTATTATGTCTCAGGGTATTCATTTTTTAATCAAGAGATTTATTGATATAGGTTAAAAATAGCTAAATATAATTACAGCTGTTTGGCTCTCTGAGTACTTACTCCCCTTCCTGGTTCTTGTTTGCAAAGAACACTCCCCCATTCAGGATCACCAATATCTTTGAAATTCTTGTTGAAATGTAAACTTTCTTCCTGTAAGGATCTGTAAGATCATGGGGTTGGGGATGAAAAAAAAACTGTAAAATTCCAAGCAGAGGGGGAAAAAAAGCTTTAAACTTGCAACAAGAAAGCTTGATAACTAAAAGTATTGTTTCAGAGTTCTGTTTGGCTGAGACTTCTAGGTCATTCCTGTAAAAGGCCCCATTTCTCTCTCTCTCCAAACCCTGCCCTCTCAGAGAATCTCCAATGGACACTACCAAAAAGCCCAGATTGGAATTCTTGGTGGCTGGCAGCTCCTCCTCTGAAGTTGCCAACNGCCTGATCATTGCCTAAAGCATTATGATTGGGCATAAACCTAGTTTGGAGAGGACACATCATCTCTCTGTGCCTACAGGGGATTTAAGCTCCCTCCTTTAGATTGGCCATGTGATTTTTTCCTGGAGGAGTCACTGTTCTGCCCAGATTAGGACTCCCAAAGAGACCACTGGAGACCGAGGATGTCCAGAATGCAACAGCAGGGTTTATTCTCAGCGCGCAATACAAGCAGGCAGGGAACTCTCATCCGCAGTGCCCGACGCAGCGAGGCAGGGAGGAGAGTTCCTCTTTCTTTGTGAGCTTAGCTTTTTAAAGGCAAAAACCACAAAATTTCTTCGAGGGGAAGGGGTCAGTACGGGTTCATTTTTAATTGGCTTACTCTGAGGAATTCCTACAGTTCCTGAGTTATCTCATCCTTCAGCTTGACCTGTTGTTTGTCACAAGACCTTTTTCATAGGCTATCTCCAGCATTGGGACATTCTGTGGTTAATCAGTTGCTTCTAGATGGCCCTCCAGATATCCTGACTTTGTGACTTTGTACTGTTTCAATTCTGGAGCCTCTGTCAGCATTTCTGGGAAGCTAGAAACTTAAAGCTTAGGCCTATTCTTTTTTTTTTTTTTTTTTTTTTTTGGTTTTTCGAGACAGGGTTTCTCTGTGTAGCTTTGGCGCCTTTCCTGGAACTCACTCGGTAGCCCAGGTTGGCCTTGAACTCACAGAGATCCTCCTGCCTCTGCCTCCCGAGTGCTGGGATTAAAGGCGTGCACCACCACCACCCAGCTGCCTATTCTTTTCTTTAGTTCAAACAGAGGCTGTTAGTTTGGTTTTATTTTTGAGTGAGGGTCCTTCAGTCACCTGGGAGTTGCTTTGCTCAGAATAAACCTTGTCTTTTATTTTTTAATTCGACTTGATCTGGCTTACTGCATCAGTGGAGAAACCTATTATTGGGGTACAAAAAACCTATTAAGTTCAAGAACGCCAAAAGACCACCTGGTCTCTACCAAGTTTTAACTAGCCAAATTTTATTTAAGCTGCAGCTGACACAGCCCTCTTGGTCAGATTCAAGACTGCAGCTTTTAAAGGCAAAAGCCACAATTGCTTCATTCCTGCAGACTTGCACTATTCCAGGTATGAGCTAACATCTGGGACTTTTGCATTTCCTAGAATAGTTTAATGGGTTTAAAATTCCTGGAATGTCTTAACAGACTCAGGTACTGTCAGGGATGGCCTCAGACATCTATGAAAGTTACTTTAGTCCAAATGAAGTTTTCAGCTGTTACATTCCCCACTGGCTCTGTCTCCTATGAATCAAATTTTGTTGATTCACATTCATGTAGGGCTAAAGGCTGATATCTTAACTGTGTTGACTCTCCTTTTTATACACGTAAGTTGCCAGTTTATGATACAAGNACTTTTGGTAACACCNAGAAGCAAAAGAAAGGATTTTAGTTGGTAAGTAATGTTTTCTTCCCTCTTTCCCATTACACACACACACATTTGGAGAAGGACAGAGACCAAGACACAAGGTCTTCCCTTGGGGTTCCAATTCTAGATGTTCAGCAGTTAAGTGGTCTGGCAGGTCTCTTAACCTTTAGATCAGAAAAACATTGTATAGAAATTTATGGCCTCTCTAAATGACCAAAGACCAGTTTTCCCAATAGTTTTAGCAATTATTCTTAGTAATATTTTTACAAGATGGCATAACTATAGCTTAGTAACTGTTGGAATTCCCGGCCACTCCCCCAGCTACATGACCGCACATGTGCTGTCCAGATGTTTAGTCATTTCAGAGCTTTATGTCCTATGTAATCCATGTGGTTGCATAATTTGCGCACGGCATGATCATGCAATCTGCATATGCATGGTGTAGCTACGTAAGCCCCTATGCACATGTGCAGGGGAATCCATAAAAAGTGGGTCACAGATTCCTCCCCCTTCTTCTTCCCCTTCTCCTTCCTCTCTCCCCATGCACAATCATTGCCATAGACCCAAGAGCCCATTCTCTTCTGTCTCCTTCCCTTAATAAAGTCTGATAGTGGGNTCTCTTGTATTGNNTGGCTTTTCTTGCACAGTAACAGCACCACTTAATAACATTGCATGCTGCATAAAAACTAACAGCAACCCACTACAATATGTGTATAGATAATCTTAATTTGCTACAATATGCCATGTATGTTATTTGGGTTCAATTCTTACTCAGAGAAATAATTAAAAAATAAAACAAACAGTAAGTATAAGGAAAAACATTTTAAAAGATATAAATTATGAGGTTTTATTTTGAGTTAAGAAGAACATTGTGGATAACGGTGGACTTTGCATGATAAAAATAAGAATGAAAAATAACAGATGAAAACCGTGAAAGTGTAAAGCCAGCCAACTCACAGGTCTGGGTTATACAAAGCATATGGAAAATGGGACTTAAGGTTGGTATATTTTTGACGATTAAGACTTAAGAAAAACTGACTTAAAGATGTCTATCTAATCATTTATATTTTCGCTAACTTTGTTAAACTTTAATTGTAAAGCCAGACCAGAGAAATTCCATTTTGTACTAGGCCTCCATCTTAGTACCTAATGACTGTTTGTCCTAGACCCAAAATTCCAGGAAAATGAGTTCCCAGAAAATAACCCTGACTTAGTGACCCCCATCCAAAAACAAGCAGCCATAACCATCTGCCTTGTTATGAGAAGAATATGACTATTTTTTGGCTTCTGTAACCTACTTATGCAGATACCCAAGGATTATTTTGGGTTGCCTTGGCCACTTAACTTNGCACAACAGACTGGTTTTTTGCNTNCTTGCATAGATATTTATGGTCTTCTTGTGGTTTTTGCCTTTAAGAATCCTTCCCCATACCTCTCCTTCATGACATGCCTGAGACTTGGCTCTAAGGCTGTCAGCCTGCTAGCNTCGAATCAATAAATCTTTTAATTAGAATTGGATTGGGACTGTGATCTTTTTTCCCAGGGGTCTCAAACATCACAACAAACCATTTGGAGAAACTAGGTTATAACAAAAACTTTGTTAAAAAATTATGGGGCTGGAGAGATGGCTCAGTGGTTAAGAGCACTGACTGCTCTTCTAGAGGTCCTGAGTTCAGTTCCCAGCACCTACATGGTGGCTCACAACCATCTGTAATGAGATCTGGTGCCCCCTTCTGGCCTGCAGGCATACATGCAGACAAAACACTNTATACATAATAAATAAATAAATCTAAATAAAATTCTTTTAAAACATAATTATGTGCTTAATAAAAGTATCAGGACAACACATGTAGAGGACACAAGGTCTTTGTGCTCACAAATAGCACTGGGGGAAGCAGGAATATTAAACAGGAGGCTTTTCTCCTGTTTACACCTGTTTCACCCAGGAAATCTAAGAATGGATCTAGTTAATAAATAACCTGGTGATCTTTGCTATCTGTANGGATANCAGGGCCAGGCCTCATTTGAATCCCCCAAACTATTATTTTATCCCAGACTCCTGAGCATTGTTTCTCAGTCAATTATACCCATTCTTATGGAAGAGGTCACAGGTACTTTGCAAAAGAGCTTCAATGTAGCCATGCCTTAAGTGTTATTGTGATAACTGTAACAAGAAAACTTTTTTCCAAATTTGTACTGTTGTCAACAATATACTGCTTAGGCTCAGATTCTGGAAGTTTGAACCAACACTGGCTAAGGAAGTCTTGTTGAACCATATTTCCTTCTTGCCTCACATGGGTCATTACTCTGGCAGCTGTAGTGTTTGCAGGGCTCCCCACAAATGTTGTTCCCAGTTTCTCCAGAAACTGTATTTATAAAGTTTAAAGCTTATTTGGGTACTAAGAGAGCTTCAGTTAAAAACATAAAATCTTAACAGGGATAACCTTAATTTATAAAATCCTAATCTTATGACATTTGCTAATTTATTGTAAACTGTTAAAAGTCATTAAGACATAAAAGTTAATGATCAGTCACTTTATAAATGATCAATATCTTTAATGTTCTCAAAATTGTGTAAATATAAATGTAATTTACAGAGACAGAATTGGAGAGAGAGACCAATTTATGTCTCCCATTATGTAGTTGTCTTAGGGTTTCTATTGCTGTGAAAAGACACCATGACCACAGCAACTCTTATAAAGGAAAACATTTAATTGGGTGGCTTACAGTTTCTTAGGCTTAGTCCGTTATTATTATCACAGTGGGACACAGTGGCATGCAAACAGACATGGTGCTAGAGAAGGAACTGAGAATTCTACATCTTTGATCTACATGCAACAAGAAGTGAACTGAAACATTGGGCATGGCTTGAACATAATATGAAACCTTTAAGCCCGCCCCCACAGTGACACACTTTCTTCAACATGGCCATACNTACTCCAACAAGGCCACACCTCCTAATAGTGCCACTCCCCATGAGCTTATGGGGGCAAATTACATTCAAACTACCACAACAGTCTTCCATATNTGTTGTCAAAGTTAAGCCTAAAGTGAGTAACTCAAAACAAGTTTAGGGGTTGAAGAGATGGCTCAGTGATAAGAGTACTGGCTCTTCTTCCAGAGGACCAAGGTTCAATTCCCAGAAACCACATGACAGCTCACAACTGTAACTCCAGTTCCAAGGATCCACCCAGAAACCACATGACAGCTCACAACTGTAACTCCAGTTCCAAGGATCCAACACCATTACATAACAATGCCAATAAAATTATTTTAAAAAACAAGTTTAAAGTAAACTTAAAGCTTGTTTAATATAAAATAATATTCAAAATTGGGTCTGTTCCCTGAGATACCATCTTACTAAGCCTGTCAGAATGGCTAAGATAAAAAATACAGATGACAGCTCATGTTGGAAAGGATGTGGAGAAAGAGGAACACTCCTCCACTGCTGGTGGGAATGCAATCTTGTACAGCCACTCTGGAAATCAGTATGGCGGTATCTCAGAAAATTGGGAATCCACCTACCTCAAGACCCAGCAATACCACTCCTGGGCATATACCCAAAAGTTGCTCAACCACACCACAAGGACATTTGCTCAACCATGTTCACAGCAGCATTATTTGTAATAGCCAGAACCTGGAAACAACCTAGATGCCCTTCAACAGAAGAATGGATAAAGAAAATGTGGTACATATACACAATGTAGGCAAATGGATGGAACTAGAAAAAATCATCCTGAGTGAGATAACCCAGACCCAGAAAGACAAACACAGTATGTACTCACTCATAAGTGAAGGTTAGAAGCAAAGCAAAGGATAACCAGGCTACAATCCACAACCCCAGAGAAGCTAGGTAAAAAGGAGGACACTAAGAGGAACATACNTGGATGGCCCCAGGAAGGGAAATGATTAAGATCTCCTGGGCAAACTGAGAGGGAGGAATAGAGGGGAGGGGATGGGAGGAGATGGGAGATAGGAACATGAGGGAGAAACAAGGAGGGAGAGCAATGAAAGAGATATCTTGACAGAGTGTACCATTAAGGGGGTGGGGAGAAGTCTGCAGCTAGGGAAAACCCCAGCTAAGATTCATAGTAATTGTAGAGAGGGTGCTTGAACTAGCCTTCCCCTGCACTCAGATTGGTGTCTACCCTAATAGTCATCATAGGACCTACATCCAGTGATTGATGGAAGCAGATGCAGAGACCCACAGCCAAATACTTGGCCAAGATCCTGGAGTTCAGGTGAAGAGAGGGAGAAAGGATTATAAGAGCAAGGGGGGTCAGAATCATGATGGGAAAAACCACAGAGATAGCTGACCCAAGCTAATGGGAGCTCATGGAGTCTGGACTGACAGCTGGGGAGCCTGCATGGTACCGCACTGGGCCCTCTGAATGTGGGTGACAGTTGCATGGCTTGATGTTTGTGGGGCCCCTGACAACGGGACCAGGACTTATCCCNGGTACACAAACGGACTTTTTAGACCCCATTCTCTATGGTGCAATGCCTTATTCAGCCTTGATGCAGGAGGGAGGGGCTAGGTCTGGCCCCAACATGGTATAATAGCCTATGTTGACCACCCAAGTAAGGCCTTACTCTCTATGATGAAGGAACGGGGGTGGGATGGGGAGTAGGTGGAGGGAGCAGGAGAAGAGGAGGGAGGGGTAACAGGTTGATATGTAATAGGAAAGAAATTTTTTAAATAAAAAATTATATAAAAAAATTGAGTCTATTGTGGAAATTTGAATGCTTGAGTAAAATGAGTTAAAAACCACTCAGGGTCAGACTCTAGAAGTCTGAACCAACACTGGCTGCTAAGTAATATTGAACCATACTTCCTTTTTGCCTCCCATGGATCGTTACTCTGCTGTNCATGGCATTTGCAGACACACTTGCATGAGAGGACAGCCCCAGGTTCATACAGTGCCCTTTCCCTTGGATGGGACACAGACCCCATCAGAGTAAATGGCATGCTAGCCTCATTACAGGACAAAGATGCATGGGGAAATAAGGTCTGTCAGGAGTCTGCTGCTCCTTTCTCCAGCTGTCTAGGCCAGACCNGAAAAACCTTATCTGTAGGAGAGATGAACTCCTCCTCATGTCTTCTCACATGGCAGGGGGATGGATTCTTTCACCCGGTAGAGGATCTCAGAGTCTGTACCCACATCCTAAATGGTCTCAAACAACAGAGAGGCAAATATCAATTAATCTGCACAATGTCTCCAGAACTGGAAAATGAGGATGCTTGAACAGGATGCTGTGTACCTGTATCTAAGCTGACTGGCATGAGGCCTGCATGCTAATTCAATTGGCCATGCCTTTTCTACCCTGGCTTTCAATTCTCCTCTCCCCTCTCCCTAGTGTACCAACAACTGTAATTGCTTTCTGACCTCCACATGCACACCTTGCCTGACCTCCACATCATGCACACCTTGGCAGGTGAGCACCTAATCAAACACTGTAAATGAAATTCCATTGGCTGTTACAACAAAACACAAAACAAAAGACAGTAAAAAGTGGAACCCAGTTAATGGATGGAAATAAGAGGCTACAGCCAATGTGTGTAGTGACTATATGGAGTAAAAAGTCACTTAATTAAAGATTTGGGCTACTTTGTTGCCCAAGCTGGTCTTGAATTACAAAGTTCTAATGATCCTTCTGCCATAGGCTCTTGAGTAACAGGGACTACTGGCAGATTCAGTACCAGGCCCAGCCCTCAAAATATTTCTAAACTAAGAGTCTTATATGAAATTATAAAGTACCATCTCATCTACACTAAGATGACTAAGACAAGTGACTACATCCCAGTCTGCTATGAAGGAAGTGGGAGATGGATTCATCATGATTACTTCCTACTTGAAGACTGGTGGAGCCTCAATTGTTAGTGAACACAGGATGCCCTGAGCTGACTAGATTGAATGAGAATGATGCAAGGCAGGTAGGTGTTCAAAACTGCAATTCCAGACAGCTTCAGTCTGGGCTCTTAAACTAAATTGCCGTGGATAATCATAACTTCATATTCAATATTTAGTTTTTGGGAAGATGTAGTCCCAACTAAGTTAGATTGTGTGATTTAAGAGGGTCTTTTTTTCTCCATCTATACCCCAGATTCAACTCTCTGTAAATATCGATAGAATGGTTTTGTGCGTAAGTGCCACAGCACTGGGAATAAGCAAGCCCATAGAGAGATCTCACAGGATATTCAATTGAAGTTAATTCCATTTTAAAGCAAAGCATCCTGAAAGGTCTACCTTAATATGTTTCTTAATAAAGTGGAACTATGAAAAAGTTAAAAAAANAATAAAAACAATACAATCAAATGTTATATCTAGATTTTTTCCCTTAGTGTGTTCCCCTGAAATGAATCTGTGTTGCCAAACACAAAAGTGATAATATTTTTAGAAAAGTTGAAACTCTTAATATATTGTAAATATAGTAAGCACCCAAATACTCAAGCAATTACATCCCAGATAACTAGAAAATGACTAACAAGTGGGCATCACAAGTGGACNAGCAGCTGGGCTAGATTTTCTTTTCCTGTCATTCACATTTGAACAAAGTACATATTCACCCCTTTCTTCAGCTGCCAGCAAGGTGCTTGGTTCTTCCAAAGACCCTAAGGCCAGGCTGGGGTGATGCCCTCACTGCACCTGGGGACTAGCACCTCTGCAGCATGGCCCTCATCACAAGACAATGCTCTCCTTAATGCAGCTCGGGTCAGTGTTGAACCCT
>LZPO01055098.1:558373-574387 GCA_001675575.1 Neotoma lepida | reverse complement strand
CCCTGATGCTCTCCTCCTCCATCTTCCCTGATGTCCTCCTTCTATATCCTTCCTTCTTCTATCTCTTATTTTTTTCTTATCACTTTTATACCACCTAAGACAAAGACTTCTATTCAAGAAAAGATTACCTTACAACCACAAGTTATATATTTTCCAAAAACAAATTAAAATCTTTACCTAAGAAATCACATTAAGATCACAAGTTACATGTTTTCCCTTAGAAGCCCATGAGGTTTTCTTTGAATTAATTTTCCTACCATAACATCTCCACCCCAAAGCAATGATTCTTTTATAACTTTTAATAGAGTTTTAAAAAATTTATTTATTATGTATACAGTGTGCTGCTTGCATGTATACCTGTATGTCAGAAGAGGGCACAAGATCTAATTTTAGATGGTTGTGGCCACCACATGGTTGCTAGGAATTGAACTGAGGACTTCTGGAAGAGCAGCCAGTGCTCTTAACCTCTGAGCCATCTCTCCAGCCCAATTAATAAAGCTTTAATCAAGCCAAGCATATCGGCCAGTCCTTTTGCACTGGCAGGCAGCTGTTTGAGCCTCAGTGTAGCAGGTTCCTACAAAACTTCATTTAAGTGGCCACTAACTATTTTTCTTTCCACACANTAGGGTCATTTAATTTCCTTTCACAACTTTGTTTTTCCAAGGTGCATACTGGGGCCTGTGATTAATTCTGTAAGCTACATGACCAAGGAACTCAGGCTTAACTTTTGGTGCAGGGACATAATTGTTTTCTTTGATCATCAGCCTGTTTTTCCACAGGTAGAAACTTTCTTGTCTTTTTTTCCCAGCCTCTGCAAATCTCACATCTAACAAAGAGGAAGGTAACTTTTAACCTCTATTTTTGGTTTGTTTTTTTTTTTTGCATCTCTTATTGGAGCAATTGGCAGAATAACCTAAACCCTGTCTTAANCACCTGTATCNTTTAGGCTAACTCAGAAAGTCCAATTAAATCATACATCTAACTAATCATCATTGCTCTTATAAGAATCATCTTCATTATAATCTGCAAGTGATTGCCCAGTGAGGAGTGGGATTTTCTCATGAAACAATCACACTACACTAGGTACAGTGGGATCCTTTCACATAGTAATCACACCATGCCAAATACAGCAGGAACATTGGTAGCAGCAAGCAGGAGCTGGAGGAAGCATAGCAGAAGCAAGGGGCATTCTGGAGACAATCCCCTCCCACCCTAGGTTAAGGGGTGGGGACTTTGCCTCTCCCAGGGTTTAGCTTTGCTATTCAGTGAATTGAATTCCATAAGCTCCATTGCTGACTGCAGTTCCTCTGGCACAGCCACCAACAATCTGGTGCCCCTAGTTCAGGGCTCCTGAAACATGGAAAGGGGGGGGGTTGATGTGTCCAGCTGTATCTACTGCCATCCCCCTCAGCTGCTATGCTATCAGGGGGCAAGGGACCCAGTGAGGGGCCATGACATGAACACAGGAGAGATGTAGTGAGGGAGATACTCACAGGTAAAAATGGAGCAAATGCAGGAGAGGAATGAGCAGGATAAAGGGAANGGTAANAGTAGGGTACCTGGAATCTGCTAGGGACTCATGAAAGACAGCCTTTGAAGGGGATACATGAAGGAAATGGGGCAGAGAAAGATGTTTCCTCTTTACAGGCTGAGCTTGTGAAAGGAGTTCTTACAGATGACTGCCCCTCAGTTCCCAGGACTAGTCCTCAGACCAGCCTAGCCTAGGGAAAGGAAAACCTTGGCTTCAGGAAGCTATGCATGTCTGGCATGGGGGGGCTAGACTATCTGGGCAGCATATCTGGTCCTGCATAGAGAACAGGTACCNTGACTGGGAGGAAGACACTGCAGAACCCAGAGAAACCCTGCAGCCAGCTAAGCTGGGGANAGGGGGAGACAGCTGGTGGGCATTTGCCTTCTTTTCCCGCCTGGGTCATCCCTAGCCAAGGGACCAAAAGGAAACCAGGAAGATATAGGCTAGTCAGTGTCTTTCTGCCCTCTGGTGGCCATAAGGTAGAAAGACAAGGCCAGGCAAGGGCAAAAAGACAGCAATGGCTCACCATTGTGCTGCATTTGGTCACCAACTGACTATCCCATGGCAGCCTAAAGCAGCTATCCATCTGCTCCAAAGCCCTTGATCTCTGCCTCTACCACTTTTCCCTGGCTAGGGATGCTTCCCCTTCCCAGGTGAGCCTGAGTTATCTACCAGGATGCAGACTGTGTAGAACCCATGGTCACAAGGGTTTCCCTCAGGCTTCAGACTCCCCACTCTCCAAGCTGCCCCAGTCAGCCTAACCTTTCCAAATGAATGGGGCAGTGCCTTGGGCTTGGGAGTCAGGGTGACAGGGTCAAAGGGATCCTGAAGAAGATGCTGAAAATACCCTCATTCCAACCCTAGGTTACAGAAGTGGAAACCGAGGCCCAATAAGAATAACAAGGTAAGTGGAAGACACACTGGAGTAGCCAGTCCAAGACAGAAGCCTGGCATTCTGACTCTATGCACCCCTCTTCCATCTTTACCTTTTCCTTTCCTTCTTCCTTTCTCCCCTGGGACCCACTGTCATCCCACTCCTAAATTCTATTAACTGGAGCCTAGAGGGAAGGATGCCCAGGCTTTCATATTGGACCCTGCTTTGACTTCAGCGTCTCAGCCTAAGCTTTCCAGTGTTCTTAACCACAGAACCTCTTGCAAGGGGGAACAAGCTGAGAGTTAAAGCTGGGTGTCCTGCTTTCCTGTGCCTTCACGTTATTCCTGCCTGCTCTCGGGGACACACATCTTGCACTTGACTAAGGCCACTGCTTTGGCCAGCCAATAATATCCCCATGACTCAGACCCTAAATGAAAGTGGCAGTCTTTGCCATAAAAGAGCCTTCCATCAACTGGAAAGCTAGATTCACCATTAATGGGGGTGAGAAAAGCTGTAGTGGGCAAACTTATGGAGAAAGCTCAAGGCCTGAGCTTTGAACATGTAAAGTCTGGGATACCTGTCACATGTATATTGCAGATGTTGGGTAAGAAGTTGAGTGTGGTGTTCTGGAGAAAAGGTATCCTGGGAGCTAGTGGGGAGTCACAGCAAATTGCAGACTGAAGCAGCAGCTACTGAGCCTGGAGAGCACATGATGCCTAAGCCCCCAGAGTCAAGCACAGAGTCCTGTTGGACAAAGGAACCAATAGGCGGTGATGGTGAGTCACCTACAGACATCTGAAGTTCCGCAGGATAGATTCAGTCTGTCGGCTATGTTTGCTGCAGCTCTGTGGCCATGAGTGTGGCTGCACCACAGTGAACTAAACCCTGGAGGATTGCCCTAGAAACAACTGAAAGTCTGTCTAGCAGTAATAGATGCTCTGAAGAAACTGAGTCCTAGAGGAAGATGGTGAGGATGAAGCATCATTCAGAGTACTGAAACCCAACCCCCAGCCATGTGACTGGACCACACAATGTACAGGGGGGGGGGTGCGGAAAGATGGAGGAAATCCAGGTCCCCGTGAGCCGTGCTCTGAGGACAGCCAGGCCAGTGTGGCCAGAGCAGGGTTCGGGGGGCAGGGCGGGGAGGCAGACATGAAAGCTGGAGTTAGTCTCAGGCTACAGCAGCCCCGGGCAGGGATTGCTGGAAGGAAGTCAAGTTTTAGAATGCTACACTGAAGGTAGCTAGGACAGAAGCCCCCAAGTGCACAGCCCATGCTGGAGGAGAAGGTGAGCAGACACCTAGGCAGCAGGTCCAAAAGACAGAAAATGGATTCAGAACTGAGAAATAGGGACTCTAATCTGCCACAACTTTCCAGTTGTGGGCCTCTGGGATAGTGGCTTCCCTTGCCTTGCCACAGCCCCTGACCTGGGAAAGGAAAGGGGGAAACGGATGTTTACATTTTATCTTCCAGCACAGGCCTGAAAGCCCAGAGACTTACACCATTACCCAATCACCATCAAGACACTCCCAAACTGGCTGAGAAGTAAGCTGTGGCCATTTTCTCTTCTGTTTAGTAAACTTAGAACCTTCTAGAAAATGCCTAAAGACTAAAAGAAAAAGCAAGCAAATAGCCAAGGAAGTTCCAAGGCCAAAACTGAGGCAAATTTATGAAAGCCATATTTTGAAAGGACAATGTAATATCACTTTTAAAAATACGTTAAAAACAAAACAGTCACCTCCAAATTCCCCACTGCTTCTGCTCCTCCTGCAACCATTTTTAGCTAAACACAGAACGTCCAGCCTGAATTTCCAAGCAACCACTTTCCCTCAGAGATAAGCTATGATCATGAACATACCTTGTCAGAAAACTACATTTTTAATATAGAAATATTAAAGCCAGAGGAAGAGAGAAGAAATTGAACTGTTGACTAGCACTCTCTCACAGGAGGAACACTTAAGATCAGGTCCCGTTTTCACGTCTCTAAAAGATTGCTGGAGCCAAGGCAGTGGTGACACATCCCTTTAATCCCAGCACTTGGGAAGCAGAGGCAGGAGGAGCTCTGTGAGTTCAAGGCCAGCCTGGTTTATATGGTGAGTTCCAGTACAGCCAGGGCTATGCAGAGAAACCCATCTTGAAAACAAACAAACAAAGATTGCTGAGGAGTTATCCCACAGGTGTTGGACCACACACAGTGCTGAGTTTGGTATGTGGTGTCCCTGTTGTGGGTTGTGTATCTGTGTGTGGTGTGTGTTGGAGTGGTGGGGGTGTTGTGGTGTATGCAGTGTGTAGAGTGTATGGTGTGGGTGTGTGTGGTGTATGGCATGTAGATGTTTATGCATGTGTAGACTTAAGCCACATAGCAGCACAGGTTTCTCCAGGAGCTTCCTGGCACAGGTTCTGAGCTTTCTCACTCACAAACAAGTCTCATATTGTAGTCAAATGTAAAGGAAACAGGCCTGGCTGCAGGCAGAGCTGGAGCAGAAGCAACAAGAGGCTGAGAGGAAGGTCACTGAGTATGAAGAGGAGCTGGTAGGGCAGGGGGACCCGGTGCAGGCCGTGAAGAGGTGTGTGTGTTGGAAATTATTCCACTAGAATGGGGGTGGAGACCTAGGCTGAAAGAAGGGAGTGGCCTTTAGTAAAAGTCGCCCGATGCCCTTGAGTGCTGCCGGCTGGAGCCTGCTCTCATTCTGGGTGATGTGGTCTGCTCTGGCCCTCACTTCTGCTCAGTGTTTGCTTTCACAACTTCTCTGCTGTGCCTGATTAAGTCTTTTATCAACTTGGACCCTGTAGCACAGGTTGGCCGTGAGAACCTTCAGTAACAGGAAGAAACTGAAATGGAGCCAGTCAGCAAATTTGTCTGGCCCCCCACATCAGTGAATAGTACAAATAGCAGTACCATTAGCATAACTAAGGGAGTGCATGCAGGACTTTGGGTAAGTGTGATTAGACCTGATGGTCTTCAGATATGCGGTATTATTGTCATTTCCGCTTAGGAACTGTAATCATTGTGGTTATTATGAGGGAAGGCCATTAGCTAGAGACCAGTTGGACCCCTGTGAGAGAATCTTCACACACATGGTCCAAGAATCCCAAACTGCCAGCACAGAACTGCATCCTGGTGCCCTGGAACCAGACCCTTGGACCAGGGCTGCCATTACTTGCATAACCTGATTTGCCCAGGCAAACCCCTGACCCTAATAAAATACCTGCCACAGCCTCCTCCAAAACTAAATAAACGGGACAGCTCCCAGAGCCCTGTGTATTGTGATCTTGTGTTCGATTATTAAAAGGCAGCTGTAGAGAGATGGAAGGCAGAAAGAAAGAGAGGCTTGGTCTTATAACAGGCCCCAGACCTTAGTAGGCCTTGAGACCTTAGCACAACTGACTCCATGGACTCCATGGACTCCATCCTGAATGGAAGTGCCATTCAGGCTGTAAAACTCAGCACACAGACACCACCAGCCAGCCAAAATGAAAACAAAGACCTAATCCATCAAAGTCCATAGTTCTGGGAAAGTACTAACCTTGCTTTTTGGCTTCTATAGTTCTTTTTCAGTAACTGTTTTTGTTAACTGAAGTATGTCAACCCAGAACATGGTTTTATGATTAAAAGCTCATCCCGAGTAAGGCTCAGGGCTACACTGGGATCCCAAACACCCATTGTAGTCACCAGCTGGCTAATAAAGACTTTCTACTGCTTAAACTCATGTCCAAGCAGTCTTCTCTGGTGGATACCCCACAACAGTCTGACCTCAGGTTGGACCATGTTTATTCATGGTGAAGAAGCATTTTGTCACCTGTGTGTGCACATGGCCAAAATGCCTACAGGGGAAGACAGGATATGGAACATTCTAGAGGCATAAATGTAAAATGAATGACTTCCGTAGTCCACAAGGGAAGCTGGAAAGTGTAATCTTTCAGCAGGAAACTATCATTCTTAACTCTGAGAGGATATCAAAATGCAGGGCAGGGGCATTCAAGCTGTTTTCTTCAAAGGAAGGCCTTTGTCGGAGCAGGTAGTTCTGGGTCCATTGAAGAGGAGAGACATAGAGTCTTAACTTGATCGGCTGCAAAGAATCAGGTGATTGCCATCCTGTATTCCTGAAGAAGACTTGGAAAATAATCATTAGAGGGCTGTAAGCAGACGATTTGGTTACAGAGTAAAAACTGAGAGACTCCCTGGGAAGGTCGAGGGATAGGGAGCAACAGAGGCAGAGAGATGAAGTGAGCGGTGAGAGGAAGTGGGCATAGAGTTGACTCAGGCTGACCTTACCAGGACTGCGGCACCAAAATGGGCTAGCCGAGTAGCAGNGAGCTACAGAGCATCACAGGAGGGGACAGGGGAAAACACAGGACTAATGTAAAAAACTGTATCTGGCCTGTTGTGAAAGGGATGAAAGCCCTCTTTAGCCAGTTTCTCTAAAGCATCAAAAGGTCTTTTTGTAGATGTATCAGGAACAAGCTGTGATACGGTGAGAGCTATTGGGAGACCTTGTGTGGAACATTTTGTAGGGTGAAGTTAAGTAAATAAAACTTTAAAAGACAGGGTAAAAGCGTAAGTATGAGGATAAGGAGGAAAGAGTGGTCAAGGGGAAGAGCCAAAGTGGAGGGAACCAGAAGGAATTTTTGTCTGGTCCCCGTGTCTTTAGGCCTCATTTCAAACCAGTTAGGATTTGTTGCCATGGAAGCAGTGTCATTCTCAGAGGAGGGCACAGAGCCTACCCTTAGCAGCAGTCAGAGCTAGTCTTTTTTAGTCCTGCAGCAGTCGAGGAGTCAAGCTGGTCCTGAAGGATATTAAGCTCATCAGGGCTGGTAAAACAGGGGCTAATATATGCAAAGGAGGCTTCAGTCCAGCTGTTTCCATTCTGAATCCCCAAAACAATGTCCAGAGTTGCAATAAGAGGGATGAGATGGATGGACCATGGCCCATTATCCCCTTTTAGAGGTCACTTGAGCTGCTTTTAGAGGTTTGGGGTGTTGATCTCTTGGTAACTGCTTCAAGGCTGACAGAAGGGCAATGAGGGGAGCAGCAGAGTGCCTCAAAAGAGAGTCCATCCAAGGGGCCATGATAAAACTTAACAGATGGCAAAGATCCAGAAGTCAGGAGATAAGAACTGTACAACTTTGTGGGAAACATTAAGAGGCAAAGTTGCATGAGGACAATCAAGATTAATTGAACTGGACCATGTACCAGAGCTCTGCAGAAGGACAAGGTAACTGTGATCACTGTTTGCTTACATCGGACTCCTGCATAAGCAACAGGCACCTGGAAGTTGTGTAACAGAAGTCACTTAAAGTCAGCACCCAAGGAATGAATCTGAACCGTGTCTAAAGTGTGTAAGTGATATTCTTTGCTTTTATGTATGATGAACTTGGTATATTGGTTTCAAATATTAACAATAATGAACAAAAACAGAGTATTTCAAGTAAAACACAATTTTTGGTTAGAAACAACTTGATAAGCTAATATTTTTAATTAGGACTATTACCTTAAATGACCATATCTAGTATTTAAAAACATAATACATATTTTTCTTAAAATCAAATTGTTATACCTATATTCCAAGAGACAGTTTAATTCTAAATTGTATTTATCGAAAAAGAAATGACTTGTAATTTCAATTTAAAAATACTCCCAGAGATAGTGACTATCTTGCTTTCTCCTCAATGTCTCTAGAACACTCTCCTCAACAGGTGCTACTGTAGGATAATGCTCTTGTACACTGTAAAGATGTGTCACTGAAATTGGTTTAATAAAATGCTGATTGGCCAGTAGCCAGGTAGGAAGTACAGGTAGGGCAACCAGACTAGGAGAATGCTGGGAAGAGGAAGGGCAGAGTCAGGAGTTGCCAGCCAGACATAAAGGAAGCAAGATGAGACTGTTGGACTGAGAAAAGGTACCAAGTCAGGTGGCTAAACATAGATAAGAATTATGGATTAATTTAAGTGTAAGAACCAGTTAGTAATAAGCCTGAGCTACCGGTCAAGCATTTATAAATAATATTAAGCCTCCGAGTCAATTATTTGGGAAGCGGCTGCTGGGTATTTGGGAACAGGAAGGCAGGAGAGAAACTTCTACCTACAGGGCACATCTCTAGAACACTCTCCTCAATGGGCACATCTCTAGAACACTCTCCTCAATGGGCACATCTCTAGAACACTCTCCTCAGTGGGCACTTTTCTAGAACCCCCTCCTCAGTGGGCACATCTCTAGAACCCCCTCCTCAGTGGGCACTTTTCTAGAACCCCCTCCTCAGTGGGCACTTTTCTAGAACCCCCTCCTCAGTGGGCACTTCTTTAGAACATCCAAAGTTACCACCTGAGTCAGTGACCCATGTCAGTAATGATTCACTCTACAAAGGTTACCCTGAAAGACCAGAATGTTTCTCTAAAATTAACCCTATTAAAAGAACCATTTGCCAGGCAGTGGTGGCACACTCCTTTAATCTCAGGACTGGGAGGCAGAGGCAGGCTGACCTCTGTGGTCTACAAAGCAAGTTACAGGACAGCCAGGGCTGTTACACAGAGAAACTCTGTCTCTAAAAACCAAAAATTTAAAAAATTAAAAAAAAAACTTTTAAAAGTCATTATATTTTCACTCCACACACTGAACCAACAGATGAAAGCAGTCAGTCACGTCACATCTGTAATAAGTAATTGACATGTAACATAGACTGAATTAAAGAGGAAGGAAAAGCCAGCTCTCTACAAATCTCTAGGTCACCACATACTGACAGCAGTAAGCATACTTCTTAACACCATCCTATTCATTTAGAGGCACAATTTGTAGAGCAAGATGTGGTAGTTTGAATATAATTGGTCCCNATAATCTCATAGGAAATGGCACTATTAGAAGGTGTGGCTTTGTTGGAGTGGGTATGACCTTGTTAGAGGAAGTGTGTCACTGTGGGGGCAGGCTTTGAGGTTTACTATGCTCAGGATACTGCCCAGTGTCTCAGTCGACTTCCTTTTGCCTACAAGATGTAGGACTCTCAGCTACTACTCTAGCACCATATCTGCCCGCAAGCCGCCATGCTCCCTGCCATGATGAAAATGGACTGAATCTCTGAAACTGTAAGTGAGCCACCCTGGTTAAATACTTTCCTTTATAGGAGTTGCCATGGTCATGGTGTCTCTTCACAGAAATAGAAACCCTAAGACATAAGATAACCAAATTAAATGAGCTTTGGCTTTCGGAATTTCTTAGGAAATATCCACAAGCTCACTGCTAAAGCCCTTATACAAAGCATGATCCTAATTAGTCTTATCCATAAAAACCAAGGGTCAGATATCGGGGTGAAAGCTGAAAGATCAGAGAAGCAGAGGAACAGCCACAGTCACTTCCTACCTCTTAGAATCCTCTGGCCAAAAGGGCTGAGATCCTGCCTCTGTGCCCTGCCTTATCACTTCCTGTCTCCGCCCTGGCTTGTCACTTCCTGTCTCCTGTCTGTACAGACCTCCAGACCTCTATGGTTAACTAGTGGCTAGCTCCACCCTCTAATCATCAGGCAAGCTTTATTTGTCAGAACACAAACAGAACATCACACAACACTTATATGCCTTCTAGACTTTAAGATGAGAGTACAAGCACTGGCCCTGGAGCTCCCTATCTGGGTAGAGACTAGATTGTATTGTCAAGGCACCATGAGTGATCCCAAGTTGGAAAGAACCTCCTTCATTGAAGTCATCTCTTGAAGAATCTGAGAGTTTGGGATACTACTTAATAGAATCATTTGTGGACTCCACAGATATAAAACCAACTGTCAAGATACTGTTTGTATATTCTGAATAACTTTCCAAAGGTGTGTGGTTGATGACAGAGTATCTGGCATCCTCCTTTCATTGGGGACTATGGGAAGTTAGGGTATACACAATGAAATTAGCTTTTGCTAAGAGAAAAAACTGGATAAAGGGCATGGTCAATTGAACAAGCATGCATGTCCCAGAGCAGTCAGGTGGTGGGCTTGTGTAAGGGCTCCCCTGGTCACAGCATCCTCATATGCCAATTTGGGAGACACTGAAGACAAAGTAGTTGTTATTTACCTCTCTGTTGTTTGAGACATTTGGGATGTGGGTATGGATTCTGAGATCCTCCACTGGCGAAAGAATCCATCCCCCTGCCAGGTGAGACCTGAAGAGTAATTCATCTTTAGATAAGGAAGGTTTTTCCTGGTTTGGCCAAAATGGCCAGAACTGGTCCAATCTACACAGCCAGAGCTGAGAGGTCTATACAGTTGGAGGCAGAAGCAGCAGACTTCTGGCAGGTCTTATTTCCCATGTATTCTTGTCCTGTAATGTGGCTAGCTCAAAACCTACTCTGGTGGGATAGTACTCCATCCAATGGAACTACCTGAGCCAAGGGTCTCCCTGCCATGCAAGTTTATTGCAAATTTAATCCATTTTACTCAAGCATTTAATTTTTTATAACCCATTTTTATATACCTGATTTTGAATATTACTTAATATTAAACTTTAAGTTTACTTTAAACTTGTTTTGCCTTACTTGCTTTAGGCTTAATTTTGACAATACACATGGAAGACTATATGATGGGAAATAAAAGGTGGTCTCTCCCTCCAATCTTGTCTCTGTAAATGAATTACATCTGTACTTAGCATGACTAGATAGCTCTGAGCACATTAAATAATTCCATCATTTATAAGGTGACTGACCATTAACTTGCATGTCTTAACTATCTTTAACAGTTTACAACAAGCTGGTACCTTTTTTGTTTGTTTTTGTTTTTTAAGACAAGGGTTCTCTGTGTAGCCCAGGCTGTCTTGGAACTCATTCTGTAGACCAAGGTGTCCTCAAACTCAGAGATCTGCCTGCCTCTACCTCCTAAGTGCAGAGATTAAAGGCTATGCCACCACTGTCTAGCTCAAGTTGTTANCTTTTATAAGATTAGGATTTTACAATTTTATTCCTATTAAGTTTGAGCCTTAAAAATTATGATTCTTGAATTAAAGATCCTTTAGTATCAAATAAAAACTTTGAACCATAAATATAGTCCAGAGAGAGACAGGGAACCTCATCATCCTGATCCCTTTATAGTGTACCTTTATAAAATGTCAGGTATACAGTCCAGAGAGAGACAGGGAACCTTATTGTCCTGATCCTTTTATAGTGTACCTTTATAAAATGTCAGCTTTTTTTATATGATTTGTTTCATCAAATAGCTAAAGCTTAACAAAATTAAGAAAGGCATAAGTGATTAGACATACCTCTTTAAGTCAGGCTTTGTTAGCTAGAATAGACCAATATATCTTAACAGGACTTAATTTATAGGACTTAATCATCAAACATATATTACATAGACCTTGTTCGTGGTTTTGTCCTCATCTGCTAGTTTTCACTTTTAGAACAAAACTCATCATACACAAAAAAATCCATCCTAATTCAAAACATCTTGGAGACTTGCTATTGCCTCCTTAATACAAGGAAAATAAAATGCAACAAACCATCTTGAAGACCTGGTGTTGCCTCCTTAGTCTGATAAAAGGGAGAAACAATGATTAGCAGAGGGCTCAGTGGGTCTAGTCATTTAATGGGGACTACTTTGATTGATTTATACCACCTTAACCAAGATGGTGGTGGTCACATGGCATGCCCTTTTTTAACCTTAGTAAAGATGGTAGCTGTGTCATGTGGCTGCCAAGATGGCAGCAAGCCACCTGGTTGCTATTTACTCCAAGGTGAGACTAGGTCATTAGCCAATATTACATAGTAAATATCAGGCAGCATGAAGAGACAATATTCCTCTCTACAGCTGCCCTTAAATAATCTGACACCATGCACAATGCATAAAGAATGGAAAAAGAATTTCGCCCAGAAGTCTTGAATGAGGCATCAATAGAGCACTTTAAAGTTTAGGCACTTCAGAGCTGTTTTGAAAGTGACTGTCTCTTGCCTCCTTTGAGCTATTTCCGAGCAGCTGTTTTATAGTCCTAGCCATCTTTTACATGTCAGGCACGTTTGTGTCTCACTTATGAAGGAAAATCAACAAACTTTTAAGTCTTAGGTGGAGGAATCATTTAAGAAATATCTGGAACAGCTGGGAGATCCCAAGGAGAAGGCTGGCCAGCTGGAACTAAGAGTCTTTTCTCCAATTTATAATCGAGACTTCATTCTTTATTGCTATCCTGGGAAAGCCACCAACTTATGTCACAGATAATGGCTATAAAGACAAGATCCTTCTCTGATATTCAATTAATGGCCATTATGATTCTATGTACTCAGGACAATTTCAATCAACTGCAGAGATTTGTCAAGCTATATTATGTAAAATTCTCTATATACATGTATTTGTAACAGTTGAAGAAACATTGAAAACTGCAGTTGATTTATTTCAAAAGTGGTTCCAGAAGAAACAGAAACAATACTTTGTCTGGAAATGTAGAAGCCAATATTGATCAGAAAAGCTCAACCCAGATAGTGACAGCATTTTCAGATGTTATCCAACTGAGACTCACACAGAGGGCTGGCNTCACTCCACACTGATTCAGGAGTTTGAGGGTGGAATCAGGACTGGATCTCTGCTAACTTGCCAAGTGGTGCTAATGCGGTTGGTCCAAAAGGCTAACTTGGAGAACCTGTGGTCCAGAGCTGCTGTGTCAGCCAGCCTTGCCTCTACCACAGCCCTGGTGCCTCACCTGTCCACAGCAAATGAGAGTCCCTGCTTCAGCACACTTCAATACACATCAGTCAACACCTCGGTGTGGCTGGGACTCACTGCCATCGGACTGTGAGTTCTAGAACCCTGTCCTAAGCATCTCCCTCTAGAGCCACTTCTCTGTTATCTGGGTTTGGATTTCCCCAGAGAGGAACCTGAGATAAAGCCTGTGGGTTCCAGCAGCTTGCTCTCCTTTCCACCTCAGGTGAGGTGTCGAGATGGTACTAGGGATCCATCATGATAATGGCCTCCTCATATGCCTCCAACATGATAATACTCCACTAGTGAGCTACAACCTTGGCCCTTTCCCAGGTTTGGAAAAAAGGGGTTGCACTGAGTTACCCAGGCAGGGTTTAAATTTGTGATCCTTTTGTCTGCACCGCCATCCCGGGCTCTAGCCTCTTTCTGAGGGATAAAATCAGAGGAATGAAGAGAGGGTCCGAGACAACAAGAAAGGAAAGGCAATACAGGGTGTACTGAGGCTGGTCCTGTCCTGCGGTGCCAGTCCTGTTAGGGTCTTCTTCACAGTATCTCTCTAAGCACTTATCAGTTGCTTCCTGGCCTCCACTGACTCTGAGTTACACACAAGGACAACTGACTCGCCAGGCCATTTCCACATATACTCACTCATCCACTGACATTTCCAGGGCACACTTTTTTGCAGGCTGAATATACTTTTCCAGCCTTGGGCCCAACCCCAAGGAAGACTGCGACTACTGTAGACCAAAGAAAACCATCCGGTGAGCAGAGTTGACATTCACCACAGCCGTATGAGAAATCAAACAAGAATCAGGAAGATGCTTTGCATGAGCAAACACAGTCCATTGGGCAGAGCAATGTCACTAGGAGCCCAGCTTTCCTGTATCAAACAAAAAGATGCATACTTAAATCAGAGGTGTTGGGTTTAAAAGAAAGCTTGCCGGGAATGTCCATGCACACCTTTGATCCCAGCACTTGGGAGGTAAAGGCAAATGGATCTCTGTGAGTTCAAGGCCAGCCTGGTCTACGNAGTAAGACCNTGTCTCAAAAATAAATAATTTTTAAAAACTTAAACATAAAATGTACCTTTTTGCTAGGCCTGTGAGATATGCCTGTAATCTCAGCACTTGGAAAGCTGAGGCAGAAGGAATGCAGACCAGGTCTATAAAGCAAGACCATGTCTGAAGGAAGGAAGGGGAGGTAATGGTGAAAGAGGGAGGGGCAGGGAGGGGCAGGGGAAAGGGGGAGAGAGGTAGCTCTAACACTCCCAGTTCTGAGACTGTGGCAACTGTCTTAGTTAGTTAGTTAGTTAGTTAGTTAGTTAGTTAGTTTGGTTTTTAGAGACAGGATTTCTTTGTGTAGCCTTGTCTGTCCCAGAACTAACTCTGTAGACCAGGCTGGCCTCAAACTCACAGAGATCTGCCTCTGCCTCCCTAAGTCCTGGGGTTAAAGGTGTGAGCCCCCGCCATAGCCGCCGCCACCACCACCCTGATACAGATGGTCTTTCAGTGTCTAGGGTAGCATATACGGAACGAGTCTGAAATTAATATTGGGAGTTTCAGAGCAAAGTGCCAACTCCATCAGCTCTAAGCAGGCTAGACCACACCACCTGACCCAATGTGCCAATTAAGAAGAGAATAAGGGAGGAAAGTGGAGAAAAGATTTACATCAATGGGACCATGTTGGGAAATACAGATAAAGGGTTCTAATAACCCCAAGCCTGACACACACACCCTTTTTTAACAGTCTAATTTAGCCCAGATTGACCTTGAACTTGATGTGTCTCTTAAGATGACTTGGACTTCTGATCCTCCTGCCTCCACATCTGAAGTGCTGAGATGATAGACATATGTCACTATGCCCAGTTTATGCTACATTGGGGATTGAACCCAAGTCTTGTGCATTCTGGGCAAGCATACTACCAACTGAGTGACATTTCCAACCCTCCAGGTCTGTCTCTAGGTACTAACATATAAGCTTGAAGTTTATTTTGTTTTGTNGAAACAAGTTTTTGCTATGTAGTGCTTGGATAGCCTGAAACTTCTTATGTAGACCAGGCTGGTCTTGAACCTATAACTNTCCTCCTGCCTCTGCCTCCCACCTGCTGGGATTCCAGGCCTGAGCCACCACTCCCAGTGAGCTTTANGTTTGAAAAATATGGCAGGAGNTGGGAGGGGCATAATTAAGAGTCTTGGTCAACGAGTATGGTAGATCACTATCTCAGATCTGCTTCTCTGTGGTAGATGGCAGAAGTTATCATTGTCATCGTGTAAGGAGGTTAATTTGGCTCCCATGAGAAGATTACTCACTGCTGCCAAGGCATGGTGGCTCATACCTGTAACTCCAGCACTCAGGAGACTGAAGCAGGAAGATTGCCATAGCTCAAGGCAAGCCTAGTCTACACAAAAAGTTCTAGGCCAGCCTAGACATGATCTCAAAAAGGTGAAAGAGAGCTGAGCATGGTGGTGTTCACCTTTGACCCTAGCATGATGGAGGCAAAGAAGGCTGTGAGTCAATGGTAAGCCTGGACAGAGAGGCAGAGAGACACAAGGAGAGAATCAGTCCTGCTCTGGGGTCATTTCATTATATAGTGACATGTCTTTCAAGCTTCAATGTTTTGGAATTCACGATAACTACCAGCTTAGGACAATGACTAGACAGTTTCAGGCCCACTTTAGGAAGGAGTCTGGAGCAAGACACTGTAAAAGCCAATGCCTAGATGCCTCAGTTTCTCTTCTTGCTCTGCCNTTAGCCTTTAATGGGATGAGATAGGTTTGGTGTCACAAGTTTTTAGACACACATCACTGAATTATTACCGTGTCTACTTGCACAGGCAAACAAATGACACACGGTAAAGGGGATNTGTGAAAAAAGGCAGAGGTCCTGGGTCCCATCTTGACTTTGGTTACCTGCAGGCCCAAGAGGCGCTGATGTCATTTAGCAAAGGCAATTTCTAAA
>LZPO01055098.1:538340-553303 GCA_001675575.1 Neotoma lepida | reverse complement strand
ACCTTGCTCCTCTCATAACCCATCTCTGACTATCACTGTCATTACATCCCCCACCACCAGCACTCCCTCCTCCCCTGAAGACAGAAAAGGATAATCTTCACCCATCACAGCTCCAGGAACTGACCTGACTGGGATGGTGAGGGGATAAAGAAATGACAGACACAATCNCATGCACAGAAAAGCTGGGATCGGGTGGACTGGGCTCTCTAACAGAGAAGCTAAAGCACCCTGGTAGCTCAACATGTTTATTATATACGGNTGAACATGGAGGTGGGGTCACTGTTTACAGCTGAATTAAGGAGGTAGGGTTAATACACACAGATAAACAAGGAGTCGGGTTATTATATATTGTTAAACAAGGAGGTGAGTATATCAAATCCCAGTAGAATCAGTCTGTAAGGGAGCCTTGCCTAGGGAAAGTTTTGCCATTTNCCCTGAGACTGAGACATCCTTCACATGGCCATGCCCATGTCAACAGCACACATCCATTCAGGACCTCACTCGGGGCTTCCTCCATGCCCACAAGGACATTTAACTCTAGGACAGCTACTGGCAGAAGTGGACAGCTGAATGATGGTGGAACTTGGGGCATCTGGCATTTTAGGTAAGAGCTCTACACTGAGTTCTACTCCAACCTGATGAGTCTTTTCCTGAAAGGGGACTTGCAAAGGACATCATTGTGTCTGTCACCTGACGACGCTGCATCCTTGGAAGTCTTGGCAGGAGCCTGCAGCATGGACAAGCAGTGGTTTCCTGCAGCTGGAATTCTCCTGGCCAGTAAGTGAGTAGGGAAGGGGAAGGTAAGCTGGGTATCCTCTCCCCATCACCTGCTTACCTGGTAGGGAAGGGCAGAATCCTTCTCCTCAGTGAACACCATGACTCCCACCTCAGCGCTTCCCTTTATTGTCTTCATGTTTTTCTGGCCTTGACTAGCCTAAGGGATGCTAGGGAAAGATTGGAGACCTCAGGCTCCTTGAGAGTACTCAGGATTACTGCTTGGAGCTGTATACACGTGTAGGTAGGTTTGGCATTAACCCCANAGCCTTCAGAGATTCCCCACATATGTGCTCCACCACCCAGTCATCCCCTAAGAACCCTGTATGTAGTGAACATGGTCAGGTCAGTCTCACCCACAATGGAGACACAGACAGTATTTTCAGCACCATCAGGCTAGTCTAGGCCTCAGACATGGTTTGACTAGAGTAGACAAGACTCTCAACTCCTGGCAACCACTTGGGGCTGGGAGACTTCTCCTTGGGGAGGTCCTTGACATGGAGGTTGTTAGGAGACAGATAAATCCTGAAGATATGTCCCATTGTCCTCACAATGTCTACTTCTAAGTAGAGATAAAGGCATCCCTGGTGTTGGCCAGGCTAGAATCAGGGAGGGGAGATAACTTAGTGAGTAGCTTCANGGTTTGGGGCCTAACCNGGTCCAGGTGTTGTATTTGGGTACCTAAGTGAGCAAGATGTGACAGGGTGAGATCTGAGAGGTTAAGAGCCAATCCTGCCCACCAGACACCGGAGAACTAGACCTGTCTTGCTTTGCAGCCTTCCTGGTAGTCTCAGCTTCTACCCTGACCCTTCTTTCTACACATAAAGACTTTGACCAGTTTCCTTCANTCCCTCGCACATCTGCTCGGCAAAGTAGCAGCAATCTTCTGGACATCCAGACAGAAACTGTTGGCCGCATCAACTCCGTTGAGAGGGAACCAGAGGCCCTGGAGAGGAAGGCAGGAGCCCTTTCTACAGAGGCAGCAGAGGGCCAGAAGTCCCCCTCAATGCCTGGCCCCTTAAGAAGTACCAGGCCCTTGGGCAGGGTCGTACCTGGACCAATCCCCTCAGCCCTGACCACATCTGCAGCCCACATGCCTGTTGACTCTCNNCCAGTGTCCTCTGGGGCTGACCCTGTACAGGAAAACTTGGCCTCTGGAACTCTAGAAACAATTGCTATGTCATCGCCACAGCCTTCTTCCACACNTGGATCTGAGCAGAAGTTCAGCAAGGTCTCCAGGTTGTGTTAGACAGTCCCTGCCTCTGCATCATTGGAGACAATTATTGCACCTAAACCAACATGACATCCAATCAGAGCTTACCTTCTTTCTCCATATTTTCTAGAGCTCTGTGGCTGTTATGGAACACCTCCAGTCCCACTGCATGGAGGGATGGCCACTCCAGGCCACAGGCATCCCCATCTGTGGCACTGGCTCCAACGATCTCCTTAGGACCACCTCTCTTTCCATGGATGAAAGCTACAGAGCCCCTTTTGCCTGCATCTTCTGGGAGATCAGGGCTGGACCCCACCTCTCAAGCCTTTACAGTGGGTTCTGGGTCATCTAAAAACACTGTAGCTTTGGGGACAGGCCCAGTATCCAGGGGTGCTTCTGTGCTGCTGCTGTCCTCGCAACTTCACCTTCACATCCATCCTCCCCCTTCTCCCCACCCTCCTCATCCACACTGCTCCTGTCTCCATCCTCAATCCTGGTCCCCATTTCCTCTGTCAGCACAGGAGCCAGGGACCCTCCTAAAGCTTCTGTGTCTGTGACTGCACCCTCAACTACAGACTCTTCCATTAAAACCTCGAACCTTGCACCCCTGATGGCCCTATGACCCAGCCACCCTGGGCCATGGGTTTCTACCAGCCCAATCCACCTGCCCACCCTCTCCCTCCAACATTTCTCCAAACCTCCCTCCACTCCACATAGCTCTAGCTTCACAGAGTTATCTAGGGATGCTGGTGCTACCCAGTCCTCTGCCCTGCCTCACCCTGGTCAAGATGTGTCTTTGCAGGACATGAGTTCCTCCACGCCAGGACCTAGTCATGTGACCCACTCTGTGACCTTCAGGATCAACAGCAAATGCCTCCCAACAGCTGTCTGGAACCTGGAGTGCCGGCTTTTGAATAGGCTTATCCGCTACCAGGTGTGGCACTGGGTAGAGGGATGTAGATGAAGACAATCTTTCCTGCTCTGCTTTCCTTCTGAGTATGCCAGGCACAGCCACAACACACACTATACAGGTCTTGGCTCCTAAGAGCAGCTACACACAAAATAATAAAACCTAATGAGCACCACACTGTGCTCCCGGGAGGAGTCTGAGGAGAGGCTAGGCAGAAAGACTTCTTAGAAGTCATTACAGAGGGAATATCTCACAGTGGGGGAGGCCTCACCTACAAGAAATAGAGCAGGTTCTCACAGTGCAGCTGCTGGCTTTTTGTTAGCACACAGCCTCATCTAGGACTAGGAACCCTTTTGCCCTGGCAAAGTGAGGCACAGTTCCTGCCTCAATTCTGGAACTAGGAGCAGGTAGGTATCCCAGACAGGAACCACCATTTTTCACCTGCCATACAGGGCACAATTTCCTGTCCATTTGTTGAACGGTTCATTTCTGTGTGCAACTCGGGAAACAACAGGAGCAAAAGACTATTCCTGCCGCAGGAGCTATAGTCCTTGGGTCTAATGAAGACCAGATTATAATCTCGACAAGCTGTGGGAAAGAATATAGGAGGCTAGCAAACTGCTGAGTGATGTGCCTTGCACACACTGGGTGACTACTCTACCATAACAATGGATCCTCTTTTGTTTTTTTTTTTGTTTGTTTGTTTGTTTGTTTGTTTTGTTTTTTGTTTTTTTAGTTTATTTGTTTGTAGTTTTGAGACAAGATCTCACTGTGCAGCATGGCTGGCCTGGAACTCACTCTGTAGACCAGGTTTGCCTGGAACTCCCAGAAATCCACCTGCCTCTGCCTCCCAAGTACTGGGATTAAGGTCATGTGTCACCACGCCCAGCCCTCTTTTTGTCGTTTTGTTGTTGTTGTTGTTGTTTTGTTTTTGTTTTGTTTTGTTTTGTTTTTTGAGACAGGGTTTTTATGTAACCAAACCTGGCTTTGAATTGGTCCTTGGGCATTCCTCTCCAAAGTGCTGTAACTGAATGTGACCACATCTGGCCTGGTTGTGGTTTTAAGTCTTTTTGGTTAGTTGGGTTTTTTGTTTTCATTTGTTTGTTGCTTGTATTTGTTTATTTGTTTGAGCAGGTCCCCACTATGTAGCCCAGGCTGACAGTGAACCTCTCTCAGCTTCCTAAGTGCAGGTGCCAAAGGCATGCACTACCACACCTGGCAGTGGGGAGCATTTTAACAGGAGTGGAGAGAGGCTAGCCACAGCAAACAGTGAAGGGCTTCCCAAGCACCAGGGCAGAGGGATCATTGTTTGGGGAACCCAAGTTGCAGGGAGGCTGGCAAAGGACTCCATGGTAAATCAGGATGGGAGTGGCGGCCCAGGCTGGCAGCTGGCAGGATGCAGTGCCCAGGGTGACTGGACTACTGAGGTAAAGCCTGTACACGTGCAGACCCTGGACAGATGGATCCTGGTTAGGATCTCAGCACAGAGTAATCGCAAACTTCAGGCTACCAGAGGGGAACTGCCTGGGAAAGGACCAGCTGGACCAGGATCAGGGATGTGACCACTTTAGAGGCCAGGGCAGATGGAGGGACACAAGGCAGGGTTGGACAGGCTGACCCCTATGCCTCTGCCTCAGCTCCAGTTTATCTACCACGAGGCCTTCTCCAGCTTCAAGAATGTCAGTGCCCTGCTGTTTCGGTGAGTATGGTTCTCAACTGACCTATTCCTTTAGCAGCCCTAACCCAGGCTGTTCAATCCTGCCCAAGTGCCAGGAACCTTGGCCCAGATGGGTGGATAAGAGGCCCACATTTTTTTTCTGCTACCAGCTGCACTGCATGACCTCAACTGGCCTTCCTGTTATTTCCTAGTCCCAGCTGTTGGGTTTGGACAGTAATATCAGGATTGTCTGAGTACAGTGAGAAGACAGGCAAAGAGCGCATCAGGCTACTTATTCTGGAGATAAGGCCATGTAAATGATATGTAAATGAATGTAAATCCTTGGGTGGAACTCTCTCATTCTGGGCTACTAGGAAAGTGAACTACCTCCAGAGTTGGAGGGGGGGAGGTAATCCAGGCCATGATCACAGCTACTTCAAAAATTTTCCTTTTGCTGGGTGGTGGTGGCGCACACCTTTAGTCCCAGCACTCAGGAGGCAGAGTCAGGCAGATCTCTCTGAGTTTGAGTCCAATCTGGTCTACAGAGTGAGTTCCAGAACAACCAGGGCTACACGGAGAAATCCTGTCTTGAAAAAAACATTTTTTTCCCTTTTAATAAACTGAAGTCCACTTCTGTGACTTCCTGAGCCTGTTTTATCTCCCCAGCTCTGGGATGGCACAGGTGCTCACAGGAAGGGCAAATGTTCTTTTAGATTCTGAGGCTGTTTATTTCCAGGTCTCTCCCTAAGAGCTGCCTCCCCCATGATGAGCANTTGATCCTTCTCCTCTAGGCTTTCAGAAATCCCTCAGGCCTGTCACTTCCCTCTCTCCAGAGTCCCCTACTTCTTGAACTGCAGCTGAGGCTTTTTGTGTCCACTAGACCTCCTGAGAGCTCTCAACCACTTGTGGCCTCTTTGAGTGACACCTTACCCCAATCTTTCCCTGGACAAGATTCCCAGTGTCCCTGTGAGAACCAGCTCTTGAGGAGTGCAAGGGAACTTACTTCAACTGAGCACATGCTGTGTGCAGGCCTGCTTGCATCCTTCAGGCCTCACAACAGCCCTCTAAGAGAGGGATTTTATCCTCATTTACCAAGGAGCCCCAACATGGCAGGGGTCATGTGACCGCTTCCGTCATACAGAGGTTCCTCTCTGCAGCTACTAGCTGCTGGGTAGGCTTCTCTCCTTCAGCACATTGCCTTCTGCACCAGCCAGGCCTACCTTGCCCCCACTGGCCCCTCCTGCAGGCCTGGTTCTACAGAAGTGAAAGCCTCACTCGTGTTTGGCCATCCGGATCCCTCAGCCCTACAAATCCTCTGGACTTTGTACCGCAAAGTGAAGGCCTCCAGATGGTTGCTTGGGCACCTGCCCCTGTCTGACAGCAGTCTCTCCTCGGATGGTGAGTCTGGAGCAACACCTGCCCCCTGCCTCCTCACTGCCCATGGAGGAGGCTGGCTGGGCTCCTTGGAGGGATCCAATTCAGTCTGCCCAAGCCTGAGCAGGTGCTGGTGGGGAAGGTGGGATGCTCCAACTTCCCAGAGCTGTATGTGGCTCTGCAGGCTACAACATGACAGACCTTACCCGGGAAACCATCAGCATCAGCTTCACACTCATGAGACCCTTCCTGCCCCCGTTGCTTCTGCCTGGTTCGCAACCTTTTATCCTGTTGGAGAAGCAGATCCTCCAGCTGGTGAGGTGTCCCCTCCCCTGCTTCTGGGACTGGGATGTTCTCCCTGCCTCCCTTGTCAACAGGCCTCTCCAGCTTTTAGTGGTAGGTGCAATGATCCCAATGAAAGCAGCACGAGCTTGGCATATGTGGGAAGGCAAGCATGGAGAGAACCCAGAGGGGAAACTGGCTGAGGAGAAAGCTCTAAGGGAAGTCAGTGGACAGGCTGTCACCAGGTATCCCTNCCCAGAAGACCACACTAGAGAAGGCTCTCAGGTCCTGCCTTACCTTATCTAGAGCCTGACCCCACTCCATTCTGGGCCTCAGGACAGGCATTTCCCAGTCAACCTGACCTCCAGGACTTCCTATAGGTCACTCAGGAGGTGTCAGGATTCTACAAGGCTAATCCCCAGGACCAGCCACTGCTCCTATTCAGGTAGGTTGAGTATCCCATCCAGTCTGTCTAGTCTTCCAGCCACCCCATCCCCGCTTACCCAGCCTACCTGGCTGCTCTCTTGGAGGCATATCACTAGGGCAACTCCACCCCTAACACAAAGCCGGGAGGTACAGGTGTAGGCTGGAGACCACCAGTAAGGACTTCATCTAAGCTGGCTTGAGTCTGCCTCATAGAGCTCTGCTCTTGGAGGTAGGAACATAGAGTGTATACTTAGGAGCTCAACACTTGCTTCTAGAAGCATGTACTGGCAAAGAGCCCATGACACTGCACTCTGTCACCCTCCCCTAGCAACGTGAACGAGTGGGTGAGCATTTACATGGAATACAAGTTCAGGAGCCCCATCCCCACCCACCTCAAAGGCCTGGCCAGTTACTTGGCCCATCACATAACAGACCCCACCCTTCAGAAGTCCAGCATAGTGGCCAATGGTGAGTGATCTTGGGCCCCATATATGCTCTGGGTCAGCCTNTCTCTAGGCCTCCCTGCCCTCCTCTGAGAAGGGGGAGAACTTTCAACAGCAAAGTTTGTGTGCCAGCCCAAAGGGAGAAAGTGGGCCCAGAGCTCTGTGGGAAACCTGGGCTCAGAGATACAAGATGGTCCAGTCAACTCTCAATGGTCACCTTAATCCTTAATGTCCCAAGAGAGGAGACAATGGTGGGTCAGCTCTATCACCAAGGTCAGAATTGCATGAAGACTGTCCCATGAAGCAGAGTTGAGCAAGCTTGTACATCCATGTTGGAGAAATCCAAGGTCTCTCTCTGTCTCCTGAAGCCATAACCTGGAGCTGTCCTGGGGTGGACCCTCAGCCTAGGAAGTGCTGATTCACTTAAGGGCTGCCCCGGCCACCTCCTCTCTGCAGTCTCTCAGGTTTGAATGTTACCATCTGGTGGGCTCTGCTCTGTAGCTCCCAAAGACAGGGCCTTGGTTTGGGTCTCTGCCCTATCTTTCTCAGAGCTGACTTTCAACATATGGTGTGCCTACCCTATCCGTGTTGACCGTCAAAGGACCCATCATCCCCTTAGCAGACAGTGGGACTACCCACTCCTCTTTACGTAGGACTGTATTATGTATTTCTGTAAGTCATTATGGAACCCCTCCTGGGAAATTAGGGATTGTAGAGGACACAGTAGCCAGCAAGATCTCCTGTTGTCAAGCCTGAGTGAGCAGGCCATCACCCTTCCATTAGACAGATTACCACAAAGGGCTGGAGAGTTAATATTTTTGCTCCTCCTAGCTCCTCCCTTATAGGGAGAACACAGCCAGCCAGCCCTCCGAGGTATATCACAGCGGGTAAGCTGGCTGTGTTCCAGTACAATTTCATATACAAATATGGAAATTATGTATCATACTCTTTTCATACTACACAATTTTCTACTGCTGACATTTTTCATCCACTTAAAACTGTAAGTCCATCTTACCTCATTAATCTAACAAAAGCAGACAGCAAAGATGGGCCCTCATTAGTCCAACAAAAGCAGACAGCAAAGATGGGCCCTCACACCAAGTGTGCTGACCACTGGATGGGAGCAGTGGGTCTGGGCAAGCAACCCTGGGCCAGGGTGTGGTCCTACCCCAGAGCTCTCAGAAGACAGGAGTCCTGGCTGCTATCACCCCACCCTCACCCCCATCGCCTTAGGAGAGAAAGCAGAGCTGGCGCTTTATGAGACATGGCTCCTGATCCTGGGTCACCCCTTCATCAAGGCCTTGGAGAACAAGACTAGTTCTGGGTCCCAGGAGCTTCGTGGTCTGCTGACAAAATGGGTGATGTGAGGCAATGGAGGCTTGGAGAAAGGGGGTACGGCTGGCCTCGGCTGTGTGACCCTGTGACACTCTGTTGTCTTCTGACCTCAGCTAACCTCAGTCCTCCAGCCTCTGCAGAACTTTGGTCAAGTGGTGGTGGAGGAATTCCAGTGAGTCTTCAGTTAGGAGGGTGGGTCCTGGAGCTGGCTGAGAGGGTCTCTCTGCATCTCTCCATCTCTGCATCTCCCTGAAACCTGTAATGATCCTCCCAGGCAGGAACCACTGACTGCCAAAGTGCAAGCTGCCTTCTTTGGGGCTGCACCAGCCCAGGCCATCATTCAAGACTGCGTGCACCAAGCCCTGGGCTTCCTGCAGGAAACTCAGGGTCTCCAGATAGAGATGCTCATCCCAGTTCTTGGTCAGTGTCTCTCCCACTGTTCATGTCCTTCATCTCTCTGCTGTCTCTGGCCTTGCTGTTTCTGCCACCCTGGCCTTCCCTCCGGCACACGGCACTGCATGGCTATGTTTGCTCTTAGCCTTCCTGTGAGCCCCCAGGGTACACTGGCTCCAATTATCCTGGGAACAGCCACTAGGCCTAAAGGTCTCTGAGGGCTTTGAGGATGGAAAGCCCACTCAGCCTTTCCATTCTGCTCCAGGCATCCCCAGCTCCGGAGCCTCCATAGGTCCCAGCCATGGGTTCGTGCTGACCCTCCAGCTCATCACTTCTCTCCTTGTCCTGGTGAGTCTGGCCAGGAAAGGGCTTCTTCCTAAGAAACAGGCTGAGCCTTTGAGACCTTAACCCAAACAAAGGGTCAGCAGCCTGCTCTCCACCTGAACCTGAGTTCTCTTCACATGCCAGCTAGAATGGCATGCTTTCCACCTGGGGCTTGGATTTGACCCCCATGACTGCACCTCCATAGTTGAGACNGGAGGACCCCACCACAGCAGTGGCTACACCACACAAGGTGTGGAGGCCCTTTCTTCTGCCAGGCAAGCAGAGGCTAGTCCCCCTGGTTGGCCTGGGGAGGTGGTGTGGCAGAGATATCTCTGCGTGATCTGCCTAACCTTTTCCTGAGTTACTACCACGGGGCGGGGAGGTACAGTCCCATATAACAGGGATCTATCCTGCCTTGGGCAGAAGCCAAGTGGTCCAGCTGACTCCTCCAGAAGCCACTTGAGCTCCAGACATGGACTAGGGTGACAAAAGCAGAACTTTGGCCACAGGGGGAGAACTGGGGCAGAGAATGGAGATGTGCAGAGGGGTCTTAACTCCCACCACATAAGGATGCTGCCAATGACCACTCCAGGCCCTTGACAAGTCCCCAGATGGTGCCAACTCAATTCCTGCCTGCCCTCCACCTTGACCCAAGGCCAGGTAGATGGGGGAGGGCATCACCAGCCAACAATTATTTGAGTGAATTTTCTCACCATGTAGCCCAGACTGGCCTTTAACTCACTGCATAGCCCAAGCTGGCCTCAAATTTGCAGCGGTCCTCCTGCCTAAGCTTCCAAGAGGTAGGATTACAGACAGACATGTGCTACCATGCTCCATTTTGTCTCCAGGTATTAGTTTTGACTCCTGGCCTTTGTCTCTTTTCTATACCCACAGGTGGCCCTTGGTGCTGCTCCCCACTTCACCGAGAAGCAAATCCCATACCTCTCCTAGGTCACCTCACCTCACTTCACCTCACCTGGGGCTTCCAGATAGTACCTCAACCCTGAAGAGTAAAGCTACAGGACACCAGAGCACAAAGGGCAAGCCTGGGACTTTTTCTTCGAGCTCCTGCCTCACCCCACCTCCACATTGCATAAAACTGAGGAAAACACTCACTCTCGTGTCCNTAGTTGCAAAGCCAGTCTCTGTTTGGGACTTCACATTCCCTTTGCTCCCACCTCTCCAGGAGGTGGGCAATCATTTTCTTCACATACTAAGGCCAAGCCCATAGGCTCCCTGCAGCATGCACAGGTGAGTCAGGACAAAAGAAGTCAGATCCCATAGAATGTTGTCAGGCCCTGCTGCCACCACACACTACCCATGAAATGGAGACCATATTTACCTAGGTGAGAGACCAAGAGCCAATGTGTCTACACAAGGCACATAGGGCTAGAGCCAGGGTGAGTGTCCATAATGTACACTGAGCCCTATGGTGGTCATCTGAACTTTGCCTAAGGATCTGTGTCCAGGCTACACAAGGAGCTCCACCTGCCTGTCAACCTCGGCATAGCAGACACCCTAGCCAGCCAGAAAGGACTCTATAGCCCTTCCTGCTGAATAAGCAAGGGGTACCCTGAAAAGGCTGCACTGTCAGTGTCTGGAGGTGGCAGCCAGGGAAGAGGCCCAGAAGGCATGCAAGACAACAGCTGGCAAAAAAACAGTACGTGCTGGNTGGATGCCCCCAGTAGTGCACATCAGCTGAAGTTGACAGGTAGGGATGGAAACACACCTCCATTTCCAGCAGGGGGAACCAAAGAGGCACTCAGGCCATGCTCCCAGCAACCCCTTAGCAAACCAGGGAAGAAGGCATACGCAAGTTGGCAAAGACAAAGTCTTCACCACTACTCCATGTTTCTATTTCCCCTGAGACCACAACTTGGGAGAACTGTTCCTCCACTCATTTTGCAGCCCCTGCTTGTCAGCAAAACTGGCTTTAACCGCAGGTTTTCCCATGCTGGAGCCTCAAGGGTCTGAGCCTGCTCCTAGCATTAACCCATTCAGGTGATGTGAGTGTGGGTCTAGCCATGCCCCCCAAGGCAGATTTGCTCAGGCAGGTCTGGGATAGGCCTTAGGAACCTGAGCAGGATGCAGAGGGTCCCACAGGCACACCCCAAGTCCAGAGCTGGCTCTGAGTCTTCACACAGCCACTGACTTGGTGTGACCCTGCTGCAAACCCTATCCATGCGTTTCTCCATCTGTAGCTTGAAGGAACATGGTGGTGGTCCCACTCTTGAGGCCCTGCTTCCTGAGTTAGCTTAGAAATTTGATTAAACCTCAAATGTACTTTCCTAGCACTGGAGGCTGAGGCAGNAGAGTTAACAGTTTGAGGCCAGCCTAGGCTGCATACATACAGGGACAGCAGCTAGTGATGTATGAACAGGCTTAAAGGGCACTGNGGATGGACTCAAAATCAGGAGCTTGGGAAACTAGTGTCAAGTAAAGGACCTGTAAGTTGTTGATGCAAAGGACAGGACTCGTCTTTCTGGCCCTGGGTATCCTAAATATGGTCATCTAACAAGGGAAGATTGACACCCCTCTCCTGATGGTTCCTGCAATGGCACTGTGTCATAGTTCCTATTGCCACCAACTTCAAAGGCCAGGTGCTGGATCTAGCTGCGGTTTCAACATAACCCCCCAGGGTTCACATGATGAAATTTAATCCCCATTGTGAGGATGGGAATTTAATCCAGCTATTGTGCTTAGAGGTGGTGTGTCTGAGGTGATTAAGATTAGAATCATCAGCAGAGCCCCATGATCTAATCCTGGCAGCTCTACAGACCGCCCAGAAGACACACATGCATGTGCTCTCTTGCCATGTGGTGCCCTGATCCACCTCAGGATTCTGCCAACAAGAATGCCATCACTAGATGTGGCTGCTCAACCTTGGACCTCCTGAACCACCACTCAAAGTTGGGTGTGGTCGCAGACACATATGCCCAGAACTAGGAAGCTGGGGCAGAAAGACTGCTGTGATTTTTAGACCAAACAATCATTAGAACTTCTTCCTGTGGNGTTGCTGGTGAGAGAAAAGGCACTCACTTACACTGGGCACAAGGAAAATGGCAGGTGCCATTTCAAATCCCAGGTGCTCAAGGCTAAGCTGCTTTAGGTGGCTAGTGTAGCTGGACGCAGGCTAGCTGCACACAGCCCTGGTGAGCACTGGTAGACTGGTTCCAGCAAGGTGGAGGAAAGCCATGTGCAGGGCAATGGACAGGTCGGGGTACTGAGGGTGGGCCTAGGAACACTGTCAACGGGTAAAGGTGATAGGACACACAGGGAGGGGTCACAGTTTCAGACTCTAGGGGGTACATCTTCAGTCCAAGGAGACAGGCACACAGATTACAAGACCACCAGTCTCCAAGATTCTCCACAGTTGTGGGAAGGAGGTCTTTCCCAGGTTTGGAGTGGCTAGCCATAGGTGTGAGAGGAGGGCTTATAGGACCAGAAGTGATCCAGAGTAGAGTACCAGAAGCCTTTAGTACACTCTGAGCAGGAGGAAGGGGGACAGCCTACTGGTGAAAGGTGATATGCAACATTAACTCATAACCCCTCAAATACAAGCTAGGTCCCAGTTCTAAAAACAACCCAAATGCTTTAATAGCTGGCCCCCAGGGCCCAGTCCATCAAAACCCTTAAATAAGGCAGGAGCCACAGCTTGCCAGCCACCAGCTGAGCTCAGCCCACTGCAGGGAGGTGGCCCCAAGAGCCTTGGGAAATACCAGAGTCCCCAGTCCAGATCTTCAGAGACCTCCTAGCATTGAGCTGACACAGCCTGCTGGGTCCCTGTAGCTGCTTGGTACAACTTTACTGGGGTGTGTGATGCAGCCCAGGTAGGTCACTGGTATGAATCCAGAGCAGACTTAGGGTCTTCAGGCCCCTGGCCAGGTCCCTGCGCCAGCAGTGGACTCAGGACAAGCATGTATGTATGAGCCATACACATTGTACAATATACCACTCTAGGGTAACCAGGCCCCAAAATACATGAAGATTTGACAAGAAGGTTCTGCCAGCCTCAGTCTTGTTATCCCACAGCCTGACTGAGGTCAAAGGCCTGTCCTGGGCAAGAAGCAGACCAAATCGTAATAGTTGTACGTCAGACATCATCCCCACTACAACCCTTGTGAGGTAGGCTGTGTTGTCTTATTCTACAAATGGTGAACAAGGGCTCAGGAGAGGTGAAGTGTTTGCCCAGGACACGCAACAAGGAACACAGCAGCCAGGATTCAAGGCCAGGTTGGGTTGGCTCCAATGCCCACAGGTTTTCTCAAGGGAAGAAATCCCTTTTAACAAAGACCCTCAAGTTCAAAGTTCCGAAGTCTCTGCCGAGTTAGGTGGGCTCAGCCCCATTATCCACTCCTAGTGCTGGGCAGTTGGATGTCAGGACAGGTACACAGTGGTCTCCAGATGGTTGACTATCCCAACAACACTAGCTACCGATGCTACAGGTGATGGCTCTGGCTGCCCAGGAGCTGGGGGTGAGGCGAAGGTCGGTCTGGTCCTGACGCCTTGTGGCCCCAAGTAGGCAGGGCCACACCATTGAGCCAGGCGGTTTCCAACAGGCTTCGGAAACGTGCCCTCAGGGTGGGACCTGGTGGGCTGGTGCTGGTGCCAGAGCTAGGTGAGGGATCACGTGACCCTTCCCCAGTGGTCGTCTCTGTTTTCTCAGAGCCAGTTGGTGGCTTCCTCCCCGGCTTCTTGACCTTGGGGGCTGGTGACTTACGAGCCAGGGACTGGCTTTCTGGTTCATCTCTGGTCACTGTGGGTTCTGAAGGGGATAAAGTTCTGGCCTCAGTGTCAAAGCCACCTACAAAAGGAAAGCATAGTCAGACTGCAAAATCCAAACTTGAAGGTCCCACCTCCTAGTCTCAAAGTCACCTAAAACGAGGTTTTGCTTGATCCAGAACAGCAGATGGTACCCACAGTGTCACAACCATCACAGGCAGCCCTTCTTCACATGNGCCCATTGACCAGACCAGTGGGAGCTTGCTGAAAAGACAAGCTCCTTCCCAAGGGACACCAGAGCTCCACCTGACAAGGACNCAGCTCAGAAGTGGCTGCTTGGGAGCAAAAATGAGGAGAAAGGAGGCTTGTGGGTCAGGAAACACTGGCCTGGCATCTCACCACATAGCTAAATAAACTGAAGCATGAAAAAAAAGAGAAGGCTATGCCGTACAAGAGCTATCATCTTTTTGCCACAAAATCCCCAAGGCAGGAGCCAAAGACCAGGCTGCTGTGAAAACAGTTCAGGTGGAGGAAGGCTCCTTAGGCTGCCAGGAGAGCACAGGAGCTAGACAGGAGCAAACCTGACATGCAAGCCTAGGAAAGGGTCATCAGACAACCCCCTGATGAGGGGTCATGAGANCCACTGCTCTAGGGGCACCCACAGCTCAGGGAGAGAATGTGGAACAGGGTCTTCAAACCTAACCAGTGGCAGGCAGCTGAGCCTTAACTGGATCAGAGCTCTAACAAGCAAGAAGACCAGGAAAAGGACCTGGTCCTTGGCTAAGAATCAGGAATGTGGGCCAGNNAGGGGCCCTGTTCCACGGCAGTACTTTGCCTCAAGCCTTCTCCACCTTGACCCGGGCTGTCCTGGGTCGGGGAGGCCCATGGCAGAGCACCTAGCTAGTTAAGGAAGTAGAATACATTGCTCAGGAAAATGACTAGGTAAGGGGCTGGGTGGCAGCAATGTGTGACAGCAGGCAGGAAAGACTTCAGAATCTAGAAATCAGTTTACTGACACAGAAAAGGCCATGCAACCCTCACCCTGTCATGGCCTAAGAAATTTGAGTGTCCCCAACACACAACATTGCAGCATGTGTGTCTTCTAGGACA
>LZPO01055098.1:496492-528185 GCA_001675575.1 Neotoma lepida | reverse complement strand
AGCAAGTGAACTGAGTTTGACCTTCTGAGCTGTGTGACTTAAGCAACCTTAACTTCAGTTTGTATATCAGCCCAATGGGCAGAATTATGACATGTCACAGGGCTCTGATGACTTCACAACTTAGTTCATAGTAAACCCTGAACCACTTGCTCTGAACATGGTGGGGACTGGGGTACTGTTCTTCATAGCTAATAAATGCAGGAGTGAGATCTCCCCTCTTGGAATTACTACATGACTCAAGAACCCTCCCGAGTCAAGGCTCAGATGCATCTGGTGGCCACGAATCCTCCTCCTGTCAAGCAAACACAGCATGAAGTTGTGTTGTGCTGGTGGCCATTAGCCTGAGCTCAGAGCACCTTAAGGGAGTCTAGGAGTGTACAACTTGGGAGGTTTGGGGCCATAAGTCTCAATTGAGTGAGGTAAGCTGTTTTCCAAAAGCATGCTGCCAAACTAAGACTTCCTTCTGCAGGAAGATGGGAGACAATTTCTTATCAGTCTCAGAGTCTCCTGTGGCTCCCGCTCTAGATCTACCTGTCGCCTCCATTGTCCCTCTGTCCCTCTGCCACAGCAGACCCAGGAGCCAACCGAAGTTCATTGCGATCCTATATGCCTTGGCTTCCGGTCAGTCTTCTGTTGAGTCCTCTAGTCCCCTCCGGGATGCCTTCCCTGATCTCCAGGCTGGTGTGAGTTATCTTTCTTNGAAGCTATTTAGATTCTGAACTACTTCCATCCTAGTCTTAGCTCCCTGTGCTCAAATGGCTTGATTTCCATGAGCCCGAAGAAAGGACCTCCTCCAGGACGAGGCTGTCTGAGCACCAGGATGCAGTGCCTAGCACAGGGCTAATTTGGGCCGTGGCTGTGGAGTCACAATTTAATACAGAAGCACTCTGCATATCTTCAAGCAAAGAAAGCCAGAAAAAAATCAGGCTTGATCATTCCAGCACTTGGAAGACTGAAGTAGGAGGATCACTANAAATTCAAAGCTAGCTGGGTACATATTAAGTTCCAGGATAGCCTGGGCTACTGAGTAAGATCCTGTCTTGGGGGTAGCAAGAAAACCCCACCTGGCCACCCTTTTCTAAAATCTGCGTTCCCTCTAAGATACTAACTCTAAGCCTATAAGATGATAACCAAGCTTCAAGCCCACAGTAGCTTGCCTCCTNCCCTTATGGTAATATAGAGCAACTGACACCTAAGGCCCAGTTCTGTCATCAGGCAGGAGTGTTTACAACCCAGATCTCCTGAGGGCTGGTTGTCTACACAGCAGGGTTTCCATCTTCCTGACTAGACCCAAGATGAAAAACCATCTGGCTGATTTCCACCTGCCTCATGTACCCTGCAGTCCCCTCCAGGAGGCCATCAGCTGGCAGCTGGAGTGTGTGTTGAGAAGAGGGTACCACCCACCCAGTAAGAGGAAGCAGCTACACCCTTCCCTGTTAGTGTTGTGGGAACTCTCCCTCTTCAAGCTCTATCCCCTGGCCCCACCCCAGCCACCCTAATCACTTTCTCCCCATCCCAAGCCTTTCTTCCAGGGATTCCCTCCCCAAGCCCAGGTGCCCCTGGCAAGGGCAGACACAGCTATTTCCAGGATGGCNGTTTGGGCAGAAAGCCCCCAGTCCTGCCTGAGCCCAATGTCTGCTCCTCAATGTCAAGCTTTGGCTTCTAGCAGGGAATCACCTTCCTGCAGGCCCCCAGTGCAAAGGTTTGAGGGGGGCTGCCAATCCAGTTCCTTCTTAGCTTGGCATGCACCTTCCCCCAATGCTAGNGCACCTCCCCTCCTACCATGAGCAGGCCAGGGGAACTGTCTTCGAAGTCTTCCTAAGGCTGGCTGGGGCTGCAAGTTCTGGTCAGGTGGCTGGTTGGTGGCTGTCCCCTCATTAGCAGCCTGCTGGGGTTTCTGTCACTTAGGGCTGGTTACTAAGCAACCAGATCCAAGAAGGGCTTGGCTCGACCTGCAGAGCAGAGCGGCTGATGAGGGAGAGGCCAGCAGGCCATTGACCTGGGTCATGGGCAGAAGGTTTCAGGGTTGAGGCCTCAGAAAGTCCCTGTCATCATGTCAGCTTAGAAACTCACAGCCCTGGCCCAAGTAAAGGGTCTCTGAGCCCTTAACTCAAANATCACACTCAGAGCCCTCAGGCTTCCTAGAGAGTGAGGGGAGGATGAGTGGAAGTTGAGGAGACACTGCTCCCCCTTTCTGTACTAGAAAGATAACCCTGTGGCCTGAGGTAGGAGACACAAAGAGTCACATTTCCCAGTATATAGGTCTTCAGCTTTGAATATAAGGTCCACCTTGTTTTTTAACATTTGTATGGGCTTGTTTTTGTAGAGGCATGTTTCTGTTTGATTGGTTTTTTTGAGACAGAATCTCACTAACCTGGAACTTGCAATCCTCTCTGTTGCAGCTTGAGTGTTTTGATTACAGGCATGCACTACTTTGCCTGACTGGTCTTAGACATGCTGGCTGCCTCTCAGCCTCCATGGGCTCATCTACTGCATGGGTTGATAGCCCCATCTCAGTTTTCAGGGTGTAAAATGGTCAAGGCAGCACTGTTACACCGTCCGACTTGGTCCCTGTTCATTGCCCAACACCAAGCTTCCCACATATAGGCAGAAGAGGAGTAAGCCCTGCAGATATCCACAGCCCGCATGTGCCGTGCCAGGTGACCGAGGAACATGTCATCTTCATGTCCAGGGACAGCCCTATGCCTCTCCACTTCTCTACTGATTTGTTTGGTTGTTTTTCTGATTTAACAAGGATATCACCTTTTCTATGTATGGGCATGGAGTTAATTTTTTTTTAATATTAACTCATTTATTTAATCTTTAATGGATTAAGTCACTTAACCCAATTATTTCATTAATCCATTTGCTGGATTAAATGAAGCAATCTTGGGGTGGTAGGACAGAGGANCAGCCACATCACCCTCCTAACCTGGCACTTGAGCTGTGTCCCTGGACTGGACACGAGTCCTGCTCTTGCTCCAAGCAGCCTGGGTTGGTATAGCCACAGGCAGGTCAGAGTTTTAGGAAGAGCAGTGAGAGCTAATTAAAATTTCAGCTCAGGAAGGCCCCCTAGGGGCAAGGATTGCCTCAGTCAGCCTCTTTGGGGGCGGCCCCTAATTGGACCCCTGGGTCCTAGTAATGATGCAAACTCACCAGGCAGATGATAACAGGCAGGGAGGGAAGAGACAAGGGGAAGAAAACAGGTTGACAAAAAAAATAATAATAATAATAACAGCCCCTCCCCCACACCATTGTGAGCAGTGACTTTGAAGTCCCCAGACTGTCACTTCTGAGCTGTGTGACAGGAGATGCATTGCTAAGCCTTTCAGGGCTCCTGTTTCCTTACTGAAAAATGGAGATAAGAAAACTTCCAGCCTTGGAGGCGTGCTGGGAGGGATTATGCATGGAAAATACAAAGCGTGATGCCTGGTTCAGAATTAGGGACCCATAAAGCTTGAGCAATTAGCATCACAGTAACTAAACCTCTATTACCACCCAAGCCCTTCCCTACCCATAACCTCATTAGCCCTCAGTGCCTCCTCAGAGAAAAAGAGAAAGGAGCTGGCATGCATGCAGTGGGGGTANAGGTTAGCCTCCCAGCTTTCTCTATGGCCGTCAGGCATGGCAGAGTATGGCTGTGATGCTGTGGGAACTCAAGCGAGTAGCCAAACAGTCTGGGATGCCTATGGGACCACACAGCCTGCAGAGTGGAAAGAGTGTGGCAGAAATGGGCCAGGACAGGAAGCAGCTATGGGCCAGAGAGTGCAGAGTGTACATGGTCAGGCACCATGGGGAGTTAACAGAGATACTAGAGCAGCCCATGCCGCCCTGCTAGGAGTTGAAGCCTAGCCCAAGTAGCCAAATTCTGCTCTAGGCCCAGGGCACTATGAATTGCTTATGCCAGAATGGTGGGCTATGGGGAATCTGGGGGAGGGAGGAGGCTCAGAGTCCCCAACCTGTGTCTAGAGAACAGACAACCTAATCCTCCCAGCCTGAGGCCTCCAAGTCCATGTCCCTGGCAGTCTTAGAGGGGCAGGGTCCAGCCCAAGGTCCAGAAGTTAGGCCAATGTTAACATAGGGTAACATAGCCACCCCCATTCCTCTCCTCTTCCCTCCACCCACTCCCCTAGACATCCCAGCTCCGTGGCATCACCCATCACCTGCAGGCTGTTTTCACTGATGTTTGGGGAATCTGTTCTCCCTTCCAATGTTGGAGGCTTAATCTCCAAATGTAGATGTTAATGGCATTTGGAAATGAGACCTTTGGGTTCGAGGTGGTTAGGTCAGGAAGGCTCTGTCCCTCATGAGTGGATTGACGCCAGACANATGGCTCTTGGCGGAGTGACTACTCTCAAAGCAGAGTTCTCTGGCAAACTTGTTCTATGTTACCATGGGATGTTCTTTATGGTATGNTACAGTGCCCAGCAGCAGCCAGCACCAGCTCGCACTTCCCACCTTCTAGAACCATAAGCTAAGTAGAATAGAATAGATTGCAATCCCAACCCAGCACTGTGCCTGCCTAAGCCTGGAATCTTCTCTGTTCCTTGGTCACTTCCCTGCCCAGCAGAGTACTGAGTCCCCAGATGCTCCATGAACCCGTCTCAATAAGCACTGGCCTCAGAACACAAATATTTTCACAGAGAGAAAGTCAGGCCAGGACAGAGGTGTGGAGACAAGGATGAGTTTCAAAGTGGCCGGTCATCTCTAATAAATCGATGTTCCCTGAACAAACAGTCCGCTCATTGACACCAGCCCAGGGCTTGGCCTTCCTCTCTCTGTTTGCAGCAGCCCCATCCTGCCTCCCTGTGCAGTCCCCATCTCCTATCATCCAGGCCATCTGTAGCTCACTCTGGCTCCAATTAGCTCAGCAATTAGCACCTCATCAAGACCTGTCTGCCTCTGAACAACACCCCTGNGAAGGGGCTTCAGGAGGTCTCATGACCTCAGGGCCTCACAAGTCTAGACCTGTATGGCCCCGTCTCCCCGATTCCTTAGGTGCCTCTCAGCGTAGAACAGAGGATTGAAAAACCCCTCAGGAAATGGGTACAGGGCTAGGAAAGGAGAAGATCCTCACTCCAGCAGTCCCTCAGACCCTGAACCGGCACCTAACACGTCCCCCCCCCAGTCATTGCTGCTTATTTATCTGGTGACCCCAGGCAGCCGGGGTGTCAGGAGATGTCAGAGCTAGGGAATAGCCCAAACCCAGTGGGGACAAGTCACCAAGTGGTAGGCAGATGCTCTCCAAAGTCCCCCAGGTGGCTCTATACAGCTCAGGGGTTAGAACTCAGTTCGGCTCACCCCCTTGAATCATTTCCATCTGCCCTCAACTCTCTAGTTTCAGTCACTCTTTTCGGGACCCTTCAGTCCTCTGAATCAGCCTTTCACCTCACAGTTCCTTGAAGGGAGTAGGCTAAGTGCCCTCACCCCAGCCTCACAGCCAGGCTGAAGAGACACAAGGAATTTGGGGGGGGGCAGGGGGGAGCAGGATGCACATACACATGTAATCCCAGCAACCTTAGGAAGCTGTGGCAGATGGGTAGAAAGTTCCAGACCTGCCAAGACAGAAAAGACTGCTGCCAGAGGTAGTATAGGCACCATGGCACAGAGGGCTGATTGAGATGTCTCCTTTCTAAGCTCAATGTTCCCATCTCAAACGATGGAATACTAACAGTCACAGCCTTGGACTGGGGGTGTAGTTCATTTAATAAAGTGCTTACTCTAACACACACAAAGCCCTGGGTTCTATGTCTACCATCACACAAATCAGGTGTGTTATGAGTATAGGCATATCAGGATTACATACCTGTAATTCCAGCACTTGGGAGGTGGAGGTATATTTGGATTAAGGAAATTCAGAATCATCTTCAGCTACACAGTGAATTCAAAGCTAACCTGAGCTACATGAGACCCTAACTCAAAAAGATAAAAGTAAAAAGGCCAGGCGGTGGTGGCACACGCCTTCAATCCCAGCACTCAGGAGGCAGAGGCAGGTGGATCTCAGTGAGTCGAGGAGAGTTCCAGGACAACCAGGGCTACATGGAGAAACCCTGTCTCAGGGATACCAAAAATGAATATACAGAATAAAAATAAAAATAAAGCAACAGCCCTNTGCCCCACAGAGGGTGGCAAAAGGCANCTGCCAGAGGGGAGGATATCTGAGAGANGCACCTAACCTCCCTCCCTCCCTCCCTCACAGGGCAGCTAGCCCAAGGAGAGAAGTCACACGGGGTGGGGGAGTCACGGGGGTATTGTTCAGGCTGAGGGGATGATACATGCCAGGACTGGATGACCACTCTGAACAGGAGGGTGAGAGATGCAAGGGACCCAGCTGGACAGGAAGTCATTCTCACACAAAACCAAGGCCCACAGACTGAGAGGCAAGCCCTTGCTGACCCCCGAGCTGTCAGTCTTGAGCTTAGAGCCCCAGCAGCAGGCAACTCTCCTACAGCTGGGAAGCAGCTCTGACAGGAAAGCCCCAGTGTGGGGAAATTGCTGCATCGCCTGCAGGGACAGAATCCATCAATATCACCCGTGGAGAAGCAGGGTACTTCTCTGGGATGCTTGGATATAAATGGGGCTCCTGAGCCTCAACCAGGCTTAGATCCTAAGTCTCCACTCAACTGTGAAGTTTGGGGTCCTTTCTTGTCTCCAAAATCCAGGGTGTTGATTTGTTGTAGCACCGGCTAGCCTAGAGCTCAGTNTGTAGACCAGGCTGGCCTTGAACTTGTGGCACTCGCCTTGCCTCTATCTCCAGGGTGCTGGGCTTACAGGNATGTGCCATCATCCTTGGTTCTAAAGGAGCCTTGACTCTGGGAAAGTGCGTGGAGGAGGACCAGTGATCAGAATTCTGACTCACAGAATAACAGGGCAGGCTATGTGGGCCCAGCGGAATCTATGTCCCTCTTCTCGCCACTAGCATGCTTGGGGTGGCTGGGCTCAGAGAAGGTGAGGATTGAAGTCTGCTTTCCTTTCTTTGAGAAGTGCCAAACACAGCAGGAATGCTGGAAGCCAAAACCACACTCCCATCTTTGCCTTTCCCCCAGAGGCTCAAAGCCAAGGGCAGTGGGTGGCAATCCTAGCCCCTCTGCTGTGGAGCCTTCTGCCTCCACACCAGCTGTACCAGCCCACCATCCTCCCATCACTGTCTACCCAGCTTTTGGTTCCATTTCTGGCCTCATTCCTGTCCCGGTTCTAAGGCAGTGGCCAGGACACATACCAGGGCAATCATACCAGGTACAAAAGGCCTTTGCCTTCGAAAGGCAGTCAGAGGGGCACCCCACAGTCGGGGGTACCTTGGCACTCCTCTTTGCCCATGCTTTGTCTGCTACACGAACCTCCCCAGGAAGCCACGAAGACTTCCTGTGACCCATTGCCCTGGACCCTGTGTGCTGAGAAACTAACCACAGCAAATGGAGGGTAGAAGTGTCAGACTTTGGTTGGCTGGACCCCACCTGTGACTGTGATCCCAGTCAGCTCCCTGAAGGGGCAGGTGTGAAACTCTTGAGGGCAAAAGGCCAGCGGAAACATTTGAGGTACCTGGGGAGATGTGTGTACTGCTCAGCCAAGCAGTGGGGCTGTGGGCAGCGGTAAGAAGTGTTGAATACAGAAGGGTTTGGACATGAGAGGCCTAAGTAGGCTTCTAGGCACATGGTCCATGCTGTTCTTCAAGCAGGGTCTACCCAGGGCTGGATAAATCTCAGAGACTCCCACAAAACCTTGAATGTCCAGCCACCCAGTGGACTTCCAAGGATCCCTGGCTGTCTAGCCCTTGCTTCAGGCTTAGTGGAGATAGAATGTTACTAACCCCCATCAGAGCTATGGCCTGGGGTGTGCTTCCTCATACCTCAAAGCGACAAGACAGGACTCATGAAGCAGGCAGGCTCTCCCTAAACTTAAAAACACCCTGGGCTGAGAGGCAGGCAGAGGCCAGGGTACTCACAATCTGTGCTGAGGGGCTGGGAAACTGAGATTAGTGTCCATCTTCCTGGGTTCAAATCCTACCTCTGCTTGTTATCTGTGATGCCCAGGTAAGTCACTTCACCAATGAGACTCAATACACAAGTATGAAACTTAGCATGAAGCAGGTGGGGAACATCCTTTGTGTTCGTATATGAAAGACTCTGGGTTTGACCCTCAGAACCAAACAAACAAACAAAATAGACAAATAAATAAAATGGTGTGCTATACCTGTAACCTCATAATTTGAGAGGCAGAGGTGGGAGGATTGTGTGAGTTCAAGCTGAGTCTAGGTTTTATACTGAGTTCGAAATCAGCCTGGGTAACAATATAAGACCCTGTCTCAAAAATACATAGATAAAAATAAATGGATCGATAAGACACCTGTAGCTCACATCGTGGGATTGCTAAGCAGATCGAGTGAGATCACATGAAGAGCACAGAGCTGGGCACAGCTGTGTTTGCTGCTTCTGCAGCAAGTGAACTTAGAGGGGAGGGAAGGAGCACAGCTGGCCCATGCAGCTGCATACATGTGCATGTTGGGGACCAGGTGATCCAAGACAATCAAGAGACCTGTTGGGGGAATTCTCTGCCCTTCTCAAAGCCTTCACCCCTGTGTGGCCTTTCCAGTCTTCCTGCCTACCTTCCCTCCCCACTTCTGAGGACATGTCTAGAGCAGCTAGGTCACAGTGAGGGACAAATGGTCAAACGGGGCCTTCTTTCCTTCATTCCCTCCCCTATTCCCTTCTTCCTCTCTCCTCCCCTCCCCCCTTCTGTCCCCCCTTTCCTTCTCCCCTCCCATACCACTAGCCTCTGCCAGGTCTACCTCAGGCAGGTGTATGAAACTTCTGTGGTTTGTCCACAGAACATGTTAGTTGCCCAAGGCAGAGAGTCCCTAGAAAAGCCCCAACCCTTCACCCATCCAAAATAAGCAGATGGTAGGAGGGAGGTGGTGGGTGGGGCTGTCCACCGCTACCCACCCCCAGAAGTACTCCCCCAGCCTGTCCCTGGAGCTCCTTGCTTTAGGGCTCATATTTATAGCCTGTTTGTCTAGTTTGCATCCTGCCTGCACCCCAACCAAGTTTGTGACCTCAGAAAGCCACTGGACACAGCTGGCCCCAGTTTCATCTCTAAAATGGTGCTATTTCACCCTCCTTTTCTTTTAATTTTTTTAAAGTTCTTTTTCTCAAATTTTATTTATTTATTTGGGGGTTGGTGCTAGGTTTCAGAAGTCAGCATCTCCTTCCTTTGTGAGTTCCCAAAATCAAACTTGACAGGCTTGGATGGCAAGTGCCTTTACCCACCTAGNCATCTCACCAGCCTGTTTCTTTCTTATTAGGTATGTGTTGTGTGATATTTTGATTGTATTCTGATAATTAAGCTTGCTTGGAGTCAGAGGGTGGAGCTAACCACTAGCTGACCAAAATTAACTGTAGAGGTCTTGGATTGAGGACAGATAGGAGACAGGAAGTAGTAAGGAGGGCCTGAGAGAGGATCTCAAGCCTTTTGGATTAAGGAACAGAAGAAGAGACAGGAGGTGACTGGTGGTTTCTCCAGTTCTCTGATCATTCAGGTTCTTGCCCCGATATCTGACTGCTGAATTTCTATTGATAAAGAATAATCAGATAAACGCAACAGGTATGGAGGGGGAAAGACCTTGAAAACAACTAACATGCTGAGCATGGTGGCACCACACCTATAATCCCAGCACTCAGGACACAAAGGCAGGAGGATCCAGGGTTCAAGGCCNGCCTTGACTATATAAAAGTTTTAGGCCCACCTGAACTACATGTGACCCTATCTCAATGACAGAGAGGAGGAGGGGAGAAAGGGCAGATGGGGAAGACTGCCTTACTAGCTTGTTTGTCAGGCCTGGCTCTCCCTCTGGACAGTTGCCCCTGGAGAGTCCCTAGGGGTTGGGTGAATGCTTGGTTCCCTCTCTCATCCATAGGAGAAGGAAGTGCAGAGAAAATCTGTTCACCATCCAGCTAGTTCAATCATTTTCTGTGGGGACCTCCCTGGGGGTGGGGGCTACTGCTAAGCACCAATCCTCCTGCCCACCTGACCTCACCTACTCAGACCCCAGCTTCTGCAAAGCCTGAAGGGCATCTTACCTCCTTCCTTTCCCATCCTGTTCTGAGCTCCCCCTGCCTTCTCTCCCTCCAACCCCTACTCTGAGTGGCTCCTCAGTCCCCAGGCCCTTCTGCTTTCCTCATGCTGTCATCCACTTGGGGGTCCAAATACAGGCAGCACTTGTACCAGCCCCAAGCTAAAGAAAGGTATAATCCAGTCAGGGCTTATACCCTAGCCACCCTTTGCACCTCGGTTTCTTCTCTCGTAGCCTAAAAAAAATAAAAACACTTANAGGTAGGGCTGGAGTGATGGCTCAGAAGTTAAGAGTACATACTGCTCGAGAAGAGGACCTAAATTCAGTTCCCAGCACCCACATCTAGTGGCTCACAAACACCTGCAACTCCAGTTCCAGAGAGACAGTCTCCAGAGCCACCAGCACTCTGTGAACATTCTTACACAAACACATAATTAAAAATAGTAANGGCTGGAGAGATGGCTCAGCATTTAAGAGCAACTGGCTGCTCTTCCAGAGGACCTGAGTTTAATTCCCAGCACCCACAACCACCACAACCAGTAGCTTACAACTGTCTGTTCCTCCAGTTTCAGGGGATCTGATATCCTCACACGAAACACACACAGGCAAAACACCAATGCACATAAAATAAAAAATCATTTAAAAAATTTTACNCCTTTAAAAGATAATAGTAATCCCCACACTTGGGAAGCTCACTCAGAAGGATTGCTGAGAGTTCAAGGCCAGCCTGGGCTGTATAGTGATTCCCAGGCAAGCCTAAGCTACAGTGTTTGATCCTGTCTCAAAACCTCAAAGAGAAAAAGAAAATAGAATTTAAAAAATAATAAACCAAATGACCCAAATTAACAAAATCAAGTTCTGTGTGGAGAGTGAATGGCTCGGCCCTGTCATAGGCCCATCTCGGTGCCTCTGGAGCCCTATGGACTAAATATATAGGCTGAGACAGGCCACCCAGGAAGGGTAGGTGTGCCTGGCCCTACCAAGGGGAAGAGGCTGAGGATGGAGTCAGGGTGAAGCCTTGAGAGGCGGAAGGGTCTCCCTGACTTGGGAGTGTGTGTGCTGGCACTACACATTGTATGGGACCCTAATGGCTGCTGTTTGAGAGGCCAGGGCTTAGCTGTCAGCAGACTCNACCAGGGACCTGTGCCAACCCACAGAGCTCTTGGCACAGAGTCCCACACCAGGTNCCTGGTGTGGGAGCAGAGCCTGCACTACATTTCAGGGACTAGATGCCACTGTGGCTGGACACACTTGGGCATTGCCCAGACTATGTCTGGCAGAAGCCCATGTTCTCCCTGTCACTCTGGGGATGGCAGGATCTCAGTTGTTTCTGCAAATAGTCTTCCCACCCAACGACTTGCCCTGAGCCCGTGGCCCACAGACCCACTCCTCTCCAGCTGGATTCACCCCCCCCCAGCCCCTTAGCCCCTCATCACTGACTGGCGTACAAACCTGTGTTGTGCAAAGGTTCATGGGTAGAGAAGGATGTAGCTCAGTACATACTACCTTCTACTCTTTCCATTATTCATAGTTCAACAGGCTATGTCTATTCTTGTATTCCTTTTATATTTTTAATTTTTTTTATTTGTTGTATGTGTATGGGTATATTGCCTGCATGTATGTATGTGCACCATATGCATGCCTTATACCAGAAGAGGGACAGGGACTGGAGTTATAGATGGTTGTGAGCTGCCATGTGGGTGCTGGGAATTGAATTCAGGTCCTCTGGAAGAGCAGCCAGTGCTCTTAACAGCTGAAGAGTCTCTCCAGCCTCCATATGTGTGTATGTGTGTTTTTAAATATGGGTTCTCACTGTGTAGCCCCTTCTGTTTCCCAAGTGTTGAGATTACAAATATGTGCCACTATACCTGGAAATTTTTTCTTTTTTCTTTTCTTTTCTTTTTTTTTTTTTTCAGAGTCTCACGTATCCTAAGCTGGCCTCCAACTTGCTATGTAGCCAAGGATGACCTTGAACTTCTTTTTTTCCCTTCTTTTGTGTGTGTGTGGGGTATATGCATGTTTTGTATGTGTGTGGGTACATGTGTGGGGTGCTTGCGAACGTGGGTGCACACACATGGAGGTTGATATGGGAGCCATCCTCAGTAGCTCTACCACCTCATTTATTGCGACTGAGTCTCCAGTGAAGCCCAGAGCCTGTTGGTACGGCTGGTTTTGCTAGCTAGCTCACTCTGGAGGTCCCCTGTCTCTACCTTCTGAGGCTGGAATTACAGGTGGNCTGCCATGCCCACTTGGCATTTACGTGGGTTCTGGGGATTAGAACCCTGATCCTCCCACTTGCACAGCAAGCTCCTTGACCACTGAGCTGTCTTCCCAGCCCAGCCTTGAATTTCTGACCCTTCTGTCTCTACTTCCTGAATCCTTAGTGCTGGGATTACAGGCATGTGCCACCTTTTCCTAAGCAAACTCTCCATCAACTGAGCTTCCGCCTTAGCTGGGGCACTCACTTCTCAGGCAGTACTTCCCCACCCCCCCAGATCTATGAGCAAAGGATGACAGAAGTAATGTTTATTTTTAGGATTTGTTTCTCCTTCCCATGAGCTTAGTCACTGCTGCACCGGGGCAACTGAAGGGGAGCTATTTGTCTCCGCCATTGTTGTTTTGCTGCTAACACAATATCTGGACTGAATGAATAGGGATAGGTTTATTTTTGCTCATGGTTCTTGTCCTGAGGCAGCCAAACAGCTTTTGCAGACTTTCTGAGATGATCCAATGGTCTAGTTATCTAGTAATCACATGAATGAAATTGTACATTCATGAGGCTCTTAAGGGTCCTACATCTTATTGTTTCATAATGGGGAAGAACATTTCTAGGTGAGCTTTGGAGAGATTAATCATATTCAAACTGTAGCCCCATCCTGTGTAAAGACTCACCAGCTGTTTTCTGTCCTGCTGCGCCCCACACAAGCCACAGCTTGCTGACATCTTCCTGGGTCTCTGTCCCCTGACACTTCTCTGCTTTCCTCTGTGAAAGTCGTGTTCTTTCATTCTCAGCCCTGGCAATTCAGCCTACACCNTCCTCCCCCTGTAAGTCAGGTGTGTCTCCATCTCAGCGTCCACTCGGGTGGTTTGCTAGACGAAGGATGCCTGGCAGTGCCACCTCTTACTGAGGATTGTCTTTCAACTAGCGGCACCTATGCTCAATGCCCTATTAGTCAATAGGGCTCTGTAGACACAGACACAGGAAACATTTGTTGTTCCCGGGTTGTTGTCTTTGACTTCCTCCCTCAAGAGTTTGGTCATTTTTACACTTCATAATTTCTCATGTGTTTAGGTTAATCTCTGACACCTTTTGGTTTGTGACACATGTCCCAGGTTTATCATGAGCTGGTTAATAAGGGAACAGTTCAGGGGAATAAAACAGACCGATTCCTCCAACATTCCAAGAGCGCAAACACTGACTCCAGATTGCTTGGGTTTCAATCCGTTTTACCTATCTAGCTGTGTGACCTTGAACAAGTTCAACTGACCTCTCTGTGCTTCAGGGTTTTGTTTTGTTTTGTTTTGTTTTGTTTTCCCTTTGTGAACAGCAGCTCATAACACCTCGTGGGGTAGTTGTTGAATTAACACATGCACGCTCCTAGCATAGTGGCTGGTACACAACAAGCACACTAGGAATATAGGCTGTTTATTATGAGAACGTTTATATATGGGAGGAAGAAGGAATGTTAGATAAGGTTGTTTAAATACGCACAGGTCTGGCTAGCTTTACAGGACCGTAAAGCTGTCACATTCATATCAGCTGCATGGGTTAAAACTAGGTCACACCAACCAGGCCTGTCTCTCTTAAAAGCCAGGTGTGGGCTGTGAATCAGAAATACCAGCCACAGAAACTGCTGTCTTATTTATTTTGCTGGAGACTGAGATAGCTTTCTTTCCCAGACCTCAGCCTGCATCTGCGGACGGTTATCAGAAATATTTTTAATCAATCAGGGCCTGGGAAACATAAAGTGGCAGAGAGGCAGCAGAGCTGGGGAGCCCATCGCCGCCCTGACAACCAGCTGGTGCTGGCAGTGTTAGCCCAGGGTTTTGCTGCCACAGAGAGCCAGCCAGGAGGAGCTGGGCAGGGAGCCTTGGGACTGTGCAGGTGAAAGGTTCCTCTGTGGACCTGGCCATGAGATCCGTTCGAGGACCAGCCAGGCTTCCTGTCCATTGGCCAACTGTCTTCAGAATTCTTGGCCTGCATGGAGGCTTTTCCTTCAGCTCACAGAGCCTTAGCAGGCTCCACAGTCTCTGCCTAGCCTACCATTGTCCCGACTGTCCTACAGGGAAGGAAGGCAGGACAGCAGGACAATCTAGCCAGGCTGAACAGGTGGCCAAGAGGGGCTTAGCAGCAACCTGTGGACTGGCACTGAGCCTCTCCCTCCTTCACCCTCTGCTGCCCAAACTGCTCAGAACAGGACACAGAACACTCAGTTAATAGAGACATGCTAATATTGCTTGGCAAAGTCAAGTCCAAAGATACAAGGTCACTTGACATTTAACAGTTCTAGCCAATAGAAACATAATGTGAACTCATATGTTATTTGAGATTTTCTAGTAGACACTAAGAACTTTTTAAAAAACTTTTTAAAAAAGTGAAATTAGTCTGAGTACTATACTTAACCTAATTTACCCAAATATTATCACTTCAACATTCATTGAAGTATTACTATTTCAATCATACAAAATACCAAAATAATTAAGGAGACATTTTACACGATTTTGGCCCATGCTAAATCACACAGGTAACTCACATAGCAAATGTGTAGCAGCTACTGTATGAGAGGGAAGCACTCTCTCTCCCCTTCTTAGGTACTTTGATTAAGACCTGCAAATTCAGTAGGCAAAGCAGATTAACAGGGAAGTGTGCACTTAAGCACACAGCAGCCAACAAAGCCACTGGCTCTGTTGTTCTGAGACAGCAGCAGCATCTCACTCTACAGCCCAGGNTGACTTCAAACTACGTCAATCCTCCTACCTCAGATTCTGAGTGCTGGGATAGGATACAGGTGTGTGCCACTGGATCTGACTGAAACTAACTTTGGTTGGTTAAAGTTGAGGGCTTATAACAAGGGGTTGTGTACTTAACTTAGTAAGTAAAGGTGGGGAGGGCAACCAATAGGAAAAACAAATGAGAATATAAGAGCAGATGATAAGAAAGTTCAGGACCTATCTGTGTAGGTATGTGGTCTTTCCGCCCCCTCTGGGGCCATAAAACTTCTGACGAGTGGAAATTTATGATACTCATTTCCCATAAATTGCTTTTATTAAGATAAAGGAAGCATCTAGCATGCCTTTTTTTTTTTCATCTATTGAATCTCAAACATCTTCATAACATCATTTATGTGGACTCTGAGGTCCTGAGTGGGTCCCAGCACCTTTCAAGCGCTCGGTAGTCAGTCACACCTGGGTAGTGGCTACCCTATTGGACAATGTCGGTGCAGACCCTGCAAGCTTCCCTTGGGGNNGTGTGTGATGCCTTACTTGGCAGCCTCGCGCTAGCCTCAGCAGCCTGCTCCTACAGAAGCTGCTGGTATGGATCTCAAAGCTCCCTCCAGGATGTGCAACCCAATATCTTCCCAANTGTTGGCACAAACCGGCTCACTGTAANGGTGGCGGGCAGGTTCAGCTAAAGAGTCAACGCCCGGAGCAAGTGAGGACAGGTGGATGCTAAACTGCTACAAAGCTGAGCTTTCTCTGCAGCGGCTGAGCTCTATAATCCCAGGAGCCTATGAAGGGGTGGAGCTGGTGTGCGTCCTAGGACACGTGGCTTTTGCAAGAGAACCCTTCTAAACTGCTCAGTAGACAACGCAAATCTGGCCATTGGTCAGAGCCCATCTCGGTCCCTGCCCTGGCTGCTTCCTCTATTCCTTGGCTGGGAGGCCCAGAAGCCTACCACTGTCACCGAGTCTCACACATGGGGAAACTGAGGCACAGTCCCTGCGCGTCCACGGGAGAGCACCCCGTACGCGCCTCCTGTCTTGGGTTTCAACAAAGCTCCGAAAGCCTCAAGAGAAAACTTCGCACTCTGGCACCTTGCCAGCTGCCTGCCCCTCGGACATGGGCAGGCGCATGTCGCCGGGGACTAGCTTCCAGGGCGGCAGCCCCAGGGAACCGTGATGTAACTCTGCGCTCGGCTTGCAGAAGCCCCCAGGCGCGGCGCGGCGCGCTGTTGTTTACTCCAGGCGCCTCCTGAGCGCCAGCGGAGTCAGCGCCACAGTCCACACTCTCGGCCTGTACACACCCCAGCTGCCATAGCTGCGGGCTAGGTGCTCACAGCTAAAAGTCAGCCAGCCCTGTTTCATTCAACCTCTGATGACCCAGCTCAGTGACTGTGTCAAGATGGACCCGGCAAAGTCCCTGAGCCCCAGCCTCCGCCCTGTGTTCTCTGTGGGAGCCCCAGAACAGTTCAAAGTAACATTCAAACAGTAAAACAGTAAAAACCTCAGCAGCCAAGACAAAGGCCCTCTGTTCGAACCTCATGGTGGCTTTCTGTAGCCATGGCAAGTCCCCCATGCACTCCACGTCTTGCTGGGTCTGTTTACTTGTATGTCTAAGGAGCAAGTTTGTGCACAGCGGATCACTGAGACAGTCGTGGATTCTAGGCATGGTGGGGAGCCCTTCTTTGGATGCCCAGAAGTCTCCCTTGGGTGGCTAGCTGGGGGTAAGGGCTAGGGGCCCTTTGATTTTGCCGCTATGGAGTTTGCTGTAGATGGGGAAAAGTTAACAACCTGGAGGGCTGGAAGGCAGAACTGCCTCGGAGCTAGCTCACATCGGGTGATTTCCCAATACAGCCCCCCACCCCCACCCCCAGTGTCCAGGCCTGGATAACAGATGCCAGTGTGGGAGAAGAGAGGTGTGTTCATGCTCACAGCACCCACTGCAGCTGAACACAAACATCTACCCAGGGGAGAGCAAGAAGAAGCCAACAATGGGTCTGGACAGATCCCAAGCTTGAGCAATGCTGGTGGGCCCTAGCAGCCATGCCCTGTGCCCACTGCCAGGTCTCTCCCATAGAGATTTGGTTTCCAGCTGAGGGTAGATGAGGGCCCAGAGAGAGTAGGGGACTCACAAGTCTGGTGACAGCTGCAATTGGAACCCAAACCACCCTGCTCCTGGTCCCTCGTGGATCCTGAGAGGACAAGAGCCTGTGGGTTGGGGATGAGGAGCTGTGCAGAAGAGACTAGGCTCCAGCTAGCAGGGGGCTGCTGTTTAGAGACATGGGCAGGTGGGCTTCCTGAGGTGGGGCTGAGAAAGACTGGGGCTCTTCTGTGAAGAACGGCTCTGGGAACTCTAAGAAGCAAGCTATGGAAAGACTGGTCACAGCAGGTCTAGGGCCAAGGAACAGCGACCTCTTCCAGGCCAGCCAGGGTTGTAGTTAGCTTTTTCTTTGGGCTGCCACCTAGCTCCCAAATAAAGACACAGAGACTTATTATTAGTTATGAATGCCCGTCCTTAACTTAGCTTGTTTCTAGCCAGCTTTTCTAACTTAAACTATCCTGTTTCTCTTCATCTACATTTTGGCTCGGGGCTTTTTACTTTTCTTTCCTCCCTTCTGTATGTTGTACTTTCCTGCTTCCTCCCTGGGTGGCTAGCTGGCTGCCTGGGTGGCTGGGTGACTAGGTGGCTGGCCCTTGGTGTCTGCTTCTCCTCTCTCCCCTCTCCTTGAGCCTGAGTCCTCATCCTATTTATTCTCTCTGTCCACNCCCCCCCATTCTTTCTCTGCCTAGCTATTGGCCGTTCAGCTCTTTATTAGAACAATCAGGTGCCTTAGGCAGGCAACACATCTTTACACAATTAAACTAATATTCCACAACACAGGGTCAAGGTGAATTTCTGAGTAGGTGGAACGAAAGAGTCCATTGGTATTGGGGGCAGAGTTCTAGTCCTGCCTCCCCTCCCTAGCTCTCTGATTGAGTGTGTTATTCCCTCTGTGAGCTGTTCCCTTTCCCTGTCCTGCCCATGACAAAGAAGGTGCTCTGTGATTCTCTTCTTCCTACTTGAGCCCATGAGATGTTCGTTTATGGACCAGTGTGACAGACTGGGATCAGGGGAGACTCCACATGGGGGCTTCTCCTTCCCCTGGAGTCCTTGGCCTCAGATACTTATTCCCCCTGGTCCTGATAGCATGGCTGAGAAGCCCCTCAGCTCAGTAAATATTTATGCCTCTGATCTACCTAGTGGCTGCTGCAATGTTCTGTCCTACTGTGCACTCAGCTAGGCTTCTTCAGGCTGTGAAGAGTCTGAAAGAAGACCAAGGTGCAAGGCTGAGACTTCTGGGTCCTCTCTAGCTCCCCTTCACTACCTAGGTGGCTGGAAATTCGGGGCCCCCTGCTGGGTATTGTGCAAGGGACGCAGGCTACGGAGCTCTAATGAACCCCTCCTGTTGATAGAGCTGGGACTCTAGGTGCAAATGTCAGCTTAGTGGGCGTGGGTGTGTGGTCTTGGGTGAGCCCCATGGCCTCTCTGAGCTTGCTTGCTCACCCCAGAGATGATGAAATGGTTGGATCAGGGCCTGTGCTTAGGAAACTGTTTTCTTCCCTAGTTTTCCTTTTACTTCTCTTCTACCATCCAACTTACCCAATAAAAACAGCAAAGGGAGTCAGGTGCCTTGGTGCCTACCACTCATCTCAGGGCTTGAGAGGCTGAGGCCAGAGNATGGCATTGTGTTGAAGGCCAGCCTGGGCTATCAAAAGACTGTGTTGCAAAAACAAAGCAAACAAACCAAAACCTCCTCAACAACAAAGGTAAGAATGTTTCCAATACTTGCTGTGTGCAATGGTGGGCTGGTTAATGTTTAACAGCCGCCTCTGAAAAGGTATTTACTGCATTTGCCCTGTATCTGTGTTGTTAATACGATCAGCATGGCCATTTGAAGTTACTAACATGACATCACTGAATGCGGCCTTGGGAGCCACGGAGAGCTGGCTGGCCCCAGCACAACTCTGTGTGTGGGATTGGCTCTATAATTTGCAAAGCCCTGCACAAAATGAAATTGTAGGGCCCTTTGTTTAAAAAGCAGGAAGTGGGCTCTTCCTTTATTCCATGACCTCTCTCATGGTGTGTGTGGTGTGCTGTTTTTCTTTATGATAGCATTTCCCTCTTAGCCCAGGCTGTCCTGGAACTCCCTATGCAGCCCAGGCTGGTATCAAACTCTCAGCAATTCTCTTGCCTCAGCTTCCCAAATGCTGGGATTACAGNCCGNGTGGTGGGTGTTTTGCTGNTGTTTTACTTTTTAAGTTTCTATTTAATGTCTCACGGTCCCTAACACAGAAATGTCCTGTGGGATCTCACAGTTGGGGGGCACACATGTGAGACACAACCACTATCAGGTTTCTTCCCATCAGCCACCTGACAGATGCCCCAGAAAGCAATTGGACGTCTTCCCTTAACAGTTTGCATTCCCAATGTGCATTAGGTACCTGGATGGGAACTGGGGAAAAGCTTGTCCTCCCCAGTTCATCCTTTNGAACATCCCATTCTGCTGCCAACCCAAAGCCTGCCAGATACCACCTACCCCAATCTGACACTGTGGGGTTCAGACATTCACCCCAGAAGCTAAGAGCTGACAGTGCTCCAGAGGTGCAGATCAGGATACTGACAGACCAGGGCCCAGAAGATGAGGAAGCAGGTTGCCAAAAACACCCCAGGGAAGTAGATATGTAGAAGAAACAGAACACACCAGGTGGTAGTGGCACACACCTTTAAACCCAGCACTCATGAGGCAGAGGCNGGTGGATCTCTGTGAGTTCGAGGCAGCTTATTCTATATAGTGAGGACAGCCAGGAGGACTGTTTCACAGAGAAACCCTGTCTCAAAAAAACAAAAACAAAAACAAAAAAAAGTGCAACGGAACACTTTGCTGTAAGCAGAGGACACACTAGCATGCTCCAATGACCCTCTTGGCACTTACAAAATATAAGTTTTTATATTCAGATATAAAATTATGGAGAAGTCCAAGGTGACCATCTATTCCAATGCATTCAATGTACCAGGGGCCCTTCTGAGTGCAGGGCCCTGTCTGGGGCTAGATTAGTTACACATCCATGAAAGTGACTTTGAGTCACCCCAAGTGAAAGGACGGCACTCATATCCCCCCCTGAGCAACTTTACTGCTCGTAGCAGAGATATCACTGGGTTCTGGAAAGAGTAAAGGCCAAGGGACTCACAAACCACCCTCCTCAGAGAGAAATCAACCCACTTAGAGGAAGTATTTGCAGGGTACTGTAATTTGACAAAAGCATGGCACACAAATAAACACAGCCTTGGGCTTGGGGTTTAACTCGCTAGCAGAACATTTGCCTATCAAGCAGAAGACTCTGGATTGGAGGGACTAGGGACGAGCACACACATCCTTTTAACATACACAACTATAATCCAGTTACTTGGGAAATGGAGGCAGAAGGATCACGGCTACACTACATAGCAGAACCCGGTCTAAATTTTAAAAAAATTAACGTAGTACTGGAGCTCAGTGGTAAAGTGCTTGCCTAGCACGTGTGTGTGAGACCCCGGATTTGATCCCAGCAACACACACACACACACACCTGTCTCTTATACACATCTAGATGTGTATAAGAGACAGCACACACACACACACACACACACACACACATACCCCAAACCAAAACCCAAACCCTGGTCCCAGTGATCCCCCACTCAGGAAGTTGAGACAAGGTCACCAAAAGTTAGAGGGCAATCTAGTCTACATAGAAAGCTCCAGGCCAACTAGGATGACGTAGTGAGCCCTTTTCCCAAAATAAAAAGTACAAAACCTGCTTGAGAAATGACTCAACAGGTAAAGAGGCTCTTGGCGCCAAGCCTGACAACCCGAGTTTGAACCCTGTGACCCTCCCACGTGGTAGGAGAAGAGAATGGACTCCTGCAAGTTGTCCTCTGACCCCCTCACATGTACACCATGGCACGTAACACGCACAGACAAAATTAATTAATTTTTAAAACTGGAAACCAATTTCCAGTCCCATCCATAATTCTGGGCATCTACTACCACCATCCTCCATTTTATGTCTGCAGAGAACCACTTTTCTCTTGGAAAAAGCTTTTCTCCAAGCCCATTTTGTTTTCAAAGAACAAAAGGTAACATTTTCAAGCCCCTACCTGGTGGCCCAGATGTACATCACATAATTGGTCTCACTTATGGGTCTACAGAGAACNCATGCTGCGCCAGTTCTCTCCATATTGACATTTCCCCTGGGCATAGAAGCCAAATATTGATCCAGTTTCAGCAAACTTAGAGCAGTAGCCTTTTGACTTCAAAAACATGTCCCAAATGATGAGTAATTGTTGATTCTCTAGAGAATGACCAGGATGCTCCTGGCATTGACTTGCTGATAGGAATTTGGACAAGGCTCTTGTATCAGGCTCACCCTAGACCAGGGTAATATGGGTTCCATTTCTCTAGAGTGGCCAGATGCTCTGAGCCAGCTGCTGGCAGCAGCAGTGTGAGCACAACGAACATGAAGACCTCATAGCCCCTTGACAGAAATCCAGTCCCTAGACTGCACTTCTGAGATCTTTCCACTGCGGTGATATTTTGTTTGTACTCTAACAAATAAAATTTGCCTGAAGATCAGAGAACAGAACAAGCCACTAGATTAAACATAAAGGCCAGGCAGTGGTGGCACACACCTTTAATCCTAGCACTTGGGAGGCAGAGATCCATGTGGATCTCTGTGAGTTCAAAGCCACTCTAGACTAATTAATTAATCTAGGTAATCCAGTGTGAAAGAGATTGATCCAGTGTAAAAGAGAAACAGAGCCAGGCAGTGGTGGCACACACCTTTAATCCCAGTATTTGGGAGTCACATGCCTTTAATCCCAGCTCTAGGAAGGTTGAGACAGGAAGTGATATGACTGGGCAGAGAAAGGCAAATAAGTCTGGAGGAGACAGGAACTCAGCCCTTTCGACTGAGGACTCAGGGGCATTCAGTCTGAGGATTCATGGAGACAGGATCTCACCTCCCTTTTGGCGTGAGGATTCGGTAGTGGTAAGAAGTTTCTCTAGTAGCTTGTTCCTTTGTCTCTCTGATCTTTCAGCATTTACCCCAATATCTGGCTCCGGGTTTTTATTAAGACCAATTATTGGATTCATGCAACAGTCCGCTACCGCAAGCCCAGCCTCAGCCCATGGTTCAAAGGGACCTTAGTATTGCAGGAAAGCACTCACATGAACACACACATCCAGGAAGGAAGCAGCACAAGTATGTGTTGGTGAACTGCACACAGTAGGATGGCAAATGTATAAAGTCCTCCTGATCAAGGAGCAGTGACCTTCGCTAGCATGTTCTTCAGTAGGGAGCCTCATACATGCTCAACCATAGGCAGAATCTAAACCAGACCCTCTTGTATTATGGTTCTCTAGAGTAACAGAACTTATAGAATGAATATATATAAAGGGATTTGTTAGAATGACTTATAGGCTGCAGTCCAGCTAATCCAACAATGGCTGGCTGTGAATGGAAAGTCCAAGAATCCAGAAGTTGCTCAGTCCACAGGGCTGGATGTCTCAGCTAGTTTTCTGTACATGCTGGAATCCTGAAGAAGTAGGCTCCAAAGCCACTGAAGGAATGGATGTGCTAGCAAGGCGAGGGCAAGCAGGCAAAGAAGGATAAAACCCTCCTTCTTCTGTGTCCTTATATGGTTTCCAGCAGAAGGTGTGGCTCAGATTAAAGGTGTCTTCCTGCCTCAAGATCCTGGCTAAAGGTTTATCTTTTCCCAGCTCAAATAATCTGAATTAAAGGTGTGTTTTCCTGCCTCAAAGAGCCAAGATTAGAAGTGGATCTACCAATGGGTGNTGGTGGTGCACGTCTTTAATCCCAGCACTCGGGAGGCAGAGGCTTGATCTCTGTGAGTTTAAGGCCAGCATGGTCTACAGAGTGAGTTCCAGGAGAGGTTCCAAAGCTATACAGCAAAACCCTGTCTCAAAAAACAAACAAACAAACAAAAAAAGTGGATCTATATAAGAAGAACTTCTAACCAGTCTTCACCAACGCTGCCTCTACTTCCAAGGAGCAAAGCGAAGAGGAGAGAGACTTCCAGTCTAATCCGGCTTTTTATGCCTGTCCATTCTGCTAACTCATATTCTATCCTCACCAAGCTACATCACTTCCTGTCTTGTCTGCATGGACCTCCATAACTCTATGGCTGACGCTGGGATTAAAGACATATGCCACCACCCCCTTCCGCTAGCTCCCAATGTGACCTTGGAGTCACAGAGAATCAAACGGATTAAGGGCGTGTGCTAACTTGCATGACTATTGTTTTACTACTAGTAGCTGGCTGTCCCGTTTTTCCTCCGATCCTCGGATGAATTTTATTGGGGAACACAGATAAAATATCACCACAGATCTATTTACTTCAGATTAAACAAAACCCCTCACAGGTGTGGATTTTAGTTAATTCCAGATGTGGTCCATTTGACGACCAAGAACAGCCATCATACCTTCATACTCTGATCTTGGGAAGTAACAGAACACCCTTGACCTCAATTTCTCCATCTATAAAATGAAACAGGGATATATATCTTAAGGTTGTGGTGAGGATTCAAAAAGGTATATGTATAAACCAGACACATAGCTGTTTTGAAAGCTGGGTTTGGTGTTGCACACCTACAATCCCAGCCCTTGGAAGCTCAGGCTGGAGGATCACTGCAAGTTCTAGGCCAGCCAGGGCTACAGAGTGAGGTCTTGTCTCAAAAAATAACAAAATGAGATAAATAAATATATGTATTTATTTTTATATATTTGTGTATATATGTATACATATACGTGTATATGTGTGTTTATATTAAAGATTATATGGATTGAGGGTGAGCCTCAGTGGCAAAGCATTTGCCTGGCATGCTTGAGACTCTGGGTCCAATCACGTCGGGACAAAAGAAGGAAGGAAGAAAGGAAGGAAGAAAAAAGAAAGAAAAGAAAGCCAGTCATTGTTACGAGTGGTAGCCAAGTGTGATATTCCTGTGTGCTAGAAGGCGATAGTGGGAATGCAAAGGGAACGGCTGGTAGAATCTGCTATAGGCAGGAGATGTATGTTATAAGCATGAGATCTGTGCTGGGTCCCTGCTCCTTCCTCCCCAAGAAAGAGTCAGAAGTCTATTTGAAGTTAGGCATAGTGGTTCATACCAATAAGTCCAGCACTTGGAAAATTAAGGCAGGAGGATTACCACAAATTCAAGCCCAGCCTTGATTGTCAACCATGATTGACACCCTGCCTCAAAAATAAATGAATGGGGCTGGCAAGATGTCTTAGTGGTAAAAGCACTTGCTGCCCAAAGACTTGAATTTGATCCTCAGGACTCATGTATATAGTGGAAGGAGAGAACCAATTCCTGAAAGTTGTCCTCTGACCTCCACATGTGAGTTGTGACACACACACACACACACACACACACACACACACCACACACTAAATGTAAGAAAAGTTTAAAAATAATAAATAATAATTAGACCTGGAGAGAATCAATGTCCTCTGGGCATGCCAGGACCATTGAACTCATGAGCTCACAGAGCTGTGCCTGTCTGCACAAGATCAAACTCATCAACATTTCCAGCATGGATATATGAACCCTCAGCTCTATCAGAAGTGTTGTGCACAGCTGCTAGGGGAGGAAGAGTCACACTTTTCTTTAGGAATGTGGTCATGGGTGGCCCCACATCCATATGTATATGAACCCCATTAATTGGTCTCAGTGGATTTTTTCTTAAAGGAAAAAAATAGTGTTTTTTTGCTTTGTTTTGTTTTCCCTAGTGTCTCACTATGTAGCCCTAGCTGGCCTGGAAGCCTTACATAGACAGTCTGGCCTCAAACTCAACCTAGATCAGCCTCTGCCTTCTAGATGCTGAGATTAAAAGCACGAACCACCACAGCCAGCTTTTTAAATTTATTTTATTTTATTTTATGTATATGGGTGTTTTTTCTGCATGAATGTAATGTTTGTGCCTAGTACCCATGGAAGTCAGAAGAGGGTGTCAGATCCCTTGGATTTGGGGTTGCAGAATGTTGTGAGCCATCTGGGAATCAAACCTGGGTCCTCTGCAAGAGCAACAGGTGCTCTTAACTGCTGATCGGTCTCTCCAGCCCCTGTTATTATTGTTGTTAGTTTTTTGGTTTTGTTGGGTTTTTGGTTTGTTTGTTTTTTTTAAGACAGGGTTTCACTATGTAGCCCTGGCTGTCCTGGAACTTGCTCTGTAGGCCAGGCTGACCTCAAACTCAGAGATCTGTCTGGCTCTGCTTCCAAGTGCTGGGATTAAAGGCGTGCACCGTGCACCACCACCAGGCTATTATTATTATTTTTGAAGCAAGGTCTCATATGGCCCAGATGGGCTTCAAACCTGCATGTAGATAAGAATAACTGAACTTCTGATTCTGCCCCCACCCCACCTCTTGAATGCTGAGATTACACGCATGGGCAGCACCACAGTCTAGCCTCCTCCACGGTAAGCAGGCTACATCCAGCTGGGCTACAGCCCTAGCCCAGATGGCTTCCCTTCTANCCCCAGTAGAGTGTTTCAGGTTGATGGTTATTCTGGGCAATATACTGAGATCAAAGCCTGCTTCAGCTATTAGTGAAGCCCCATCTCCAAAAACAACAATAGACAAAGAGAAGAAGAAGGAAAGGAATGAATAAATGAGCAAATGAAAGCAAATATAAAATAAGAGGAAGAGCTAGAGAGATGGCTCAGTGGTTAAGAATGCTTGCTGCTGCCAGGNGGTGGTCGCACGCCTTTAATCCCAACACTCAGGAGGCAGAGGCAAANGGATCTCTGTGAGTTCAAGGCCAACCTGGTCTATAAAGAGAGTTCCAAGACAGCCAGGGCTGTTACACAGAGAAACCCTTTCTTGAAAAAACAAAAACAAACAAACAAACAAAAGAAAAGAAAAGAATGCTTGCTGCTCTTTCAGAGACCCTGAGTTTGATTCCCAGCACCTATGTAGATAGCTCACCACTGCCTATTAACTCCAGCACCAAGGATCTAATACCCTCTTCTGGACTCCACCCACATCCACAGACCACACACACATGTGGCACACACACACTCACACACACACACACACAAATCTCTTTAAGGCAGGGGATGGGTGGGGAGGAGGTGAATGTTGGAGGAATTTCTGCAGAGCTGCAATGGTTTGATTCTGCAGTGTTATAAGACACCTAGCTTTAATCTGCCTTTTGTGATGGAGACCTATTGTCTCCGGTGCCTTCTATGTGAATCTTGTCTGAGAGTTTTCTAAAGGTGCAAAGCCTATGCAAAACTTGGTTGGGGAACAATCCAGAAAACCATGATATTCCTTAACTGAGAATTTGCATTTGGCATTGTCCCTTTGGGGAGCTTAGATAAGAGGTTTTGGGATACAGAAACTAACTTGCTAAAGGTGTAAATTGAAAAACAATTTTTAAAAAAAGCCCTTTGCTAAGCTACGAGTGAGTCAGTTGGGAGAGACTGATCCCCCTGCAGCTGGAAAGTCTAAAGCTTTCATCCTTAAGGTGCCTCTGTACTTCTTTCCAGGGACCCTCGTGAACCTACACACGTTATACAACAGGTAAACTAGTCTCTACTTAGCCCTAGGAGGTGAACTTGACCAAAGGGTAGGAAGGGATTAAGCAGGTAANTTCTCCTTAGACTTCAAGAGACAATTTCTCTTTTGACTTCTGGACACACGCCTACATAGAGCCACAGACCACAGAGCCTGCTGTATCCTCAGGGCTTGCTGAAGCGGTAGGTGCTCTACAACACATATGGTCACTTGCGTTCTACCTTCCCTGCCTTCCTCCCTCTTTCCTCAACTTCAGCATCTGTACATAACCTGTGCCTCACTGCCCAGAAATGCTAGCATCATCTTCATCCTTGCGCCAAGCTGCTGCTTAGAGGACAGTGACACATATGACTCACATAATTACTCCACCTCCCCCGGGGCCACCTACTGAGTGAGTCTTTTGCATCAGATCTGGTTTGAGACTCTCTTTGTCACAGCCTCCTCTCAGACACATGTGCCTTCTAATTATTTAGGTGTGTGTGTGTGTGTGTGTGTGTGTGTGTGTGTGTGTGTGTGTGTGTTTTGGAAATAGTCTCATGTAGCCCAGACTGGCCTCAAACTCAATGCGTAGCTAAGAATGAGCTTAAACACTTGATCTTCCTGCTTCCACCTCGAGGGTGCTAGGATTACAGGTGTGGGCAGCTGCATTGGCTTGAGACATAACTTTTATGCCAAGCTTTAGGATTGCTGAGGGACAGCATGTATCCTATGTGGGAGCAAGTGCTGTCCTTCACAGTGGGGACCTGCTATGGTCTGAATGTTGGAGTCTCCCTCAAATTGATATATTGAAACCTAATCCTCACTGCAACAGCCTGAAGAGCTTGAAGAGGTGAGGCCTGTGGGAGATGGTTGATGGCAAATCGATGTTGGGGAGGACTGGGGCCTCTGTTAGTTTTTCCCACTGTGACACATTCCTTAGAGACTTAAAAGGAGGAAAGGAGCTGGGCGTGGTAGANCATGCTATAATCTCAACACTTGGAAGGTGGACACAGGAGGATTAGGAGTCCAGGGTCAGTCCAGGCTACTTTAGAGCTCAAGGCCTGCCGAGACTACACAATCTACATGATCTCAGAGTATCAGAAAGGGAAAAAGGAGGGGGGCAGATTTTATTTACTCTGGTTCATATTTTCTTTTCTTTCTTTCTTTTGTTGATGTTGTTTTTTTGTTTTGTTGTTTTTGAGGCAGCCCTGACTGGCCTGGAACTCACAGAGATTTGTCTACCCTTGTCNCTCAAGTGGTAGGATTAAAGGCGTGCTCCGCCATGTCTGGCTTTAACTCACATTTTCAAAGGTCTCAGNTCGTGGTCAGTCATCAGGCNCCATTGTTTAGGGGTCATGATGAGTCAGAAGGAGCATCGTGGTGGGGATCAAAATGCAGACAGAAAGAAGCCAGATAAAATATGCNCTTCAGAAGCGCACTCCCAGCCCCCCCTTCCTCCAACCAGGCTTCCATGGTTCCGTCCTTTCCCAACAGTGCATTCAAATCTAGAATCCATCAATAGATTAAACCATTCATTAAGGTAGAGCTCTCAGGATCCAACAAGTACCCAGAGTTCTTTCCTAATCCCCTAAACATAACAAACTAATCAAACAGACCTCAGGATTAACATGACAGTTTCCTTATCAGCTCCNGGAACATGTTTGCTCTTTCAGGCCTGTGAGGACACANAATGTGCTATTTGTGTTTGTTTTTGAGACAGGGTATCACATAACTCAGGCTTGATGATGACCTTAAACTCNGGTCTTCTTGCCTCCACCTCCCAAATTCTGGTATTAGAGGCATANAGCACTATACGTGGTTAATTTGGTGCTGGGGATCACACCTAGGGGTTCCCGAGGGTTAGGCAAGTGCTCTACCAAACACGACACATCTCCAAGGCTCTGCTGCAGTCTTGACATTACCCTTCCTGGACTCAAGAACTGCCAGAAATGTTTCTGGTTTTGGCTGCTGTTGTTATTTTGGTTTTGCTTTTCTGAGGCAGGATCTTACTATGTAACTGTGGTTGACCTGAAACTGACCTTGGAGGTCATGCAGGCCTTCCGCTCCAGATCCTCCTGTCTTTGCCTCCCAACTCCTGGGGTTACAGGAAAACGATACCTCACCCATCTCTATTCTTCATAAATACCAGTCTGAGGTATTGTATTATCACCGCCTGACTAGACTAAGGCAGGACCTAACTCTCTCTGTTATTGATTCCTAGTGTGGGGGTGGTGCTCCGTATCAACAGTCAATTCTGATATCACCAAAGGTATCCAACAGTCCAGTTCTGATACTGTCTACCTGAAACTAGAATCAGGTCTCACAGAACTGTTTCACTTCAGATGNCAGCCACAGCCAGGTGTGGTTTCATACATCTGTGATCTTTTGGAGGCAGAGACAGGGAGGTTGTAAATACCTTTTTCTTTTTTCCCCGAGACAGGGTTTCTCTGTGTAGCCTTGGTTGTCTTGGAACTCAACTCTGTAGACCAGACTGGCCTCATATTCAGAGATCCACCTTCTTCTACCTCCCAAGTGCTGGGATTAAAGCAAGATAGTTATATTTTTCCTTAGTTATAATAAAATATAAATTAGATACAAAACTTTAGACTCACAAATATAGGATAGATAAAATATTTTCTTTAATTTTGCCAAATACAAATAAAGATATTGTAACTGTAATTCTTGCTAGATAACTGTTTTGTTTTATGTAATTTTACTATGTTCAAGTTAAAACCTTCCTTTTAAATAGAAAGAAAAAGGGAAATGATGGAGATATTGTTCTGTATGCTGTGAATATGTATTGCTCTGATTGATTGATAAATAAAATGCTGATTGGCCAGTAGCCAGGCAGGAAGTATAGNTGGGATAAACAAACAAGGAGAATTCTGGGAAGAGGAAGGCTGAGTCAGGAGACGCCAGCCACCGCGGAAGGAACAACATGCCTGTAGACCGGTAAAGCCACAGAATACGTGGCAAAACATAGATTAATAGAAATGGGCTGAATTTAAGTATAAGAGCTAGTCAGTAATATGCCTGAGCTAATGGCCAAGCAGTTGTAATTGATATAAGCTTTTGAGTTATTAATTTATAAGTGGCTGCGGGACCTCGTGGGGCCTGGTGGGACCCAGACAAAACATTCACCTACACCCATAGTTTTTTTTTTTGTTTTTTTTTTTAAGATTTATTTATTTTATTTTTAGTTACTTAGTTTTAGGGGGTTTATGTAACCTTGGCTATCCTGGAACTTGNTATGTAGACCAGGCTGGCTGGCTTCTGAGTGATGGGATTAAAGGTGTGTGCTACCATGTCTGGCTGGTAGATCTATCTATTTTAATGTTATGAGTTTGGGGTTTGCCTGCATGCATCTATGTGTGCCACATGTGAGCAATGCCCTCGGCAGCCAGAAAAGGGCATCAGAATTCCTGGAGCTTGAGTTACAGATGGTTGTGGCTATACAGGAGAGCTGGGAATTGAACCCAGTCTTCTAGAAGGTCAGCAAGTGCTTTTAACCGCTGAGCCAGTTCTCCAGCCCTTGGGCTACCGTGTTTTGGTTTGTGATAAGGTCTGGATATTTATCCTAGGCAGGCCTTGAGCTCTTGGGCAGTCTTCCTGCCTCAGCCTTCTGAGTGCTGNGATTACAGGAGTATGCTACCTTTGGGTTACCTGTATTTCTNCTAGGCCACCTACACACTGAAGGTTTCCCTAACCTCCTCCTTAGATCCAGCAAGTGTACTAGAACAACTCACAGATTTTGTACAAACCCTTTCCTGACATTTACCTGTAAGTGGCTATAAAAAAATATACAAATGTGTAGCCAAATAGCAGAGGTGGTTAGGGAGCAGTAGTTGGGGAGGAGGTGTGAAGCTTCACTGGGCACACCCCACACCACCCATCACTTCCAAGTGTTCAGTAACCTAAAAGGCCTGCGAGACTCATGGTTCAAGAGTTTTATCTAGCGGTTACGTTGTCTAAGATGGTCTCTGAGCNCCTGGGATTGTGTGTGAACCACCTCGCTTGGTCAAGTTTTTAAAACCCAATCTCTAGGCTCCTCCTCTTTTCAGTCCCTAATNAAGTATTTGGTCTTCCTGGTACTCAGCCCCGTCCTGAAGCTATCTGTGGGACTCACCCAAGCTTCCTTATAAACTCAGATGTGATAGAAAGGGGAGCATTGTAAGTAAAAGACATGGCTCTGGAAAGTCCAAGATTTTAGGAGCTCTGTCCCAGGAACCCAGGACAAACACACACACACATACACACAAATGTGTGTAATATCATATATGTAAAATATATATTTACGTAATATTTTTGATTATACCACAGATCCCATAGTTTTACCATTCATTTTTTCACCATAGTTGCTTAGCTTATATATAAATTAGCTAAACTGTAGGTAGTGATAGGATTAGAACATGTGTTGCTACATAGATCCTCAAATCTGGTTCTCAGTTAGATATGCAAGTTAGGCAACCCTCCCACTGGGAAGGTATTGTGGTTACCATATCACCAGGACTTCAGACTCACAATTCATTTTGTCACATGCTCATACCTCTCCTCTAAATATCCAGAATAAGGACCNGGAATACAACAGAAAAAGCCAAGGGNCGTCAGAGAGGGTTAAGCAACTGTCCCAGAGTCACACAGCAACACAGNGTCGGAAGGAGGTGGCACACAAAGTCTAAAGCCTGAAGTCCAACTCCCACTNCNGCAGATAGTTTCTTCCTGTGGTATGATATTCTTTCTGTTGACCATACACACAGATCCCACTCAAGCTGGTGTCCTCCTCAATGGCACCTCAGTCCTGGGAATGAGGCTTGTGAGAGTTCTACTCCACATTGAAGACAGAAACTGAGACCAAGGTTTACCCCTGGAGACAGAGCTAGAATTAAGACTCCCGGAAGTTTCAGGCTACCCTAAACTCAGCTGCTGAGCTCTGGGTCAACTGGGGTCTNCTTGCAGCTCTACCCTTTCTCCATACCTGGTTACTTTACCTCTCCATGCCTTCATTCTTGTACTAGCAAAAGCTAGTGCTCACAATGACTCAAAGAAGTTGGAATTTGACTTATACACAATCATCTTAACAAAGGCAGAGGA
>LZPO01055098.1:467334-487802 GCA_001675575.1 Neotoma lepida | reverse complement strand
AGAGAGAGAGAGAGAGAGATGACCCAGGGCCCAGGAAGGATGGCCAGATAGGGACAAGGTTGCCGGAGTGTCTCACCAAGAACTGAGGCTTGGGCAAAGAGCTATGGGAGATATTGTTGTTGCAGGAATATTTGATCACACTGTGAACCTACTGCCTTTGAGTCATCCATGTTCCTTTAGGTAACCCCTCACTCATGCTCCCGTAAGAAAGCTCAGAAAACTAAACTTCATACCAACATGGTTTTAACTCACACCAACATGGGTCAGGTTCTGGGATGAGGTGAGGACCATCCCTCTGGCATTCCTACCGATCTCAGTCGCATCCACCCAGACCTGATTGAAAGAAATGGTATTGGCTCAGGACCCCCAAGCCCGAAGTCTTAGCACAAAGGAGATTTATTTGCCCCAGATGGACAAAGAGCAGGGAATAGGAGACAAGGATAGGAGATAGAGGACGAGGGAGAAGGGGAAGGGATATTTGTCCCGGAAGGACAACAGTCTGCCTCTGGATGGAGAGGAGACAGATAAGGCCGATAGGCAAACGGTGGTTTATAAAGGTAAAAGGGGAACCCCTGTGTTGGGATGAGGTGTTTAATTTTTATTGGGCATGTTAATTAGGTGAGCCAAAGGGGGTTTTCGATTGCTGGACTTCAATACTTTAATAGCTGGACCTTGGTGGTCAGCCTCAGGAGGAGGTAGTGGTCAAATAAGGGAAAAGACCTTGGTGGCTAGCTTTAGGAATGTAATCTAATGGTTTTTAGTAAGGCAGAGGGGATGGGGAGAAGGGCAAGGCCTGCCAGAGCCATGCTCGCCATGCTCAAGCTGGTCAGAGTCACTCACGGACACGCTTCCTCACACTTAAGAAGTGTGTGTGTGTGTGTGTGTGTGTGTGTGTGTGTGTGTGTGAGCAAACATTCTTGCTTGCCTCAGGATACTCTCCCATCCTGACCTTAAGGGGCCTGCAAGGGAAACCAACCCCATTGTTTCCCAAACTTGTCCTTCAGCCTCCAAGGAGGTGCCAGAGCTCCTTGGAGCCACAATCCAGGCAGCAGGCCCCCAACCAGCTCAAAAGGGGTGAGGAGACATTCAGCAAACATAGGCAAAATGCTATGCAAATTGGCCTCTTTGGGGTTTGCATGGGCTGGGAGAAGGGAGNCAGGCATAGGATGGAGCTGCAGCCAGCCTTCAGGAGGGAAGACTCTCTGATGGGAAGGAGACAGGTGTTCAAGGGAAAGAGTAGGGGAGGACAAAGCAGGCAGAGCAGGGGAATTCTGCTACTGCTCCAACCAAAGTGGTCCTCCCTGCCTCCTGCCAAACCATGCCACCCTGTCTCCAAAGAAGCCCACAGCAAGCACTCTGATGAAGATACATCAGCAGCTCAGAAACTCAGCCCGGACTATTGTGTACAGAAAGTTGACTGGGGAGTGAGTGTGTGTGTGTGTGTGTGTGTGGCTGACCTCAGTGGGGGTCTCAGTACCGGAGCAGTTCTGGGCTGCAGGCACCAGAGGAAGTTGATACTTTCTTCACAGTCAACATCCGTATTCAGCCAGGGGAAGGTATTGCCATTCCCAAGGTTCTTAGGCATTGTGGTCTGTCCAGTGGCAGTCTTTCAGGACTTGGTCCACTCCCTCACACATACTGGTTTTGTTTGTTTGTTTTTGAGACAAGCTCTCACTTTGTAGCCTAGGCTAGCCTCAGACACATGGCACTCCTTCTATCTCTGCTTTTCCAGTTCTGGGATTAAAGGTGTGTGTCACCTCGACCAGCCAGTTTCCCTAATTTAAGAGTGGCTACACAGATTAAGATTCTGTCATCGGAGATTTTAGGATCAGAGCCCGGGCCCTAGAAGCTATAATAAACTAGGCACAGCCATCCATCCTCAACATGCCATTTAAGTAGACAGATCATAGCGAAAAAACTGAGAAAGGGGATTTATTCAATGTGATCATATTAGGAAGAGGAACAAAGCAGGAGGGTATATGCCTTCCCAACTCCCAGCCTCCAGTTCATCTTCAGGGTACTGACAGGAAGTTGAAGCGTAGAGGACAAGAGGAATGCATAGCTGGTTTAGAAATGATCCTGACCACTGCTGACCCATCACTGTCTTGGAACCAGTCTACTGCAAGGTGGCGGGACAGTGTTGGAACTGTGTAGAATTTCTGAAGGGAGACAAGTTCTCTCTGTGGCTGGTTCCAGGGCTGCCAGCCTTTTGCCTCTCATATAAAAGACTCCTGGGTAAAATTCCAATTTGGGAGGCCATTGTCTCAATATTCTGATAGGAGATGGACGGAGTGTCCTTTTATAATATCTTCATGTCGGTCAGGATGGTTGCAAGGCCCTCCTGGGTGATGAATATCCCTGGAAAAACCAGTAACTCTCAGGCGGCTTGATGAGCTCTCAGGCAGAGTATTCAGGCAGGAGGGGATCTGTCAAGTTCTAGGAGTTGGGAACAGCTATGTGTCTGNTTCCCCTCTACTGAAACATTCTTTCTGAGTCTCTTGAAACTTACAAGGTACTTGGAAGCCGAGGTGACCCACGAGCAAGGCCCCTCCTTGAGGCTACCTAAGAAGTAAACAGTTGGTGGCATGCGAGTCTTCCATTGGTTTAGGGGCTTGTGAAATGCAGGGGCAGCTCCACCACTGCAATTTTCCTGACCCATGCTAGGGTGCGACTCTCNAGGATGTAGCTGCCTAAGTCACTTCCCTGTAAAACAAACAAACACAATAAGTTTATTGGTTCACCACCTCAGCTGAGGTGAATAGAAATGGTCTCTCAGGGCAAAGGGACACAGCAGGAGCAGATGAATGGAAGGGAAGACTGGGTGGCCTATCCTGTTCCAAATCTGAGCCTGCAGGGTAAGACTCAGCCAGGCTGAGAGGTGCTGAGAGGGCCAGCCTTTTGAAAGGCACTGGGGAGATAACAGGAGACAGAGAAACCAAAGGCTCCTTTGATAACCCTGCAGGAAGTCAACCCAGAACAAAACAGGGGGTTAAGGAGCTAGTGGCCACTCTCAAGGCCAAGAGATCTGAACAGAGACTCTTTGGTATGGACGTTTAGATTACAGACTGGGTAACTGATAAAGAGCTCCCTTGGTGGGGAGCTGAAGAGATAAATGAGGCCCCCCGGTTTGGTTTGGTGACCTCTGATGGGCTCCTGCCTAGAGAGAAGATGGATGCCTCTCATCCTCCGGTGTCACAGTCAGGCCTGTCCTGGTCTCCATTTAACCTAAAGGCTCTATGTATGGATTTTTTTTTTTTTTGGTTGGGGGTTGGTTTTGCTGAAATAGCATCCTACTCTGTAGCCGAAGTTGGCCTCAAATTTGTCATTTGCTGCTAGTGAAAGAGCTCAGAGGGTAAAGGTACTTGCCAGGCAACTCAAGTTCAAACCCCAGAACCTGTGGAAGGAGGAGAGAAGTGACTCTTGAAAGTTGTTCTCACATCTCCTGATGAATGCTATAGCATGTACATGCCTGGAAACACATACTGCACAGACATACACAGTAGTACTAATTCTTTTGGGAATCTACAATCTTCCTGGCCCTGTCTCCCAAATGTGTCATCAAGTCTAGCAGCTTTGATACTTATTATTTTCTATATATTTTGAAAAAGGGTCTTTTGTAGCCCAGGCTAGTCTTGAACTCATGGGTAGCCACAGCTGACCTTGAACTTCTGGTCCTCCTGGGTACTAAGATTACAGTTGTACACCACCACAACCCTTGGTGTCGAGCAAACCCAAGGTTTCCTGGATGCTAAGTAACATCCTACTAACAGAGCTCTTGGCCAATGGTGGCATTTTGTNCAAAAGAACCTTGGAAAATAAATATAGGAAGTTTAGGTAGATGTTCTGGGGTAGCTAGACAGGAGGGCCTCTCAAAGTAAAGCTGTAGCCTGCCGCTANGTAACAAAGCACCCCCAAACTTGGTGCTGTAAAGTGACACCCTTTATCTCATGGTCCTGAGGCCTTTAAGCAGGCTCTAGTCATGAGCCTCTTTTGTAGTCTTGCCTGTGGTTTTGGTTAGCATGTTTCTCTTCCCATNCATTCATCCATCCATCCCCATTTTCTTCCAAACATATTTTTAGACAAGATTTTGTACTGTAGCCCAGGTTACCTAGAATATACTATATGGCCTAGACTGGCCCCAACTTGTAGCNATTCTCCAGCCCCCTTCTTTCAAGAGTTGGGATTTTAAGCATGAGTTTCCATGCCTGTCTGTGTCCTTCTTTTATGTGCCACAACACGGGGCAGAACTTTCTCTTTGTGAAGTTTTGCCCAGTATGCTGTAATAGAAGAGGGATGGAGAGGACACATAAAATGCCTTACTAGAATACTCCTATCTTCCATTCATTCCCCCAATATAATTCCTACACANTTCCCCAGAATTTATCACGCTTGAAGCCAAAACTCTCTTTCCTTTGCTAAATGGTATATAAGTCCCCTAGTCCAATCACNTATATAAAACACTCTTACAAAGACTAGACAGAAAATAGGTTTGTGGACTTGGGTTGGATTTGTTTGCAATCTGTAGATGGCCCAGAGCTTGCACACACCAGGCAAGAACTCTACCACTGAATTACACCCCCCGCTCCTGGACAATAGATGCCTGTTTGTTTGGCTTTTAAGAAAGCCTTGTTGTGCAACCCAGAATGGCCTTTGAATTTGTAATCTTCCTCCCGAGGCCTCCAAAAGATATAGTTTTAATCTAAGGGTATGAATTTCTATTACTTCAGACTACAATGTAGCTAACCCTTAAGAAACAGCTTGTTCATTGTTGCTGTACTATCAATGAAGAATTCCACAAAGACTAATAAAACACAGCTCTTCTCTCCTGCAACATCTATTAGTGACCCTGACTTTTCTTCACACACTTCATCCAAAACAATATATTATGTTGGGCCTGATGGTACAGGTCTGTAATACCAGCACTTGAGAGCCTCAAACAGGGAGATTGACTTAGTTCAGGCCAACCTGGCCTACAAAGCAGGATCCTGTCTTAAAAAAAAATCAACAACAGTAACCAAAACCAGTGTGGTGCCGGGTGGTGGTGGCTCACACCTTTAATCCCAGCACTCGGGAGGCAGAGGCAGGCAGATCTCTGTGAGTTTGAAGCCAGCCTGGGCTACCAAGTGAGTTCCAGGAAAGGCGCCACAGCTACACAGAGAAACCCTGTCTCGAAAAACAAACAAACAAACAAACAAACAAACAAAAAACAGTGTGGCAGATTGATATAGAAGATGATATGAAAATAAAGATGTTTTCTATTATCAAATAACAAAAAAAGTAAAACATAGCTATTTTCCCTATTATTTTATTTTGGGAAATATAAGTTTTAGAAGACCATATCATTTAGGGGCTGGAGTGATGGCTCAGTGGTTAAGAAGACAACATCATTTATTTGTTTGATTTCTTTATTTGTGTATTGTTTTATTTTGAGAAAGTCTATGTCACTCTGACTGGTCTAGAACTTTCTGTGAATCAAGCTGTCCTCAAACTCAGAGATCCACCTGTCTCTGCCTCCCAAGTGCTGGGATTAAAGATGTGTGCCACCACATCAGGCCTAACTGAATTATTTATTAACATATACTTGGTTCATATGATATTTTTTTTGAGACAGGGTTTCACTATGTAGCCATGGCTAGACTAAACTCACTATGTAGGCCAAGTTGGCCTTAAACTCATAGAGATCCACCTACCAATGCCTCTCAAGTGCTAGGATTAAAGGTATGTACCACCATGTCAAGCTAATATTGTTTTTAAATAAATTAATGTATATTAAATTTTTCTTTCTTTTTTTGCATTTTTGTTTGCATGTGTAGATGGGGCACATATGCTATGGTGTGCATATGGAGAACAGAGGAAAACCTGAGGGCACAGGTTTTCTCCTTCTACCATACGGTTGTGTTCCTGGGACTGAACACATGTCATCAGGCTTGGTGGCAAGGTCCTTTACCTGATGAACCATCTCACTGGCCCCTGACTATAATTTCTAATTAACTTGATTAACAAAAGTGCTTTGGGGTCCTCAGTGACATTTAGAAATGTAAAGAGGTCTGAAAACCCCCACTGCAAAATGATAAATGACAAACGCACCAACACCAGAATGACAAATGGATCCCACACCAGAAACCATCCTAGTTTCTCTCCAAAGACTCACTCTGGGATGCTTGATCTTCATCGCCAGCTTGACTACATTTAAAATCACCTATGAGACACACCTTGAGTATGTCTGTGAGGATGTTTCCAGACAAGTTTAGCTGAGGGAAGAGACCCCTCCCTACCGTACCCCCTGCATGTCAGCAGCACGATCCCATGACCTGGGAGCTGGGAAGGAATAAAAGAGGAAAAGGAGAAAGGCAGGTGCGCACTAGCCTTCAGCTCGCTGCTTCTGGACTGTGGATGTCATGTGACCAGCAACCTTAGGATCCTGCCATCACGGCTAAAGTCATTACACGACACCTTCCTCTCCACGATGGACTGACTGTACTCATTCTTAAGCTGTGAGCATAAATAGACCCTTCCTAAACTGGGTGTGGTGGCACGTGTCTGTAATCCCAGCACTCAGGAGGCAGAGGGAAAATTAACCAGTCAAGGTCGTCTCAGCTACACAGTGAATTTGAGGCCAACCTGAGCTTCAGGAAACCTCAACTCCCCCCCCCCCAAAAAAGCAAAAATCTTCCCTTGCTTCACTTGCTTTGGTCAGACATCTTGTCACAGGAAGGAGGAAGGTAATACCCCATGTCCAATGTGTTACCCATCCTCTCTTCCTGTCGCCATACCCAATGGGGAAAGAGAGTGGACTGTGGAATCCAGCTCATGGCCATATTTACAGCCGTGGTAGTTTGAATGTATTTGGTGCCCATGAGCTCATAGGGTGTGGCACCATTAGGAGGTGTGGTCTTGTTGGAGGAGGCTGGATGACACATTCTTTTAATCTAGACCTTGAGGCTGTAGGGCACACCTTTAATCTGGGNCACACCTTCTGTTGGAAGTGTGTCANTGCNGGGGTGGGCTTTGAGGTCTTTTTCTCAAGCTTCCCTCAGTGTGACAGTCAGTTGATTTCCTGTTACCTGCAAGATGTANTANTCTCAGCTCCAGCACCATGCCTGCATGCCGCCATGCTCCCCACCATGATGATAATTGAACCGCTGAAACTGTAAGCAAGCTCCCTCAATTAAATGTTTTCTTTATAAGCGTTACTGTGGTCATGGTGTCTCCTCATGGCAATAGTAAACCCTAACNAAGACAAGAGCTATTACAGAGTGCTCTCCTCCCCCATCTCTGAGATAGTCTCTCAATGTAGCCCAGGATGGCCCTGAACTCATAATCCTCCAGCATCAGCCTCCTCCTCATTCCNAGCCCTCTGGGACTACTGTCTTTGCCACCTGCATTCTCTTCAGGGGCAGCACCTGGGCCTATTTTATGAGTACAATATAATTTATTAAGCCNTTCCTCTATTGATGAACATTTGTGTTATTTCTAATTCAAGCAATGATGCAGCTGACATCCTTGGAAAAGTTTAAGCAGATTCGTGGTGTGACCAAGTCTGCTTGTTCAAAGGGTTACTCTGAGCACCTGCAGCGTTGACATTTGAACAAGACCTGTCACCATGTCAATTTCCGAAGTATGGACATTGTACAATGGCAGGATGTTGCCATCTCAGAGGAAAACAAGANGGAAAACAGGCAAAGGATGCCAGGGCCTCTCTGTGTTCTTCCTCGTCACTGTACGGGATTGATCTATAGTTATCACAAAACAAAAAGGTTGATTTTTTTTTTTTAAAGTAATACCCAAGGGCTGGTGAGAGGACTTCTTAAGTAAAAGTGGTCACCGTGCAAGCCTAAGGAGTGGCTTACTGCCCAGAACTCACTTTGAGAGAGAGTCACCNAGAGTAGTCCTCTGACTTCCACACAGGCACTGTGGCATTTCATGCAAATACATACACACTAATAATAATCAATTAATAAAATCTGAACATGAACACGCAGGCCACGCATGGGCGTGTACACCTATAATCCCAGCACTCGGGGGGCACAAACAGAAATCTCTATTGTTGAAAGTTCCAGGCTAGCCTGGTTTATATAGTATGTTCTAGACTAACCTGGTCTACATAGCAAATTCCAGGCCAGCCAGTGTTCCATAGCGAGATGTTGTTGTTTTAAAAAATGTCCAAACAAACACCCTTTAGGACGGTCACTATCCAAATAACAGNAAATAGCAAATGCTGTTGCGGAGTGAAGCCAGGAGTCCTCCTGCTCCTCTGAGGGGGCTGCTCATTTCTCAGCTGCTGTGGGGAAACAATTGTAAGTTTTTCCAAATCTGAATACACAGTTGGGTGCTGTGTCAGGTGCCTGTCATCCCAGCACTCGGGAGTCTGAGGCAGAAGGATCTCGGTTCTAGACCAGCCTACCCTACATAGTGAGGCTTGACCGAAAGCCAGTGTCCAATAAAAATGTAAAAGCTAACTACAGAATGAGCACGTGATCCAGCTGTCTCTCTTCTGGATCTCTANCTGACAGTTGTGAACACAGGATCCCAGCAGAGCCTGTTCACACCATGTCCCCAGCAGCCCTGCCCATAATGGCCGGGAGGCAGAACACAATCCAAGTGTCCATCAAGGAATAAGTGAATAAACAAACGTGCCACAATCACACAATGGAATATTCAGTGTCAGAAAGACAGGAAATTGACACATGCTACAACATATGACCTTTGAAGACGTTTTCCTAAGTGAAACAAGCCAGTCACAAAAAGGNAAATACTATATGACTCCATTAACGGCAAAGTAAACCCCTGGGAACAGAGAGTAGGACGGGGTTGCCGGGGTGAGGGGGAGGGAGAGGGGACGAGAGTGGACAGTTCNGTATGGATAGGGTTTCTGGTTGGCAAGGTGCACAGTTCTGGAGATCTGTTGCACAACAATGTGAATATTCTTAACAGTAATGAACTGTGCACTTAGAAGTGGTTCAGGGGAGAGCTAGAGAGGTGGCTCAGCACAGAGGGGTGCAAGCTGTGCAATCATGAGGACCTAAGTTCGAATCCCCAGAACCTGTCTCTTATACACATCTAGATGTGTATAAGAGACAGCACACACACACACACACACACACACACACACACACACACACACACACTTGGAGTAAGGCATTTGCCCCTAAGCTTGATGACCTGAGACCCACAGGATGGAAGGAGAGAGCTGACTCCTGCAAGTTGTCTTCTACCTCCACACATTCACAGGCACACACACAATTAATTAATTAGTTAATTAATTTTAAAGGAAATGGTTTACACAAACCAGGAGTGGTGGTGCCATGTCTTAGCACACAGGAGGATGGAGATTTCCAGGCTAACTTGGGCTACATAGAGCATTATGCCTTCATGGAGATTTAGAGGACCAAATTAGACCTAGGGAGGTCTTCTGGCAGGACACTCTTACTGTCCTAACAAGAGATGCTGGGGTTTAAAACAGTGCAGTGGCATGAGTCTAAAAAGGCTGTGACAGATTGAGTTCATCACCCAGATCTTTGTTCCTCTGTAGCCGAAGTATCCATGCCTTCACTATGTTAGGCAGAGAGACAAAGTTCTTACCTTACCTTTTTAAAAAAATTTATTTTATGTGTATGAGTGTTTGCCTGCATGTATGTCTGTGCAGCATGTGTGGGACTGGTGACTACTGAGGCCAGAAGAAGGAGTCAGATCTCCTGAAACTAGAGTTACAGGGGGTTGTGGGCCATCATGTGGGTGCTGGGAACGAAGCTCAGGTCCTCTGCAAGAGCAACTTAACTGCTGAGCCATTTCATCAGGCTCTAGATTCTATATTAAAATCATAACAATATGATTGTCATTTTAAACTTTCTTTTGTGGCAAAGTATCACTCTAGCCCAGGCTGTCCTCAAAGTCAGCCATCTGCTCACCTCAGCTTCCCACTGAGGCTACAGGGAGCCACTGTGCTAGCTAGTTTTATGTCAACTTGACACAAACTAGAGTTATCTGAAAGGAGGGAACCTCAGCTGAGAAAATGACTCCATTAGATCTGGCTATAGGCAAGTCGGTAGGTCATTTTCCTAATTAGTGATTAATGGGGGAGGGCCCAGTCCATTGTGGGTGGTGCCACCCCTGGGCGGGGGGCCCTGGATTCTATAAGAAAGCAGGCTGAGCAAGCCATGAGAGCAAGGCAGTATACAGCACCCNTCCATGGCCTCTGCATCAGCTCCTGCCTCCAGGTTCTTGCCCTGTTTGAGTTCCCATTGCTAACTTTCTTCAGTGATGGACTATGATATGGAAGTGTGAGCCAGATAAATCCTTCCTCCCCGATTGGTTTTGGTCAAGGTGTTTCATCACAGCAATTGAAACCCTAACTAAGGCAGCCAGCATGCCTAGATATTATTTTAAACTTCTGAATTGTTACTCTTCTGTGTGGAATAAACCCTTTCTTCATGATGTTTATGAAACTTTTAATTCCCTTGCCATCATGTGGCTGATAGCAAGCTGGTGATGAAATGACATTCAAACCCAGAAGACATTCCAAAAGCAGGCAGGAACATGTGAAGGAGGTTCAGGTTCAAGAATAGACTGCTTCGGAAAACACAGTGAAAAAGCCCAGAAGATCATAGCACAGCTAGGAGCATGGCAGCCCCAGACCCTTGCTGTAGCTCCCATCAGGACAAGGTGTGGAAACATGCTCCATAGCTCTTACCATCATCTCTACACTGTGACTCCAGTTTGGGGTTGAAATGAATGGATTTCCCAGTGGTTGGGGTTATTTGGTTAAAGTGCTATTTGAGGGGCCGAGCTACGGCTCGGTGGTTAAGAGCACTGGTTGCTTTCCAGAGGCCTGGGGTAAATTCCCAGCACCTACCTTATCTGTAACACCAGTTCCAGGGGATCCAACGCCCTCTTCTGGCCTTCATGAACACTGCACTCNCATGATACACAGACATGCGTGGTTACCAGGGACCCACATACATAAAATAAAAACAGGCTATTTGAAATAGACATTGGTCTATGACAACAAATCACTAGTTTTACAAGATAGNAATGGCCCCAAATAGTTGGCTTGGCTACAAAGAGGCAACTGATCTACTTGAGGCACAATATACTGTGGTAAACTTGGGGTTCATCATCTCTGACACTGGCAGGCTAAATAATTTCTTAGCAACAGTAGCTCACCCTGCCCTATTTAGTGGGGATCATGAATGCCCTCCATCTCTCTAACTGTGGCTACATCCTTTATGCCAGGATCAGGGCGGCCAGTGACTGGTGGTGGCTCATGTTATAGGACCATCCTGGTAGTTTAGTGCCTCTCCTACAAGGAAAAGTCTCTGAGTTTTGAAGGTCATTTGATATTCAGCCACATTACAGCAATGACAATCTAAAGTAGAAACATTCCAACAAGATTTTTTTTTTCTTTTTGAGAAAGAGTTTCTTATTGTTCAGGATGTCCTTGAGCTCACTGCAGACTTGGCCCTGACCTCCTGATCCTCCTGCATCCACTTCCCAAATGCTGGAATTATAGGCCTGTGTTACCATTGCCTACCATTTTGGTTTTTCTTTTTTGTTGTTGTTTGCTTGTTCATGGCAGTCTCACTCTGTAACCCAGGGTGGCTTTGAACTGGTNATCCTTTTGCCTTAGCCTCTCAAATAATGAGATTACAAGTGACAACTGAGTCATTTCTTTAAATGTATGTGTATCAGTGGATATACACTTGTTTGATGGGTCTTCATCCANCACAGGCAATCATTTTACTAGTGCTCAAATTGCCCCTCTTTGGCTGGTGAAAGTGCTTTTTACATCGTTTCCACATGAAAGTTCCAAACATGGACTGGGCCCAAAAGAAGGGTGTGTGTCCTCTTACTTTAGTCTCTTAGCCTGAGAAGACAGTTCCTGTCCCTGCATAAGCACATACTCAGAGAACAAAGCCTATGCACTTGACTGCACAAACACATTGGTATATACACTCATGCNCTGCCAGCCACCAACACATACCTATATCGAGAACACACAAGAGACTTGGCCTTGGACAAAGAATGACAAGACCTGCACTGCAATCTTGATTCTTTTACAAAACCGACATCATCTGTAAGACAAGACACTGGTTGTAGCTCAGGCTGGCCTTCAACTCACTATGTAGTGGAGGATGATCTTAAGCTCCTGCCTCTACTCCCACCACGTGCTAGGATTACAGGCATGCACCACCACACCCAGTTTACCATGCTAGCCTTAATGTCCCTCTACGCTCATGCCAATCATCATAGTGGCACTGCAGTTCCCCCCACAGTCTTGGAATGATCTACTCTGACTTCCATCCTCACACACTTACAGCAGAAGGAGTCTGACACCTTCTGAATACCCAGACCTCAGGCTGAAACCTGCTTTTTCCTACATGGCCCCAAGAGAGTGAAAAGCCCACTGACTGGGCTAAACTATAATATGGTGCAGCTCCCTCGGGAGTTCCTACAGTTTTCAAAGAGCTTCAGCAGGGACAGTAACCAGCCTGCTGGAGTAAAGTAGAAGGAAGGGGAAGCTTCAAAGGAAGTTCACTGTGCATAAAATGAGGAAGCTTTGGACTGCATTTTGGCTCAGTGATTTAAAATACGCTATGGCCTTGAGACACCATCCTAAGTCATCGTTGCACCATCCATACATGGGAACCAAGAATAGCTGTCCTGAGATGGTCNCGAGGACCTACTAAAATCAAGCATAGGACAAGNGTCTGATATACAGTAGTAGATNTTCAGAAACTGAGATCTGTCACTACTGATTCAGCTATGAATGACTGGATGNTTATATATTTTTTATTTCAATTTTTCAAAATAGGAGACAAAGGTGAACTCTAGGAATTTCTGAAAGGGGCTCAGAAAATTTTGAAAGGGCTGGAAAGATGCTCAATAGTTAATAGAGCTGGCTGCTCCTCCAGAGGACCTGGGTTCAATTCCCATCACCCACGTGGTGGTTAACAANCTTCTGTCATTCCAGTTCCAGGGAATCTAATGTTCCCTTCCAGCCTCCACAGGCACTGCATGCATGTGGTCCACAGATACAGATGCAGGCAAAACACTCATTCACATAAAATAAACNTAAGTCTTAATTTTTTTGTTTGTTTGGTTTGTTTTGTTTTTCGAGACAGGGTTTCTCTGTGTAGCCTGGCTGTCCTGGAACTCTCTCTCTGTAAACCAGTTTGGCCTCAAACTCAGAGATCCACCTGCTTCTACCTCCTGAGCGCTGGGATCAAAGGCATGCACCACCACTGCCCACCTTAAAATTCTTCAAAAAGAAAAAAAACAAAAAGAATATTAAAGCATATGTACAAGCATTTTGAAAATTGCATTTTCCTGTCTGAGATAATATGTAAAGCAGCTGAATGGAAAACCTCTCCCTAATAATGTCAAACTGTTTCACACTAAGATTTGTTTGTTTTAGTCTCTGTTCTATTACTGTGATGACTGTTCTTGGTTGTCAACTTGACCACATGTGGAATTAAATAAATCTCAAAAATGGAGGGCACACCTTTGAGGGATTTTTGCTTAATTTGAAGTAGAAAGATACACTTCTAATCCAGATCATAGAGGCAGGAAGACACACCTTTAATCCAGATCTTTTGGGGTGGGAAGACCCATCTCTAATCTGGGCCACACCTTCTTCTGGAAGCCTGTATAAGGACATGGAAGAAGGAAGGTTTTGCTCTTTGCCTGCTTGTCCTCACCTTGATAGCACGTCCATTCCTTCACTGGCATTAGAGTCTGCTTCTTTGGGATTCTAGCACATACTGGAGACCAGCTGACACATCCAATTTCGTGGACTGAACAACTATTGTATTCCTAGACTTTCTGTTCACAACCAGCCAATTTTGGATTGGCTGGACCACAGCCTGTAAGTCATTCTAATAAATCCCCTTTTGATATACAGAGAGGTATTAACTTTGACTAATACAATTACTATAACAAAATACTTGAGGTAATAACTTGTAAAGAGAAAAGATTTCTTTGGGCTTCACTTTTACAGGTTTCCAGTCAGTTTCATTCTATGGATTTTTGGTCTCCTTGGCTTTGAACCCTGGCAAGGCAGTACATCATGACCTAGGTATGTGATGGAAAAACCTTTCTTCTCCCTAGCTAATAGAGAAAGAGTCTGGAGTCCCTTGATAAAANGATAGTCTTCATGGGGATGCCCTCTATGACCTGAAACCTCCCACTAACCCTGCCTTTTCAAGTTTCTACCACCTCTACTCTCAACCTGGGGCCAAGCATTTAACATAGGCCAGTGGGGGACGCACAAGATCCATATTATAGCAATTTACTCTGTTTTTGTTCTTTTCCAAGACAAGGTTTCATGTAGCCCAGGCTGGCCTCAAACTTACTATGTCACTGCAGCTAGCCTTGAACTCCTGATCCTCTGTCTTCCACCTCCCCAAAGCTAGGATTACATGAATGTACCAACACATCTGGTTATAGCAATGTTAAACCATCATTGAGAAACCAGTGTTGAACAAGGGAACCAGTCAGAAGGCAGAATACCAAGAGAACACAATCCTATCAGGCTTCACCTGTGAAAGAACCCATATTCCTCTGAGGGCCAGGATTGCAAATGGGCAGAGTGCTGGGTACTTCCTGGGCACCACATCAATCCTTTTGGTTCCAACTCTGGTTTTGGTCACTGCTGAAGGGGCCTGGACCAGCCTCATGCAGATGCCACTTCACATTGGCATGTGAACTGCAGAGATCCCTGCAAATGCCATGGCCAGGAGATGTAGATGAATCTTAAATGGTCTTATTAAATAAAAAAACTCAGTGCCAGCTATTGGGGTAAATTCTGAAAGATCAGAGAGACAGAACAAGCCACACCTAACCTCACCTCGCCAACTTCTTAGCTGATCCTGTTTCCTCAAACTGGAAGCCTCTGAGTCCTCATCTGAATGGATCTCAGCTGAACTGCTGCTAAAAGCCTAAAAGCTTAAAGGCCTCTAGTTCCTGGTTCTCACGCCTTATATACCTTTCTGCTTCCTGCCATCACTTTCTGGGGTTAAAGGTGTGTGTCACCATGCCTGGCTGTTTCCAGTGTGGCCCTGAACTCACAGAAATCTGGATGGATCTCTGCCTCCCAAGTGATAGGATTAAAGGTATGTGTGCCACCATTTTCAGGCCTCTATGTCTATCTAGTGGCTGTTCTGTTCTCTGACCCCAGATAAGTTTATTAGGGTACACAATATATTAAGAGACATAATATCACCACAAGGAGAGAAATGATCTCCATGAGGCAGGAAGAAAATCTGGTTCAACATGACTCAATAGCTAGTGTTGGTTGAAACTTCTAGTGTCTGACACCAGGCAGTTTATTTTACACATATTTAAGTATAGTACAGCTTTAGGGCAAAGTCTCCTGGTAATAATTATCATCATCTCACCAGGTGGGGGTGGCTCACACCTTTAATCCCAGTATTCAAGAGGCAGAGGCAGGAGGATCTCTGAGTTTGAGGCCAGCCTGGTCTACAGAGTGAGTTCTAGGACAGTCAACTACACTGAGAAGCCCTGTCTTGAGAAACCAAGAAAAAAAAAAAAACTATCTCAATCCCATGTGCACAATAAAGCTTAAGATGTGACTACATCAAAACTCTTTTGTAAAGTCCATGTGACCGCTACCATGAAGATGGGTTCTATAGCTTAAGGGCCTGGGNTCTGGTAAGGTTTCCATAATACAGATAGTGTAGAGGTCACCAGGCTATAAAGCACATGTGACCTCTCCCGTAAGGATGGATTGTATTGACTGAGAAACAAAGCTAAAGACAAAGTCTAGGGAGGAAGTGTCTGGGGTAAACATAATAGTCTAGGGGATTTGGTTGTAGCCTGATCCTACAGCTAGCACATATCAGCAGCCNATTAACAATATCTACTCCCAGCCTTCTGGGTAGAAAACAGGTATACACATCTCCTCCATTGAAGAGACAAGCCTCCATGCTTAACATTCCTGGTTTCCCCAATGCTTATCTGTGAACTCATGCCCTCTACAGTGACCTGCTTTTCCCAAGTTTCTCTGACCCCAAGGCAGAGTCGGAAACTCTTGACACTCTGGAACTTTTGTACATACAAACAGTGGCAGCTCATATGACCACTGCAGGAGTCTAAGGAACTTGCCTCAGAAGCATCCACTCAGGTGAAGCTAGGATTCTTTCTGCTGTTGATTTTTAAGACAGGGTCTTACTTGTTAGCTTAAGTTGGCTTTGAGCCATTCACAGAGATCCTACCTCAGCCATCCAAATGCTGAGATCACAGGCATGAGCCATCACACCTTGCCAGGACTCTTGACTTGTGCTATAGAGAGTCATATAAAAGGGTTGGAGAGATGGCCTGGTGGTTAAGAGCACTGGCTGCTCTTCCAGAGGACCTGGGTTCAATTCCCAGCACCTACATGACAGTCTGTGACTCCGTTCTGGAGGATCTTGCACCTCAAGCAGACATATGTTATGCCCAGATCACAGGAACCAAATCCCATATATAAAAGCANAGAGTCTTTATTTCAAGCTCGAACTTGGACTCTCTATCTGTCTGATGCAATAGTGAGAGCAGAGAGGCCCGAGCCCAGGTAGGGTAGGACTTTTATCATAGCAGAGGTTGGAGTGAGGGGATTTACAGGGTTCAGGACCCTGATTGGCTGACATCTGTAAAAGGAAAATAGGTGTGTGCTAGGCTCAGGGACATCTGGTGATTTTGTCTAATCTTACCTGATGGTTGGAATGTTTGGGATGCCAGGTACTTCCCCTTAGATGCTGGCCCATCCCTGATTGGATCTCTGGGTGGTGTCAGTTTATGGCTTTTCCTGGATCTGGGTGTTGCCTGCCAGTAAGCCTGTTATGGCAGCTGTGTCTGTGCCTCTAAACCTGTCATGGCAGCTGTATGGTCAAGCTGTTTTGGGCCCCCCACACATACATGCAGGCAAAACACCAATACACATTAAAAATAAATAAATCTGAAAGAAAAAAAGGAAGGAAGGAAGGAAGGAAGGAAAGAGGAAAGAAGGAAGTTGTATAAGGACAAACCAGAATGAAGAAAGTTGAAGTTTATTAAAATCCTTTAAACATACTTTTTTTTAATTTGAGATGGGGTCTTACCATGTAGCCCTGACTGTCCTGGAACTCACTGTGTAGACCAGGCTGGCCTCAAACTCACAGAGATCTGCCTGCCTCTGCCTTTCTGAGTATTGAGATTAAAGAAAGACATGTACCACCTTGCCACTGTCCTCCAGTTCCTGATTCCCATCCCCTATCTCCCAAGTCCTGGGATTACAGCGTGTGCTACTGTGCACTACTACACTGAGCAAGGACTCCCTCCATTTTAATTGCCAACAACTTTCCAGTATCTCCAACTGCAACCTTNAGGACCCTCTTCTCACCAACTCCAACTTCCAGGATCAACCACAGGGCATGAGCCAATTCTCCACAAGTTGGCAGACAAGTCTGAAGGTGCCAGTCATCTCCCTAAAGTGAAGAACAGCACAGAGGCCACACACTCTTTCAGGATGTACAAAAGCCTGGAAGGCCATGGAAGCTGCCACAGCCCTAAAACAAAGCCCGCATCAGGCACATCAGGCTCTTTTGGATTTTCCTGTACTGGGTTCTGCTTGCACAGACACCTCCCGCCCCCCAGTCTCTGTGACTTCCTGGAGACCACTTCCTGGATGAGGAAGCTCAACAAGAAGATAGGTAAGGGGCAGGGTGTGATGGTACACATCTTTAGCCCCATCATTCAGGAGGCAGAGACAAGCCGATCTCTGTGAGTTCAAGGCCAGTCTGGTCTTTATAGTGAGTTCCAGGACAGTCAGAGCTACACAGAGAGACCCTGACTCAGAATAGGGGCAAGGAGGGAGGGAGATTAGCAGTTAAGAGTATTTGCTGCTCTTGTTACCAACAAGACAAAACTTGCTCCGTGAACTCAAGTATATTATTGAGAATCTTAACACTTGTGTAGCAAGAATGTGATGAGGAAGCAATCTTCTCAAAGCATGGCAGAACTNTGGGCTGCTCTATGCACATGCTATGCTCAGTGTTAATATGTTTATACAGTGTTCAGTATGTTAAGGAGAAAAATGCTTGGGCTTCTGTAGCAGGAAATGGTAACAGAATAATTGCTGGATGTAGTCAGATTTTTCTTTGGGCTGCCAGTTCACAAATAATGACACAGAGACTTATTATTATTTATGAAATCTCAGCCTTAGCTTAGGCTTGTCCTACTAGCTCTTATAACTTAAATTAGCCCATTTATTTTAATCTACATTCTGTCATGTGGCTCATTACCTCATCTCTCCGTGCTGCCCATGCTGCCTGTCAGCATCAGGTCTGAGAAGTGTTAGTTTTCGAAGCTTCTGGAGCAGGTCTCTGAAGTGAAGTGATGAGTGGTCTTCAGATCTAGAGGCCGGAAACTGCCTCAGGAAGGCATTCCTGTCATCAACCAAGGTATGGCATCTCAGAGGAAGGGGCAGGAATGAGACCCCTCTGTGAATCCTGAAGGCAGACGACTCCCTCCATTGAATTCTCAGAAGCCCTGTTTACCCTCCTCCACCAAAGCTCAGATTTATAGGATGCCATCTGGTGCAAGCTGGGCCCAATTGGACCCAAATTAGCTTAATGTGGACATGCAAATAGGGTGAAAAACAAGACCATGATTGAGAGAAGAGCAGTCAAACCTGGCAGGGCCGGAGAAGAATTTTGAGCCTTCCAAAAATAGCTAAAGGATAGCTGAGTGTGGTGGGGCACCCCTTTAACCCCGACACTTGGGAGGCAGAGGCAGGTGGATCTCTGTGAGTTTGAGGCCAGCCTGGTCTACAGAGTGAGTTCTAGGACAGCCAGGGATACACAGAGAAACCCTNTCTTGAAACAAACAAACAAAACAAACAACAAAGTAGCTAAAGGCTTAGAGTCAGGTCTCAGGTCTGTTTCTTCCAATACTTAATTTACTAAAATGTTTCAGCAATTCCCTGAAAGCTGCCTGCCACTTCCCTGCTTCGCTCTATGTATTTGTGGCAGCAGCTGCACTAACAGTGATGCAGGCTGCTTTCAGAGCTTGAGGCTGACTGTCAGAATGGTCATTCTGTCAGTGGTCAGAAAGCTCTGTACTGATGGGANGGGAAGTCGTACAAAGCCATCTGCAGCAGGAATGTGCAGTTCCTCAGTTGACTTGGACCAACTTTCAATGGGACAGTTATGACAGGACATATAGTTCTCCAACATGCATTCCTCCTCCTCCTGTTGCTCCTGAGACTCCCTCTGAATGCCAGCACGTATCAGGAAACACCTCAGGAAGGGACAAGAGTGGCTTCAGTTCTAGGAGTGGACAATGGGGCATGACCTTGAGGCCGCTAAGGAGGCGCTCACTCAGATAAAGTGGATTCTCTACTGGACATTCTGGAAAAGTTGACAAAGAACAAAGCACACAGTAGAGATAAAGAAAGATAAGTTGGAAGAAGAGCTGTTGTGTGGCAATTTCCTCCAAGGCGAAGCTGTCCTTCNTGGAGCAAAGCTCGGTAAGACGCAGGACGTTCTACAGGGAGGTGAAACCTTCCACCCTGCAGGGAAGCCCATTAAGCTCACTGAACCACTCAAAATAGCTCCAGGAAGTCCCTGAAATGGATCGGATTCACTAGACCCCTTCCTCCCCAAGCTTATAGGAAGCTGTAAGAACTGCTGAGAGACTCTCCAGACCAATGGAACTGCCTGGAAGAGGCTAAAACCACCGAAGCCGCCTGGAAAGGACACTCTCTAACCTATTGAGCTGNGTGCAGGCTGTGCAATATGCTCCAGGTTTTCCAGCTTTTGTGAGCTGTCACCCGTGCTGGGGTGGGCTTTGGTGATACAGCTGTCTTAGAGTCATTTCTACTCCCATAAGTANCCCTTCACCCATATTCCTGCAAGGAACCCCAGTAAAATGCATTGGTTCACCAAGCTGGACGAGGGTGGTGTCCTTGCTTTGTTCCATTGTTGATTCCCTATCTGGGGTGAGTCTCCCCAGGAATAGTGTCACTCATGAGCTGAGCAGCACCTCTGTGAAGAAAGATGAAACTAATGTGAGGGCAAAGTCTGAAGCTGATACAGATGACTCTCCTCAGGAAAGAGACTCACTGCATGATGATAATGAAAATGGGGGTACCCAGCTGTATTGATCAAAGATGACAAAAAAGAAACTGGGGATGTCCTCTTCTGGGCACTAGACATGTGCATGGTATACATACATACATACATACATACAGGTACAACAGCTATATACATAACATAATAAAGCTTTTAATTAAAAATAAATCTTATCCTATAATTTCTCTACCTAGGCACTGTCAGAGATCAAAATGACAATCAGGTCCTCTCCCAAGTATCTTCAGGACATTCTCACTCCTCTCTCTCTCCTGTATTTATTAATTCATAACTGCCTTGCATCTTGTTCCATTTTCACTTTATATTTGATTTTGCTGTGAAACATTTGTTTAATGATGCAAA
>LZPO01055098.1:450515-462125 GCA_001675575.1 Neotoma lepida | reverse complement strand
GAATGCAATCTGTAGACCAGGCTGGCCTGGAACTCACAGAGATCTGCCAGGATTAATGGGATGTGCCACCACTGCCTGGCTGACATGATATCTTGTTCTCTGCTTTTCCCCAGCTTCACAATGTGGTTCATTCATTTATCTGCCTTATCCAATTGAATGTAGTAATCACAGGCTATACAGATTCANCCTATGTGACTCACTCCCCTGATAATGACAAACATGTACAGACTATTCACATGTGACACGGTAACCACCCCTACCACAGCTATGATCTCATGAAATCTCTGCCTGTTGGCACCAGTTATAATTCCTAGAGGGAAACTCTCCTTTGTCCCCACTGCTGGTCCCCACCGAGTACCTTGCTTCCCAATGGCTGTCTTGGATCTGTGAGCAATAAAATGCTCCTATTACATCATGTATCCCCTCAAGCTGCCTTCTTCATGTCTCCTCTGGTCACCTCACCTGAACCTTTCTCCTTCTGGTCAGGCCTCATCTACATCTTGGCTCATGGCCTAAAGACCAGATTAGAAATCATGTTTGCAGGGTTCTCAAGATAACTAAAGGCAAGCAACACATCGAGAAGCATCTGTTTCTGAAAAACTATAACTTTGGAGCAGAGATCAAAGAGTGGCTATTTGCAGACTTCTTACACTGTCACCTTCCACTTTGGCCACTGATAATGACAGTGTTACCAGAATGAAGTTGCCAATGAAACACAGAAGTGTGTCCACAAAAGAGGAGTTGACTTGAATTGGAGTGGAAGTTGAAAATTATGTCAGCAACAAAATCAGTAACAGATGGCAATGACCTGGAGTTTTGCTAGCCCAGTGGAGGTGAGAGCGGACCAGACTATTCAATGGGAGCTATGGAAACGCTGGTTCGGTTCCCTCTGCAGGTCTGGCTGTCTGGGAAAGCACACACACGAAGGGGAGATCCACAAAAGCCCCACCCCAGAGAACGCGACAGCCAAGGCATTTGTGACCACATTCCACAGCTCACATAAAGATCAATTTGCTAAGAGTGAACATCTTCTAAGTTCAAAGTATTTTAAAACATTCTCTGCACAAAGGATTGGCTTGACCACTGGGCTGTGTAGACTAGGGGGAATCCCCAGAAAGCTAGGATTGAAAATGAAGGTAGTAAAGGAAACCAGGCAGTGAAGAGTATGCCTGTAAACCCAACACTCAAGAGACTGAGATAGATTACATGACAGCCTGGGCTACACAGTGAGACCCAGTTTCAAAAACATACAAACCAGCATCCTTTAAGCACATTTAGAGTGAGTGAGTGAGTGAGTGAGTGAGTGAGTGAGTGAGTGAGTGAGTGTGTGTGTGTGTATGTATGTGTGTGTGTCTCTGTGTGTATGTGTGTATGTGTGTGTGTGTGTGTGTCTGTGTGTGTGCCTTCATGAGTTTAAGTGCACCACATGAATGCTCAGGAGCCCTCAGAGGTCAGAAAAGGGCACCAGATCCCCTAGAACTGGAGTTGCATGTGGGTGTGAGCCACCATATGGGTACTGAGAACCAAACCTGAGTTAGCTACAAGAGCAGTAAGTTCTCTTAACTATTGAGCCCTTTCTCCAGCCCCCAAACAAACATCCCATTAGAACCAGCAGTGGGAGCTGACATCTGTAACTCCAACACTCAGAAGGCAGAGGCAGGACGATCTCTGTGAATTCAAGGCCACCCTATGCTACATAGTGAGTTCCAGACCAGCCAGGGCTACATAGTAAGACTCTGTCACAAAAATAAAAACAAAACACTAGTTGATTGTGCCACAGAGGAGATAACATCTGACATTTATTTCCTGGTCAATTAAAAAAAAAACAACTATAGTCAGGTGTAGTGACATAGGCCTGTCATCCCAACACTTGGGGGTGGAGGGAGGATCAGATGTTCAAGATTAACTTTGGATACTCACTGAGTTCAAGGCCACACTGGGAACAGAGCCAGGAGTGGTAGCACACACCTTTCATCCCAGCACTTGAGATCTCATGCCTTTGCTTGGGAAGCACACATGCCTTCAATCCAAGGAAGTAAGATNACAGGGCAGAAAAAGGTATATAAGGCGTGAGGAAACAGGAACTCNCTGTCTTGAGACTGAGGATTTCCTAGAGGTAAGAACTTGTGGCTAGCTTGATCTTTAGCTTTCACCCCAATATTTGGCTCTGGGTTTTTTACTATAAGACTGTTTAGCAATTTGTGTTANATATAGCAGTTCAAAGAAGTAAAGGAAAGTATGAAGACAATAATTTAGCATAGAAACTCAATAGAAAAATAGAAACTTAAGTGGAAAATCTAAAGTTTAAGAGCACAGCAATTGAAAATGTAAGATTCATTATAAAGGATAAACTGAGCATTTACAANAGCAGAACAAAACAATGAACTTGAAAATAAATCAATAAAAATGATCCAGTCTTAAGAACNCANAGAAAAAAAAAGATTAGAGATCTAGGAAGAGTGTCAGAGATCCATGGGATCTCACCCTGAATACTCATATACACATAATAGAGCTCTNCAAAGAGGGGCAGACAGGGCCAGCATNTGTGTACTGCTCTTGCAGAGGACCTGAATTAGTGCTCAGCACTCATGTCAGATTACTTACAACTGCCTGTAACTCCATCTCCAAGACACCGGATGCCCTCTTTGGCCTGCAAGGGCACTGCACTCATATGCACAAACCCACATGCATATACAATAATTAAAAATAAAAATAAGGGGCCTGGAGAGATGGCTCAGTAGTTAAGAGCACTGGCTGCTCTTCCAGAAGAGCCAGGTTTAATTCCTAAAACCCACCTGGCGGCTCACAACCATCTGCACCTCCAGTTCCAGGAAATCTGATACCCTCTTCTGACTTCCATGGGCACCAGGCATGCAAGTGGTTCACAAATGTATACACAGATGAAGCACCATATACATAAAATAAAATAAAATAAAATAGAAATATAACAAACAAATAAATAAATAAACAAATAAATAAATAGGGAGTTGAAGAGATGGCTCAGCAGTTAAGAGCACTGACTGGCCTGGTGTGGTGGCATAATCTCAGCANTTGGAAGACAGAGGCAGATGGCTCTCTGTGAGTTCTAGGTCAACCTGGTCTATATAGTGAGTTCCAGGACAGCAAGGGATATATAGAGAGATCCTGTCTCAACCAAAAAGTAAACAAAAGTACTGGCTGTTCTAAAGGACCCAGATTCAATTCCCTACACCCATATAGTCACGTGTCCTAAATGCCAGTCCTAGGGGACCCAGTACCTTCTTCTGGCCTCTGTGGGTACCAGGCATGAACATATCGAGCAGACATATGTATCAAGCTTTTTCTTTTGGGCCACCAACCAGTTCCCAAATCATAGCATGGAGACTTATTATTCGTTTTGAATGCTCTGCCTTAGCTTATCTCTTTTCTGGCTCGCTCTTTTAACTTAAATGAACCTGTTTCTCTTTATCTACCTTTTGCCTCCGGGCTTATTACCTCTCTTCTGTATATCTTACTTTCACTGCTTCTCATGTCTGCTGGCTGGCGTCTGCCTGGCTTCTGCCCCAGGCATGTTCCTCGTTCTCTCCTCCTTTTTCTCTCCTTCTTCCTTCTCTCAAGCCTAGATATCTCCTCCTATTTATTCTCTCTCCCTGCCAGCCTTGCCCACCCTCTCTCCTGCCTAGCTATTGGCCATTCAGCTCTTTATTAAATCAATCAGATGCCTTAGACAGGCAAGGTGAAACAAATGCAACAAATCTTTATATAATTAAATAAATGTAGCATAAACAAAAGTAACACACCTTTACACAGTTAAAGTAATATTCCACAGCAAAAACAAATGTAACATATCTTTGCCTAGTTAAAATAATATTCCACAACAGACATACATGCAGGTAAAAACTCATAGATATAAAATAAAAATATAAATGAATAAATAAATNCTTTCAAAAATTGCATCACTTAACATTTAAATATGTTTGCTTGTTTGATTTTTTGAAAGAGTATATCCTTATGTTGTCTAGGCTAGCCTTGAGATCCTCCTNCCTCAATCTCATTCATATTGGGATTACAAGAATAAACCATGATGTCCAGCCATTTTAACCATTTGGGGGTATAATTATGTGTCATTAAACATACTCCCCTTATTGTGTAACCATCCCCATCATCCATCTCCAGAATTCTTTCACCTTTTCCAGCTGAAACTATATGCCCATCAAATGCTACATCACTGTCCTCTTCCAGACTCTGGCAACCATTCTTTCCTAATCTTATTCTTTTATTTTGTGTACAAATTCATTGGCTGCATGTATGTCTGTGTACCACAGGCATACAACACCTGAGGAGTCCACGAGAGGGTGTTGGAATCCCTAGAACTGGAGTTATAGCTAGTTGAGAGCCACCATGTGGGTGCTGGGACTTGAACCCTTGTCCTCTGGAAGAGCAGCCAGTGCTTTTAGCTGCTAAGCCATCTCTCCAGCCCTACTGGCAACCATTCTTTATGTCTATGAATTTGACTACCACAGGAGGTTNATGTAATTGGAATCATAGTGCATTTGTCCTTATTTTACTTGTGTTAAAACACATAGACCTGTACAAAGCAATAGTCATACCAAGGATTGTTAGGTTTATACAAACATATGTTAAACAGTAGCACAAAATGGGAGAGAGGGAACAAGGTAAAGNTACTAGAATTTTACAAGGATTAAGTCAGTATACAGCAGAGAGTAGTTGGTGTGGTGGGGTAAGCCAGCAGTGCCAGCTGTTGGGAGGTGAATACAGAAGGGACAGCANTTTAAGACTAGCCTTGGCTCCAGGGCATGGTTAAGGCCATCCTGGGCGTTGTAAGATCCAGTCTCTAAATGAATAAATGGGTGAATGAAGGAATAAAGGTAGATAATGATGTGCATCCGTATTTTAATTCTTAACTGACTAGGAAAACTTTTGGGGGGGATGGGGAAACACAAGATATTACTATGTATAGCCCTGGCTGGCCTAGAACTTTGCATGTAGTGCAGGCTGGCTTTGAACTCACAGAGATCTACCTCCTTCTGCCTCCCAAGTGCTGAAATTAAAGAGTACACACTATGCTCTGTTGAGAAAACAACTTTTAAAATATGGCTTAAAAGGCTGTTTGTGATGGCTCATGCCTTTTCCTCCAGCATTTGGGAGGTAGAGACAAAGGATTGGGGATTGGAGGCCTGACTCTGCCTCACAGTCAGTTCAAGCCTAGCCAGGGTTGCGTAAGATCCTGTCTTAATGCCCCACATCCAAAAAAGTNTTTNAAAATCAAGAGAGACAACAAGCATGATGATACACTCTTGTAATCCCAGCACTNAGAAAGTAGAGACAGGAAGGTCAGGAGTTCAAGGCCAGACTCAACTATACAATAACCTTGGCTATATGAGTGCCTGTCTCACAAACAAATATCAACAGGGGAATTAAGGTAGTATACAAAAGTATATTTAACACAAGAGAACAAAGTAAGGAGTGACNGAGGAACGAAAGACATGAGACAGAAACAGTACAAAAATGGATTGACACAAATCAAAATGTATGGATATAACATTAAATGTGAATAGTATTAGCACCCAAATCAAATGACTGGATAACAAAACACAGTGCAGCTATATGTGGTTGCTAAAGGCACAGTTTCAGTTCCTCCTTCCATCTCCCTGGTGCTGGGATTACAGGTGTGAACCACTATGCCCAGTTATATTTCCTGATTTTAAAATTTTCTACTAAGAGATAGTCATTAACATATTTCAGTCTTGGCATAAAAAAGAGACATATATAGAATAATGGGGTAGAATTGACAGTCCAAAGAAACCCCACACATATGCTTTCAACAAGCATGCCAAGTGCATCCAGTTGGGAAATAACAGTCTTTCAATAAATGATTCTGGGATCGCTGCTTATTTACACGTTAAAAGATGGAGTTGAATCATTTCCTTGCACCATATTCCAAGGTTAACCTAAAATGGGTCAAGGATCTAATTGTAATAGTTAATGATAAATTTTTTCTTTTAATTTTTTTATTTCCTATTTATGTGTACATGTGTGTNTCTTTGTGGATTTATGTGAACTATATGTGTGCAAGTGTCCTCAGAGGCCAAAGGGAGCCAGATGTTCTCAAACTGTAGTTTTAGGCAATTGTGAACAGCCCCATGTGGGTGCTGGGGACCAACTGAACTTTCCTCTGCAAGAGCAGTACACATTCCTAACCACTGAGCCATCTCTTCAGTCCTGACATAACTTTTAAAAAGAGATTATATTTTGTTTTTAATTGTAGGTACCTGTGTCTATGTGGGGGTATTGGCATGTGAGTGCAGGTACCCATGGAGGCCAGAAGAGCGTGTGAGAGCCCTGGAACTAGAATTACTATGGCTGTGACACACCAAACTCAGGTGCCTGGAAGAGCAGCAAGCTCTCTTGCCACTAAGCTATTTCCCAGCCCCTAAAGATACAAATTATCAGGAAAAATGTAATCTTTCATAATATTGAACTTGACAAAGGATTCTTAGCTATGACACTGAAAGTACAACCAATAGAAGAAAAAAAGTAGCTGTACTTAATTTCAACAATGTTAAAAACATTTTTGCTTCAAAAGGCACTATATTGAAACTGGGCGCTATAGTACATATACTCCTACCATCTCCCACAGTGAGTGGGGGAGACACTCCATGCAGACAGCACTACATGGAGAGTTTCATTGGGGGGAGGGAGAGAAGGGAGCTGAAGAGAGAAAAGGAAGAAGAAGAGAAGAAAAAAGAGATGGGAAAGCAGATGTGACCTCATGGGAATAGAGAGAGAGAAAGNGAACGGGCCCTGCCCTTTATGAGGGGACACAGCACATGCACAGAGAGACCAAGCAGCAATGAGTGCATGACGCTGTCAGGACCCTGANCAGGCTAAGGTATCAACTGTGCACTGGCCAGGTCCCTAAGGGTTGGGTCTGAATGCTAACATTCTTCATCAAATAAATCAAAATTTATTATTTTGATCATAATAAAAAGAGTGAGTTATGAATGGTAAGTGGGGTGAGAATTAAGGGCACCAAATTCTCGAGACTTCTTCCTGCTGACTTGGGACAAGAAGTGAGGAGGGGAACGTTGGGAGTCAGGGTCACACACAGTGGCAGGTGTGAGTGGAGAAGCTTTCAGGTGGCTGTCATGGTGGAGACCTCAGGCCATCTGTTCCTTGAGGGAGCTGAGAAGGCAGGTTGCTAGTAGGAAAAATAGATTGTTATCATCAGCCCCATGAGCGGGGCTAGCCATGAGAAGAGTAAGAACTCTGGAAGTAGAGACAGAAGGATCAAAGATTCAAGGTCATCCTCTACCACACAGAAAATTCAAGGCTGATCTGGGTTACATGAGATCACATCTCAAGACAAAACAAAAACAACGCAATGGCACTGTTTTGGGACTCCTAGAGTCAGAGAAGAGTAAAGACAAAAAAANAAAAGGCAGGAAAGAGACCAGAGTCTGACCTCAGCAGATGAGACTGCGTCTATTAGCACACACTATCAGGGACACCAAGCTTCCTGGAGCAGATGGAAGATGTGCAGAAGAGTGAGCTGGTCAGGACTCTGACGGAGTGGGCAGGGACTTAGGTATGGGGATGTTGATACAGTGGGGGAAGGGAGAGCACAGACTGCAAGGGCCTCTTCCTCCTCGGGTTATAAGTCCTGACAGGGTAGTGTGCTTGGAGGTTGTGGGGGAGTGATTGACTGATAGCAGTTGAGCAATGATACAGTCTCAGTGGGACTTCTGGCTTTCAGCAGCTGGGACATTTTATCACCTAGGGCTCTCATAACAAAATAGCTCACACTGAATGACCTAGAACAACAGAGATTTATTGCCTCTTATTCATACCTCCTTCTCTTCTTTTGGGCAGTGCTGTGTATTTGAAGCCAAAGACCCACACACAGTAGGAAAATGCTCTAGCATAGAGCTCCTTCACCAACCCTTTGTTTTTGTTGAGTTGTTCGTCTTTGCTTTTTATAGATTATTTTATTCATGCATATATATGTGTGTGTGTGTGTCTGTGTGTGTGTGTGTGTGTGTCTTATGACTGTATGTCATGTATATAGGTGCTCATGGAGGCCCGAGAGGGCATCGGATGCCCCGAAGCTGGAATTATAGGCAGTTGTGAGCCATTTGATATGGATACTGGAAATTGAATTTGGTCCTCTGGAAGAGTAGCAAGCACTCTTAATAGCTAAGCCATCTCCCCAGCCCCATGCTTTTAATTTGCTTTTTATTTACAATTTTATTATTACTGTGTGTATGGTGTGTGTCTGTGTGCGTGTGTCCAATCTCCTCTGAGATTAAAATCTTCCATTTTGGAGGGAAGCTCATTAAGACACAAAATGTTGATGCCAAGGAGAAAGCATGGTCCTGCCCAGCACCATGAGGGACTGAGCGGGACAAGGAGACCCACACGTGTGCCTGGCAAGGAGAAACCACAGGCTCACCCGGTGCCATGCAGCACCAGACAGTCAGGCACTATTATGGTGAACAAATATATGGAGTGTATGGGGGAGAGAGACAGAATGGTTCATTTCCTGAGACGGAGGCTTATCTGAAAGTGGTGAGAAGCGGGCTGAGGAGGGTGGCTTGATTGCCACCCAGGGCCATGGTGATGTCTGGGCCTGGGCTGCTGCGAGGCCCATGTCTGGGATCACCGTCCTGTTGCAGCTGTGGTCTGCGTTGATGTCCATGGCTCCTGATACACCGAAGGCCCGGAGGACAGGGCTGTACAGAGTTGGCCCCATCTTTCCCTGGCGGCAACAATAGGGAGAACTGGTCCTGCGGCTCACCGGCTGAAGCACTCAGAAGAGAGAGTCTAAAACCTCACCTGGGCGGCACAATAGAGCTGACCCCGTTCAAGAGGGTATGGGGGAGCTGGCCCCGAGGGTGTGAGACTGGNAGAGCAGGTCACGCCCCTGTCGTCTGCCATGTGGTGGCGTGAGAGAGGGAAAGTTGCCCCCCTCCTCTCACCTCTTGCCACCTGTGGCAGGCGGGGGACCTGACCCAACCCCTCACCAGCCGCAGCACTCAGGAGAACTTCTTCTGGGCAGCACAGTGGAGCCGACCCTGTTGACAGGGCGCACAGGTGAGCCGGCCCTGAAGTCGTGAGAGTGGGAGAGCTGGCTCCACTACTCCTCTGTCATGTAGCAGCCTGGATGGGGGACAGATCCCCCTCCTCACCCCTCGCTGCCTGCAGCAGATGAGTGAGCTAACCCTCCCCCTTACCAGCTGTGGCACTCAGGAAAGCGGGCCCTGCCCCTCACCTGGGCAGCACAGTAGAGCTGACCTTGTTGGTGGAGGTGTGGGTGAGTCGGCCCTCAGAGCGTGAGAGTAGGATAGCTGGCCCACACCCACCCCTCATCTGCCATGTGGGTGCAGAGGGAAAGATGCCCTGCCCACCTCGCCCCTGCGACCTCGGGAAAGCAGGTCATGACCCTATCTTTGAGGTGCCTGTGAACCCACCCTGAGAACATGAGCTTGGAAGATCTGGTCCCGCCTGTCGTTTGCCATAGGGTAGTATTGGAGTATTGGAGGTGGATACTCTCCACCTACCCCCTCCCCCGCGCACCCCTCGCTGTCTGTGGTGGTTGGGAAAGCTAGCCCTGAGGTCATGAGAGCAGGAGCCTGCTCCTCACCAGGTGCAGCAATTGAGAAAGTGGCCCCTGCACTTCGCCTGGACAACACAGTAGAGCTGACCCTGAGGGCATAAAACCTGGAGAACTGGCTCCGACCCTTGCTCATTGCTGCAAAGGGTGATCTGGCTCCGCAATGCCGGAGAGCTCACCCTGGCGGTGAAGACCGGGCAGAGCTGGTGAGCTGACCAACACTGCAACTACCCAGGCCCAGAACCAGGGTTATGAGTTGGCCCACCCATCTGTGATCTGCTGGAGCATGTGAAGGGACTGGTCCTCTGGATCTAAAGCTGCAGGATCCACGACAAAGGGCAACAACAGGATCTCCAAGAGGAGTACCAGTGAGGGCCCAGTATCGACAGTGTAGCAGAAGCCAGAGGCCTCGAACCAGACCCTGGTAGCAATTTCTGTCTTAGTTAGGGTTTCTATTACTGTGGAGACACCATGACCATGGCAACTCTTATAAAGGTGCTCGAGAGGTAGCTGAGAGTTCTACATCTTGGTCTGCAAGCAGCAGGAAGTGACTGAGACACTGGGTGTAGCTNGAACATCTGAAACCTCAAAGCCTGCTCCCAGTGACCACTTCCTCCAACAATATCACACCTATTCCAACAAGGCCACANCTCCTGATAGTGCCATTCCCTATGGACCAATGCGGGCCCTTTACTTTCAAACTACCACGTAACCTCAACCTATAATTTTTGTAGACACAATACAATCCATGTCAAAGAGAAAGTGGAGGCAGAGGGATCAGGAGTTCAGTGTTAGCGTTGGCTATATAGTCAGTCTGAGGCCTTCATCCTCTACACCCTACCCCCCAAAAAGAAATAATAAAAGAAAGTGAAAAATAATCCATAGAATGGGGTATCATGTTTGAAAAATGTGTATCTGATAAAGAACTTATGTCGGTCTAGAATATATAAAGAACTCTCAGAATCCAGTAACAATAATGATGACTGAGCTGGAGTGTATTCAGTGGTAGAGTGTGCGTCGCATGCAGAGTCTTGGTCTTAGAGTGTCCAACCCCAGCACCAAAGTTGGGTGGGGAGTCAATCTAATTTAAAATGAGTCAAAGAGATGAAGAAGATAGATAAAGTGGCCCCAAAAGATCAGAAAATATGATTAATATCATCAGCCAGTAGGAAAATCCAAATCCAAACCACAATGAGAAACTAGTATATTTTCACTCAGATATCTATAATCAAAGGCAGATCANAATCATAACAAATGCTGATGAAGATATGGAGAAACAGAAACCCTCACACCTCAAGCCTGGAAAGATGATGGTACACTTGGTTTGGAAAACAATCTGGCTTTTCTTCAAAAGGTTGAGCATTGAGTTATCTACTAGCCTGCAATTCCTAGATACATATACAAGGTTTAACAAAAAGTAAAGATTTGTTTGGGGTTGGAGAGATGACTCAGATGTTCAGAGTACTTGCTGCTCTTCCAGAGGACCAGAGTTCAGTTCCCAGAACCCATGTCAGGCAGCTCACAACCACTTGTAATCCCAGGAGATCCAATTCCCTCTTTTGGTCTCAGCAGGCATACATGTGGCATACACATAAATAAAAAAAATAAAAATAAATATTTTAAAAGTTAAAAATTGAGGCTAGAGGTTTGGCTTCACAGTTAAAAGCATTGGCTGCTCTTTCAGAAGGCCTGGGTTCAGTTCCTAGCACTTAAAAACCTGGCAAATTCCTGGAGAGCCACTGGTCCTCAATCCATGCTTGAAGGCCAGAGAATCTGGGTCCTAATGTCAGCAGAAAATGGGGTCAAGCAGCAGCAGCAGCAGCAGCAGCAACAGCTTAGAGGAATTCAACAGCAAGACACAGACATAAGCTGGATGCTGGTGGTACACACCTTTAGTCCCAGCACTCAGGAAGCAGAAACAGATGGATCTCTGAGTTTGAGGCCAGCCTGGTATAGAGTGAATTCCAGGACAGCCAGGGCTATGCAGAGAAACCCTG
>LZPO01055098.1:411455-429743 GCA_001675575.1 Neotoma lepida | reverse complement strand
CTTTTTCTCTTCTTTTTTGAGACAGGGTCTCACTATGTAACCCTGACTGGCCTGGAAATGGTATGTAGTTCAGGCTAGCCAAGATTTTCCTGCCTCTGCCTACTGAGTGCTGAAATTAAAGGTATGTGTGCCTCAATGGGCCTCTTTCTTTTAACGTTCTGAGCAAGGCACATCTCTGCCTTTGGTCTCATTCCTTTCGTCCTGCTCCCCTAAATCTGCCACCATTTGAGCTGTTCTTTAAGCCTGTTGCTAACCACAGGAAACAGTACAGTACCAGAGTCTCACACAGTCAGGGATGTTTTAAGTAAGACAAACTGGAGCTGCTGCAGTCAGGGGAGCATATGTAAGACAGTATCTCTCACACCTCGCTATAAAAGTCANATTTATTGGGGCAAGAAGGCTGAGCATACATTGCATATTTCATANCAAATTCCCTCAACTATGACTGTAACTCTGCCATAGATGACATGCACTGCCCCCCCCAAGCATGGGGATGTCTCCAGCATAGAGCCAAATATGCCTAACAGTGACAACTAGACATAATAGCAGTGACCCCATGCTTTCCTTACAGCCACCAAGTATAGTCACTGTCTACAGTGAGTTTTGATGGGTTCCAGCCCAACAGCTCTATCTCACTGTGGTGGTATGAATAAGAATGGCCCCTGTAGGCTCATATATTTTATGCTTGGTCACCAGGGAGTAGCACTATTTGAAAGGATTAGGAGGCCTGGCCTTGTCAGAGGAAATATGTCACTGAGGGTAGGCTCTGAGATATCAAAAGCTCATGCCAAGCCCAGAGTCTTTCTCTTTCTTCTACCTGCAGACCCAGATATAGAATTCTCAGCTACTTCTCCAGCACCATGTCTGCCTGCTTATCCCCATGCTTCCTGCCATACTGACAATGGACTAAACCTCTGAGACTCTAAGCAAGCCCCAATTAAATGTTTTCCTTTATAAGAGTTGTCATGGTGTCTCTTCACAGCAATAGAACACTGAATAAGACACTCATTAAGTGGAATGCCATCTGTCCCCGTGTCTCACGGTGTGAGTATCAAGATNGGCACCTTCTCTTTATGTGTCTCCCTGAACTTGGCTTACAGAGCCATTAATTCTGCAGGGGCTGTAGGGAGCTCAACAAGGTATGTAGGACATCAGTCTGATTGTTGCTCTTTTACACCATGATGGAAGGGCCCATTTGACCTCTCCCTCTACCTCAGTGTTGATCTGTGGTCCCCANCTCCCATACAAACAAGCCCCAACCTTTACTCTTAGGCTAGAGTTAGGTTTTTCTCAGTGTATCCTTGCTGTCACCTGGCATCTCTTTCTAACTTTAGTTCTTTCCGTAATCTATTAGCTCATGAGCAAGAGGCTATCTTCTTGTGGGTGGCTCCTCTGAGGACATACAATAGAGGCTTTGCCGTACTTCAGCCACCATTTGTTTTGGTTTTTTTCCTCTCACTTTCCCGTGACCATTTTATTAGCTACCTCCATTATGGCTAGTACACTCTCAGACACTTTTAGGGCATCCTAATATTCACACCGTGATCCCCACCACTCACACAGGTCACANAAAACCATACAGTCATCTTAGGTTTGCCTGGAATTTTCCCAACAGAAGCTATGTGCAGACTGAGTNTGCCAGCTTGCTTTATACCAACTGTTATGACAACCCAAGGTCTCAAAAGCCTCAGGGCACTCTTTACTCAGAGGACATTTTATTACTCATCCAANCTTCAGAGGCTGCCAGCTGGGGGATGCCTACAAGTAGCAGTATTTATACCTATATAGAACAAAGAAAAACGGGTCCTAATGCTCAAGTGACGTGAAATAGCTTCTAATGAGTACATTCCACATATCTACCAGACCTAACCTCTTTCTTTGCCCCACTATCTTCAGANGGAAATGGCCAGTAACCATGCTTCCATGTCATTACTTAAAGTCTACAGAATACCTGCCAAGGACAAAGTCGCTATGACGACTACAAACATTGACCCTGGAGTGTTTCCCGCATAAATCTTAAAGCCAAGACTCTAGAGATGATGGCAATTCACTGTGGTTCAGATGGCTATTGCAACAAAACCTCAAGCCAAGTGGTACAATGTGTAATTCCGGCTCCTTGAGAGACTGAGGCAGGAGGATTGCAAGTTCTAGGCAAGTCTGGGCTACATACAGAGTGAGTTGAAGGCCAGTCTAGACAACTTGGTGAGATCCTGTCTTGAAATAAAAAATGAAGAGGGCTAGCACNGGAAGGGGGTGGTAAAAGGCTCATAGGATACAGACACTTGTATGTACCGTACACATACCACACACATACAAGCACTCTTACCCACTGAACTATCTCCCCAGTTCTCAGGCTCTTCTCCTATTTGTTATGTAGCTGATGCTGGCCTTGAACTTCTAGTCTTCTATAGGGGGAAATTATTAAGGCAACTCCACGTAGTTAACAGAAGGTTTATTTAGGGCAACTTACAGCAAGTAAAGGGAGTGGTCACAGGGTCCATGAGAGGTGAGGTGCAGTCCAGCGGTGTTCTCTGGAGAACTCNGNNCGGTCTACNATCCAGTGTCCAGTATCCAGGAACCAAGAGGGCCAGCACGGACGGATCTCCGGTCTTAAAGGCTCCTGTCTNGGCCTGCCCCAGGGGGAGGTCCTAGGTAGGCGTGGCAGTTACCGGAAGCCTCAGTAGGGGTTGTGCTTCCAGGTCAAAGCTGGACCTGCTGCCCACTACAGTCGTCTTACCTTTACATCCTTATTTTTTTCTTTTCTTTTTTTTTCTTTCTTTTTTTACATTTTATTTGTGCAGGAATATATGTGTGGTGGTTTGTAAGAAAATGGCCCCCAAAGGGAGTGACACTATTAGGAGGTGTGGCTTTGTTGGAATAGGTATGGCCTTGCTGGAGGAAGTGTGTCACTATGGAAGCAGGCTTTGAGGTCTCATATATGCTCAAGCCACACCCAATGAGTCAGTCCACTTCCTGTTGCCTTCTGATCAAGATGCAGCCAGCACCATGTCTGCCTGCACACCACCATGCTCCCCACCATGATGATAATGGACTGAACCTCTGAAACTCTAAGCCACCACCTCAATTAAATGTTTTCATTTATAAGAATTGCTGTGGTCATGGTATCTCTTCACAGCAGTAGAAATCCTAACTAAGACAGTGTGCCACACATGCTCACATGCCTCAGCATATATGTGGAGGTCAAAGGACTACTTGCAGGGCTTGGTTCTTGCCTTCCATCATGTGAACTCTGGGGAATCTATCAAGTCATCAGGCTTGATGACAAGCACCTTTAATGGCTGAGCCATCTAAATGGCCCATCTTTGAGAAAGAGTGTCAGTAAGTTACCCAGGCTGGCCTTAAACTCTCTTCTCTCTTTAGTCCAGGCAAGCCTTAACTTTGTGATCCTCCTACTTCAACTTGCCAAGTAGTGGGATTTCAGGCCCACACCAACAGGCCTGGCACATCGCTAAGTTCTTTTTTATTTTTATTTTTTTAATGCATATTGGTGTTTTGCCTGCATGTATGTCTGTGCACCACATGCATGCCTGGTGTTCATGGCGACCAAAAGAGGGAGTTAGATCCCCTNGAGCTGGATTACAGGTGATTGTAGCCACCTGTTGTGAGTGCTAGGCACTGGCTCTGGTCCTCTACAGTCATTAATTCTCCAGCTCTTGATCTAGGAGATCCTGATTGATACATCTACAACACAATCCCTGTACCTAAGCTCAGGGACCACTGCAGAAGAGGGGGCAGACAGAATCTAAGACCAGGAAGTCTGCTGCAAGATCGTGTCTTTTGATATGACAGGGAAGGTATACCCCCNAAATCTCCATAGTATAGCTGCTTAAACAGGACCTGGACAATGACAATACCAGTTAACATGGCAGCTTGCCTGGATTTTTAGGAGGGGGCTGCACATCCAAAGTCAGATCCTCATGCTTGTACTGCAAGCCTTTTACCAACTCAGCCTTCTCCCAGCCCTTGTTTGCTTCTTCTAAGTGTGTATTGCTATGTGGCTCAGGCTCACCTGCTTTTTTCCTGCCTCAACCTCCAGAGTACTAGGATTACAGTTGTGAGTAGTCATCACGGTCATGAGTAGCACATACCAACTCTTTTTATTTATTTCTCTTCTCAGACAGGGTCTCACTATGTAGAACTCAGTATGTAGCCCAGGCTGGCTTCAAACTCAACAGAAATCTGCTTGCCTCTGCCTCCTGAATGCTGGGATCAAAGGTGTGCATCACCAACCCGGGCATGGTGGTGCACATCTTTAATCCCAGCACTCAGGACGCAGAAGCAGTCAGATCTCTGTGAGTTCGAGGCTATTCTGGTCTACAAAGCAAATTCTAGGACAGCCAGGGCTGTTACACAGAGAAACCCTGTCTAAAAAAAAGGTGTGCATCACCACAGAAGGCCACATACGAACTCTAAAGGCAACCTCTGCAAAGTCTAGCCAAATCACCCAGGATTTATCCTTGGAGCTGCCTAGGATGAAGTAACTTTCCTGAGCCTTTGGGATGAGTGAGACAATCAAGTAAAGACTTTGCCAGTGAGGAATAAGAAGGTATGGACTGGTATTTAACCCAGCAACAACAGATGGTGACTGCCTCCCAGCCAAGATCGCCAGAGCATTACAGATGACTGGCATGCAGCCCCTATTCAGGAAGGGCAGTGGTGTGTGAGTCATGATACATGATGTTGCCAGGCTCTAAGGACACTTTTAGGGAAGNCAAAGAATTGAAAGCTTTGATCTTCAAGTTTCCAAGAAGATTAGGCTGGACATACTGGAGGCCTGCAGGTTTAGAGCATGGTCCTTAGACTACTGAAATGGAAACTACCAGATAAAGAATAACTTACAGAGCCCACTCTGAGCTCAGGAACCCTTCCCATATTTGTTTAACTATAGTTTTTATTAATCATTTGAAATTTGCATATGTGCATACAATGTATTTTGATCACAGTTTCCCCCCCATACTCCTCTCCACCACTCCCCTCAGATCCACTCTCCATCCCCTCACCGCATCCCAACTTCATGACCTCTTCTTTTCTAATAGCTCACAAAATCCAGTTTTTGCTGCTCNTATACTCATGGGTGCNGGGTCATCAAATGGAGCATGGTTGGCATACAAGAGGCCACACACTACTAAAGAAAACTGACTTTCCCTCCCCTAGAAGCCATCAACTGTCAATGGCTCCTCAGCTGGAGCACATGAGCCCCTCCCCACTCCACGTGGTAATGTCGACTGGATTGACTTTATCTTGGCCTTGTGCAGGCAACCACATGAGTTCATGAATGCAGTCTTCCTGCCGTGTTCAGAAGACACTGTTTCACTCTGATCCTTCCCATTCTTTGGCTCTTACATTCTTTCTGACCCCTCTTCTGTGATGGTCCCTGAACCTTGGAGGAGTGTGTGTGTGATACAGATGTCCCATTTGTCACTGGGCATCCCATGGACACTTATTCTCTGCACTTTGACCCGTTATGAATTTCTTCAACTATCCGCCATCCACTGTAAACTTCTCTGACGAAATCTGAGAGCTGCACTAATCTATGGGTGTAGATACACACAGGTAGGTGGCAGTTTACAACTATATCCCTTTAGCAAAATAATAGTAGTAGGTTCACCCCTGGAGCCTATGAGTTCCCCAACCATGGGTTCTTAGCCATATTNCAGTACCAGGACTGCGTTTCCTTCTGTGGAATGGACCTTCAATCCTCCTGGAAAGCATCACATTGACACCATATTGTGCACACAGGCATATCTTGCCACACCTGAGTCACTATCATAGTTCACATGGTTTACAGATGGGTAAACATTGATGACTTTTTTCCCATAGCAGTCTGCACAGTGCCTTCTAGTACTGTGTAAGGTAGGCAGCAGAGAGGATGATCCCTGGTCAGCACTAACTTGATTTCCTCAGGTCCATTGACTAAAGCCTATAGAAGGTCTTACTATCGCGCTCTGGTGGACAACCAAGAACAAAGCGATGGACTACTGTTTGAGGTTTCTCTGGAACATCCCAAATCCCATATTTTTTTAAGTTCTTGTTATTGGAGTTTTCCCCTGGTGCCAAGGGTTGAACCTCTGTCCTTGAATGTGTCAGGCAAACTACCACTGAGCTTCAGGCCCAGCCTTCTCAGTTTTTAAATATCTCCTTACATTTTCACAGTNAACCAGTTTAGAAACAATTTTTAAACANCTAGAAAATTTTATTTATAATTGCTTTATTAAGAATATGATCCAATCTCTGAGTTTGAGGCCAGCCTGGTCTACAGAGAAAGTTCCAGGACAGCCAGAGGTACACAGAAAAATACCTATCTCAAAACAAATAAATAAATCCAGTTAGGTGAGATAGCTCACACTTGTAATCTCAGCACTCAGGAGGCTGAAGCAGGAAAGATGCTGTGAGTTCAAGGTCAGGATAGTCTACAGAATAAAACCCTGTTTCAAATAAATAAATAAATGACTGATCCAACCAAAAGTACGAATCCTTTTAAAAATAGCTCTAGTGAAGTGTATTTGACACACAATAAACTGAACAAGAGGCTGGCAGATGGCTCATTGGTAAATCCCCTAGACCACACGGTGGAGAAGACAACAAACCCTGGCAAGTAGCTCTCCAATTCCCACACAAATGCACACTGCTGGTGGCCACGTCAGAGGAACAGCAGATGGCAATTGAAGTTCAAGGTGTCAGCTCACCAGGAGGCAACTCCCTGATGGATGAATCTTGCCCTGGGACCACAGATCCCTAGAATGTCTTTTGATTCTGTTGCACCTTTGCATGATAGGTTGATGGTCAAAGATGATGATTAATTCCTTGTACCCATTTCTGCCCTCAATCTCCTGATATAAAAAACTGTTGATGAATGGGTATGTACCCTAAAGATCTAAAGTACAGCTATTGGTTGTTTTTTATGGATAAAAGTTTAGGTTTGTGATTCCTTTAAGATTCCTTATAAGATTAACTTTCAAGATAAATAGTGAAATGATTGGTCCTTTCTTTGTAACCGCAATATACAGCCTGCCAACAAAAGAGTTGGTTGTGAAAAAATACATGTTTTTACCTGTACCCTGTAGGAATTTAGCAGAATCACTGTGTGGGGTAGATATTAGAATGAACAGCTGTTTTTTNAGAAGTACCTTAACCTTGAAGAATCCTTGTGGAAAACAATGATTATTTCGCTGAAGGGGCTTTGCAGCCATCCCATAACTTTGGTCACAAGATGCCTCAGGCACACCTAAGGCTCTTGTATTATTGTGTATTGCACACAATATATAATAAAGGACAAGAGTCATGGAGGCATGTGATGCTCTCCTTCAGTAAGACATGTAAATTAAGATTAGGGACCTTGGTATGAGGAAATACTTTGTGTAACAACCAATAAATATGCCTTTGTACAGCTGTTTGGGGTCCAGTTCAGTTCAGTCTATCAGAAGAATTTGAACCTTCCTCCTGTCACATAAGCCTTAAAATTTCATCTTGGAATGCCTTCTTTTTTCAACTGACAATGAAAGAACATGAAAAAAAATAGAGAGTAAAAAGGAAACCAGCAAGAGAGAGTGTGAGTGTCTTTTTCCCTAAACCCCTCAGATAGAAAAGTCTAGTACCCACCAGCACTGTGGATTTCCCAGGCAGTGATAGCACACACACATACAAATAAATAAGATTTGAAAACTTTACAAACCATCAACTGAAGAATTTCAAGTTTACAACTTGATAATTTTGACATATGTGTACATATCATCACAGAGAAAATGATGATCATATCCAGTACCCTTTATCCTCCGTTGTGGACTTACTGATTCTTCCTATTCCCCTAAAACACTGGTTTACATTCCACCAGCACAGTTTAGTCTGCACTTACTAGAATTTTGTATAATTTGAGTCATTTATTACACAGTGTTTGTCTGGCTTCTGGCCTCCTTTGTTTTGACAGTGGTGGAGTGCCATCTGATCTCAAACTCATGCTCCCCCTACCTCTACCTCCTGAATGCTGGGATTCTAGGTATGTCCATCATGTCCCACCTTTATAAGATTTTAGTGGAGGTTTAACCAAAGTCCACGGCCAGTGGTCTGACTGATTCCAACAAGTCAGGTTTGGCCACTTGCCCCCAAGAAAGCAAACAAAAGTAATGTTGGCAGAAGAGACTTTCAGTCGGCATGATTGAATGTTTCAGTCATCTTTGGGACACTGACATGAACTTTAGGTGTAAGTAGAAAATTGGGGCAGGAAGCCAAAGGTTTGTATGATGAAGCAGTCTTGATCAAGCTATGATCTGACTGATTGGGATCTCAGTTCCAGTTTTGGAAGGTGGCTCCAAGTAATTCTTGTCCCTAAGGGGACCATCCAGTTTCCATGAGAAGATTGTATTTATGAGACAGCCAGAACTTTCAAGATAATACACCTACACAGAGTTAAGCAGGAACCTGACCCAAAGTGANGGTGACGAGGCAGGAATGCCTGCTGTTATCCCACTGTGGTTACCCTGCAGGGCCAAGTAAGGGGCCCCTGCATTTTAGCAGAGGCAGCTTCTAAATTTGTGTTACAAAATGTCAATTTATCTCATTTTTATGGGACAACTTTGATTGTTTTTTTCTGTATTAGTTTTCTGAGACAGGGTTTCTCTATGTAGCCCTGGCTGTTCTGGAACTCACTTTGTAGACCAGGCTGGCCTCAAACCCAGAGATCCTCCTGCCTCTGCCTCCTGAGTGCTAGGATTAAAGGCATGCACCACCACCTGGTAGGCAATGTGAAGTCTTATTATCAAGATGTTAAGATTCTTTAGAGGCCACAGAGTCGGCTCCACAGGTACAGGCTAAAGGCCTGAAGACCTGAGTTATGGGATCTCCTGATCCCACAAGGTGGAAGGAGAGGACTGGCTTCTGCAAGGTGTCCTCTGGACTGCACACGTGAGCCTAACCTGTGTCCTCACACATACACATGACAGCACACGCGAGCCTAACGTGTGTCCTCGCACATATACATAAGGGAAAAAATGGGTAAAAAAATTAGTAGAGTTCTTTATATATTCTAGATTTTTTTAAAAAATTGAGATGATAGCTCATATATCCCAGGTTGGCCCTGAATTGCTCTGTTTTCAAAGATGACCTTGAACTTGGAAATTCCTACCTCCATCTAGGGTGCCAGGGTTACAGGTGCATGCCATTATGCTTGGCTACATTGGGAAATTTTTTTAAAGATTTATTTTATTTTCATTCTTGTCTCTCTGTCTCTGCCTCTCTTCTCTCTCTTGTTTTGTGTGTGTGTGTGTGTGTGTGTGTACCACATGGGTGCTTTGAGTCTACAGAGCAAAAGGTGTCAGAACCCTTGGAACTGGAGTTTACAGATGCTTGTGAGCTACCATGTGGGTACTGAGAACTGAACCCAGGTCTTCTGCAAGAACAGCAAGTGCTTTTAACTGCTACCATGGAATGCTTTGCAGCCATTTAAAAACGTAGGCTCTTCAGTGCATATTTTACACGGGTACACTGAGACGTAGGTAATCATTATACTCATAGCAAAATGCAAAGTTTAAATTATGATGTGATAAAGTCAAATATAGTCATAGGAAGTAGACCAAAATGTCAATAGTTGTGGGCAGTAGATTATAATTGATTTTTTATATATTCTTAAATCTTTTTCTAAATTTTCTATGAATATTTGCTCCTTTCTTTCTCTGTTACCCTCTTCTTCTATTTCTTCTTTTTTCTTTGATANTACCACATGGGTTCAAATGCCTGCAGAAGCTACAAGATGGCATGGGGTCCCCTGGAGTTGAGTTACAGACAATTGTGAGCCACCCAGTATTGATGCTGACAGTGGAACTGGGACCTCTGAATGAAAACTAAGTGCTCTTAACTGCTGACCCATCTTCCCAGTGCCTATGCTTGNTTTTTTGCCTCCCTTTTTAAACATATGGATTATATTTATAATTACTTTCTTTTTAGTTTGTTTTGTTTTGGTTTTGAGACAGGGTCTCATGTAGGCCAGGCTGGCCTCAAACTCCATATATAGCTGGGGATGACCTTGAACTCACAATTGTAACCCTGTAACTAGGGTTACAGGCATGAATCACCATGCCCACTACAACTGCTTTCTTTGTGTTTGGTTGGTTTTTAGGTTTTGGGTTATTTTGTTGTTGTTTTTTCCATTTGTTTCATTTTGTTGTTGTTTGTTATTTGTTTTCATTTTTAGGATAGGGTTTCTCTGTGTAGCCCTAGCTGTCCTGGAACTCGCTCTGTAGACCAGGTTGGCCTCAAACCCAGAGATCCACCTACCTCTAACTCCTGAGTGCTGGGATTAAAGGCATGCGCCACCGCCCAGCTATAACTGCTTTCTTAATGTCCTTGTCTACTGTTCTATGAGTTCTGTCCTTTCCCAGTCTGTCTCTGTTGATTTATTTCATTATTAACGTGTCATATTTTCCCACTTTTTTTGTATATGTCATAACTTTCAGCTAGACACCAGACACTATAACTATGTATTTCTCTGGAAGTTTGAGTTTTGGTTAAGATTTTTTATTTCTTGTATGTGTTTGTCTGCATGTATATTTTTAGACCACATGAATTCTAGTGCCCTTGGAGGTCAGAAGAGGGCATCAGATTTCCAGGAACTGGAGTTACTGATGGTTGTGAGCTGCCATGCGGGTACTAGAACTATCCCAGGTCCTCTGCAAGAGCAATGAATACTTTAACTGCTGAGCCATCTCTCCAGAGCCTGGAGAGCTTTTGGTTTTATTTTTGAATTCATTTTCTTTTGTGTTTTGGTCTTGTATTTCGTTTAGTTACTACAGTCTAGGCTGCATTGGGCAACTCCCTTGGGAAATGTATCACTTGTTTTTCTTGTCACGGTGACTAAATACCTGAGAGAGGCAGCTTTCTTTTGGCTCACTGTTCAGAGTGTATCCTGTCATAACAGGGAAGTCATTGTAACCCAACTCAATGAGTTTGTATCCTGGTGACTGTGAAGCCAAGATATGTTCAGCCAAGACACAAAGGTNGAGAAAGACTCCTCACCTGTACTAGGTGCTGTGTGACTAGATTTCTCCTGGGGAGACACAGCANGTGCCTTCTCACCCCATAGAGGGAACCCATGACAGACCAAAGAAAAGATACCACCAAAGCCCAACTTGGTGAACCAATGAGTTTTNGGGGTTACTTACAGGAGTGTGAGTGAGGGGTGTGGAGGTCTGAAAGAAAATGGCCCCCATAGGTGTGGCTTTGTCGGAGGAGGTGTGGCCTCTTTGGAGGAAGTATGTCACTGTGGGGGTGGGCCTTGAGGTCTCCTTTGCTCAAGCTACACCCAGTGACACAGTTCACTTCCTGTTGCTTGCGGATCAAGATGTAGAACTCTCAGCTCCTTCTCCAGCACCAAGTCTGCCTGCATGCTGCCGTGCTTCCCGCCATGATGATAATGGACTAAACCTCTGAAACTATAAGCTACTCAATTAAATGTTTTCCTTTATAAGATTTGCCATGGTCATGGTGTCTCTTCACAGCAGACCTAACTAAGACAGATGTTGGTACCAGAGACTGGGGTATTGCTTTGTGATAGGCCTGACTGGCACAGCCATATCTGATGGAAACAGCAAAATTCATAAAGCCAGCACAGCTACTTGACAAACATCCAGCAAAGTTGCATGACCACCGCCATTCACCTTTGGTTTTGATCTCTGTGTGTTGCATGTTTAGGGGACTTTTAATATTTGTACAATTTGGGGATATTGGATTGATGGGAAATTTTTTATGACTCATTTATGCCTTCTCCCAGGACTACTGCTTCTAAGATCCCCCAGGAAAGTCCTGAACATACTACCCCTCCCACTTTAGGGAGATATCCTTATCTACTTGAACATCTTCTTTATGCGTTGGAGGTTGTAACNTACATAAAGAAGCCAGAGGTCTCTTTATGAGGTTCTGAGATATTCCTGGAACATCTGTCCCTATACTTAATCAGGAACAAGATCATCAGAACAAAGTTCAAGCCTCTTCCTACTATATGCTCACGCGATTATGTGGCAACGTTCATCAACAAAGTTAGATAGCTGGAGTTACCTCTGCCCTACACAGGGCTTATATTGATGGGCAAAGAACGGTGTGGAAAGATGATATAAGAATGAGATGTCAGGACCTCTCTTTCTTAGAAAAGTTAGCTTATGCAGAGCCACTATGGTGTCATATGACTAAGGAACAAAACAATGCCAGGATTAGATACATAAATAAATCCTATAAATATATAAAATATAAACATTGTATTATGCCAGAAATTGAATAATAACTGCAGCAGCCTTGGCCTGAGGATTTTTCTTAGGTCAATTGGCATTCTGACCATTAAGAGTTAATAATACACCTGTTCAGGACATATATCATACCAGGCTGGCTTAGAGATTTTCTTTCTAGCTTCTTTGGAGCCACAAAAGCTGCCAGCCTGAGAATAGGCTGTCATATGCCTCTAGATTCTTAAAAATTGGGTTATGGGGTTGATGAGTAAAAATGACTGTAAAAGATAACTCTGTTCTGTCATGGTATATCAACGACNACTAAAAGATACACAAGAGGAAGTTAAACACGTGTCTGGGAACAAAAATGATATGATCTATGTTTTGGAACAACATGAATCTATCCCTGCTTACTGAATTCTGTATAAATAAGTGCTCTGGCCGCCAGTCAGTAAAGCTGCAAGATTCTCCAGACCAATGGCCTAACTCAGTCCTCCCTCACCTACTCCTTGCCTCCTCTCTGGAACCTGTCAACAACAAGGGCTGGCCCCCCAGCACTTGACCATGCTTTTGTTTGAAGGAATATGGACCTTGGGACTGTGGATTAGAGAAGGAGTTAAATACTTGAAGTGCTGCTTTATAGGCCATCCTAGTAGGAGCATGGAAGACAGTGGTGCTGAGTATGATTTGATGAACTGTGGGGGCCTGGCTCATGAGGTTTCCGAGGAGAAGAATCTTAGTATGTTGTCTAGAGATCATTCTTGTGATATGTAGAACTCTCAGAGTTGGTACCAGGGACTGAGGTATTGCTGTGATAGGCCTGACCATATTTTTGTTTGGAGGAATTTGGACTTTGGTACTTTGGGTTAGGAAGGCAGTGGAATGCTTTAAACACTGCTTAATAGGCCATAATAGTAGGAACATAGAAGACTTGAACTGTGGGGGCCTGGGTCAAGAGGTTTCAGAGGAGAAGAATATTAATTTGTGGNCTAGAGATCGTTTTTGTGATATCTTGGTGAAGAATGTGGCTGCTTATGCCCTTGTTGGAAAAGTCTGTCTGAGGCTAAATTGAAGAGTTTTGGATTAATTCTATTGGCAGAGGAAATCTCAAAACAGATTCTGTTGTGTGGTTAGTAGTGTTAACTCCAATGAAAATTTATAATGAAAAGGAGCAATTTGAGCAAGGAAAAATACAACATGTAGAACAATCTGAGGAGAAAAGAAGTGGAATGGAGCTAAATCCTGTGATTAAGATAAACAGATTAAGAAATGGAATAAAGGGAGTGGTGGCCTCAGGGCAAGATCCCACCCAGCTAAGCTTCCAACTTGTGAAAAGGAATTAAAGAAAAGCTTAGAGGCAGGTGTGGTGGTGCACACCTTTGATCCTAGCACTCCAGAGGCAGAGGCAGGCAGATCTCTGAGTTTGAGGCCAGCCTGGTCTACAGATTCAATTTCAGGACAGCCAAGCTTAGACAGTGAAGGAAACTGTTGTGAAATAATCCTTCTGTACACTGTGTGAATATATGTGGCTATGATTGGTTTAATAAACAAGCTGACTGGCCAATAGCTGAACAGGATAAAGTTAGGCCGGAAAGCCAAACTGAGAATGNTGGGGTGAAGAAGGGCAGAATCAGAGGAGTTGCTAGCCAGACACAGAGGAAAGCAGGAGTTGAGCTTGCTGTACTGAGAAAAGGTACCACCACATGGCAGAGGGTAAATAAAAAATATGGGTTAATTTAGCTGTAAGAATTAGTTAGTAACAAGCCTAAGCTATTGGTTGAGCATTTATAAGTAATCTTAAGTCTCCATGTTGGTTATTTGGGAGCAGGCNGTCGGGACAGGAAAACTCCACCTACAGGAAACCATTGAAAGCAGAAAGCTGGTAAAAATGCAATTGAATGAGGGGGCCATGTTCCAGCCCCAGTAAGCAGCAGAACTTGGCAGCTTCTGCCACGTGGTTCTGGCTTTAGAGTCAANNATAGAAGAAGGAAGTTAAGGAATTTGCCTCCAAGACTAANGAAANCTGCTGAGGCTAGGCATGTGTCAGGGGTGTCNCTGAATGGAGGCCTAAAAAAGCCATTGCATGAAGCTGTGGAGGTGAAGCCCGGATTGCTTTGGAGACCCCAAGATGTTGGAGATGCCAGAGCGGTGGGATACCTGCCCAGGAGAGCTTTTAACAGGGAGTGGAACCAGCCCAAGAGAGAGAAGTGTGTTACAGTCAACAAAGCTGAACNGAGTTGGAGATCTGAAGAGCNTTTTGACATCAGACATGGAGATGNAGAATTTGATGGTTTTCAAACTCGCCTCACTATGCTTCCTTTTGGAATGGTAATGGATATCCTGTGCCAAAATATGTTGGAAGTATGTGATCTGCTTTTTGATTTTGATTTTACAGGAGATACAGCTAAGAGATTGCATGTATCTCAGAAGAAACTTTAGACTTTTAAATAAGTTTGAGACTGTTAAAGACTATGGGGACTTTTGAAGTTAGACTGACTGCATTTTTGCATTATAATATGGCTACAAGCCTTTGGAGGCCAGGGAGTGGAATACAGTGGTTTGAAAGAAAATGGTCCCCATAGGGAGTGGTACTATGAGGAGGTGNGGTTTTGTTTGAGTAGGTGTGGCCTTGTTGGAGGAAGTGTGTCACTGTGAGGGTGGACTTTGAGGACTCTTTTGCTCAAGCTACACTCAGTGTGGTACACAATTCACTTTCTGTTGCCTGAGCATCAAGATGTAGAACTCTCAGCTCTTTCTCCAGCACTATGTCTGCCTGCACACCACCATGCTTCTTGCCATGACAATAATGGACTAAACCTATGAGACTGTAAGCCAATCCNCATTAAATGTTTTCCTTTATAAGAGTTGCCATGGTCATGGTGTCTCTTCANAGCAATAGAACAATGACTAAGACAGAGGCTGANGAAGGTTCATCTGTGGCAGTGGGTCTGTGCCATGCTGCTTTCTCTTGGTGGCTCAGGAAGCAGAGAGCATAGCATTAGTTTGAACCAGAAGCAGATATCACCTTCATACCTGCCTCCTGAGACTCACTTTGGCTGAGTAGGTCATCTTCCTAAAAGGTCCAAAACTTAACAAAAGAACACCAGCTGAAGACCTTGTAGTCAAACACAGTGTTCTTGTGGGAACACTTTACATTCAGCCACAAGAAAGGGAATCTTTCTACTCTGATGCCAGAANTAGGAGCCATTCCNAGCTCTGTGAATTCAACCTGTCTTCCCTTCCCGAGCATTTTAGTGGGAAGTACAGATGTGATGAGGACTCCTCTGACTACTGCAGATTGCTAGAGCTCTCATTCTTTGTCAAGTTTTATTCCCCTCATTTTCTTGTGAGGATTTTCACATCACATCCTTTTACAACTTCAGATTTTTCCAGAATTTGAAAATTTTAGTTACCATGTGCATGTTGTACCCTTGGAGGCCNGAAGAGGGCATTGGATCCCCTGGGACTGGAGTTACAGATAGTTATGAGCCACAATGTGGGTGCTGAAGATCAAACCTGGTCCTCTGAAAGAGCAGCCAGTGCTCTTAACCACTGAGCCATCTCTCCAGCCCCTGATTTTATGTTATAAGAAACTTGTGTATTGCCTTTCAAGTGGTCTTTGTGCATGTTGGAGGCTGCACTCTCGATCAACAATCTCAATAATATTTAAGGGTCCAGATCACACAGTTGCTTTCTCTCCACCCATCCACCTCGCTCTTCTATTCTTCAGAGGCCCAGGCTGGCCTCAAACTTGCTATATGGTTGAGGTTGATTAGGAACTCCTGATTCTCCTGCCTCAATCCCCCAAGTGCTTGTGTTACAGCTGTTTGCCATCACACCTGGAGTGCTGGGGATCAAACCCAGGACTTCATGCATGTTAGGCAATTACTCTACTTATTAAGCTACATCCCTAGCTCCCACNCCCATTTTTCTTCTCTTCTTTTGAGACAAGGCTTTGTTGTATAGACTGGTGTCTTAGTCCCTGTTCTATTGCTGTGAAGAGACACTGTGAGCAAAGCAACTCTTATAAAAGGAAGCTTTTAACTGGGGGCTTGCTTACAGTTTCAGAGGTTTGGTCCATTACCATGACAGGGAGCATGGTGGCATGCAGGCAAGTGCTGGAGCAGTAACTGAGAGCTACATCTTGATCCTTAGGCAGAGAGGCAGAAAGGGAGAGACTGGGCCTGGCAATGACCTTTTGAAATCTCAAAGCCCAACCCCAGTGACACACTTCTCCAACAAGGCCACATCCCTTAATCCTTCTAATCCTATCAAAGAGTTCCCCTCCCTGGTGACAAAGCATTCAAATATGTAAGCCTATGGGGGCCATTCTTACTTAAACCACCACAACTGGGATATTCTGAAACTCTCTGCATAGACCAGACTTGCTTCAAACTTGCATCCCAGCACTTGGGGNATGGTGGCAAGAACTTGAGCATCTGCTTTGAGCTTGAGGTCAGCCTGAACCATATAATGAGTTTCAACTCAGCCTGAGCTACAAAATAAGACCACCACCACCACCACCACCACCACCACCAAAAAAGAAATGTATTTACTGTCATTGCTATAATTTATGTTTTCCTTGACACTAAAATATTTCTGACACTTTAAAACTAGGGTTTTCTCTGTCATCACCATTTCTGCTGAGTTCTTTGCAATGTACTAAGTCAACTTGTTTTTTCTCTTTAGTAAAAAGGGACAAGGACCAGAAAGATGATTCAATGGTTANGAACACTGACTGTTACTGCAGAGGACCAGGGTTTGATTCCCTGCACCCACATTGTGGCTCACAACCATCCCCAACTCCAATTCCATTGATCCAGAGGATCCACCACCCTCTTCTGACTTCAGTGGGCATTGGGCACGCACATGGTGCAGACATAAACACTGGCAAAACACTCAGACACATCAAATAAGATAAATCTGAAAAGAAGGTGGGGCACTTCGAGATGACTCATTAGGCACAAGATGACTCATTAGGTGGCAAGTACCTACCACCAAGCCTGACAACCTGAGTTTGATTTCTGGGACCCACATATGGAAGGAGAAAACTGACTCCTGCAAGTTGTCCTCTGATCTCCACGTATGTGTCATGACATGAATGGCCCATACATACCTACTACTACTGCTACTACTACTGCTACTACACACACACACACACACACACACACACACACACACACACACACACACACAATGTATAATTTAAAACCCTGTAGATNACCTCAGACCCACCATAGAACAAGGCCAGCCTTGACCTGCTTCCATCCTCAAAGCTGAGATTACAAGTATTCACCATGAAAAAAGCCTGGCTTTTTCCTGTTCATAAACTTTTGGGTTGTTACCAATTTTAGGTCATTATGANTAATGTTTCTTGATTGTGGGAATCAAGTATTTGTAGAAACACATGTTTTCATTCCTCTGGGGCTGATAACCATAAGATTGTTGGGTTACTAGGTAAGTGTATATTTAACTTTCCTTGGTTAAATAGCTATTTGCCCTTTTACCTACTTTTAAATTGGGTCATTTGGAGGGAGAGCAANAGCATGCAGTGCTGGGTATTGAACTCATGGCTTTGAGCATGCTAAACCTACACTCTATCACTGAGCTACACCTCATCCTTGCTTTACTGTTGAGTTGCAACCGTTCATTTTTGCTTTCTCTCTTTTTAAAGTCAGGGTTTTACTATGCAAACCAGGCTGGCCATGAACCTACAGAAATCCTTCTGATTTGGCCTTTCCAGTGCTGGGATTACAGGCATGAACTGCCACGCCCAACTTTAAGAACTCAATCCACATTCTACATAACAGTCCATTAACAGATACAAGATATGCCAATATTTTCTTTTAGCTTGGGATTTATATTTCATTTCTTCCTGGTCCCTTTTAAAGAACAGAAGATTTTTTTAAAGACAGTCTTATTGTGTAGCCCAGGCTGGCCTGAAACTTGTGACAATCCTTCTGCTTCAGGCACATAAGCACTGGGATTATATCTGTGAACCATTACATCTGGCTGGATCGGTGTTTTGGGTGTGTGTGTGTGTGTGTGTGATATCTAAGAG
>LZPO01055098.1:382847-396648 GCA_001675575.1 Neotoma lepida | reverse complement strand
TTTTTTTGAGGCAGGGTCTCATGTAGCACAGGCTGGCCTTGAATCTTCCTCCTACATGATAAGTCCCATGAGACCAGGTAATAGGTTTTCTGCCCCAACCCCATTATAGGTTTCTCCACCAATGCAGTAAACCAGATCAAGCTGAATTGAAAAAGTGTAACAACAGGTTTATTTGAGCAAAGCAACTCCCAGACAGTTCTCCAGTCCCAGAGATCGAGGCTGAAGAAGCTGCGTGCCCAAAATAAAGCAGGGAGATTATATAGGGTGTAGGCAANGGGTAATGACGTGTCCTCCACAAGCTGGATTTGTGCCCAAGTATGATCAAAAGCTGAACACTTTAGGCGGGGACTTGGGCTGCTGTCAACTTCAGGGGAGGAAGCTGCAGTAGCTTCCAAGAATGCAGAACTGGGCTTTTGGGTGCGTTTCCTTTGTTTGGAGCCCCTCTGAGCAGGTGGGATTGAGAGAGAGAAAGACAGGAATGGGGCTCTCTGGATCAAGCAGGAGTGAGCTGGAGGTTCCAACCAAACATCAGGGTCCTCAAAGGCTGGTTAGAAGNACTCAGGGCAATCATATGACAAGAAAAGTAGGCCCATTTCTACTCCAAAGTCCTTGATGAAAATCTCTGCCCCACCAAGTCTTCTCCCTGCTTTCACTTACATTAACTCTCTGCCAAGTCATTCTTAAGAATGTCTGGACAGAGGGCAGATCAACCACTTATTTAACATTATTATTCTGTGCATGTGCACAGGTGTGTGCATGCTACAACACACACATATGTAATGTTGCAAAGTAAGCCCACCAGAGACCACCACTTGGACATTCTTAAAGCCAAAAAAAAAGTATTGACAGCTGGCGGCTACCTGGGGAACTTGCCCAAATCATGCAGCCCTGAGCCATACAGCCCTGTGTCTTTTATGCACAAAAACCACATCCTGGTTATCACACTTCAGTTAGCAGGAAGCAGAACTATAGAAGCCAAAAAACAAGATTCATGCACTTAGGAACTTTCCTGGAACTACAGACTAGGTATTTGATGGATTAGGTCTTTGTTCCCGTTTTGGCGGGTGTTGGAGCCTACATGATGGATTTTAAGGTCAGAATGGTGCCTCTAACATGGCATCAGTTGTACTAAGGGCTGGGAGCCTGTACAGTAGAGGTCAGAGGTTCTGTTGTGGAGTCAGTGTGAAACCAAAACAGGAACAATATACCTTGCAAGTTAAGGGTTCTGTTTGCAGTTAAGACAGTTAAGTTTCTGTTTGTCCTGTTCAGGTTAATAAGGTTTCTGTCTGTAGTTAAAGATAACTTCCTGTTTGTCGTGTGTTACGTCCTTGCAGGTTAAGATTTTTATTTGTAATTAAGAATAAGTTCCTGTTTCTTAGATGTGATGTAAAATGAAATGCATGTTTTCAACATACCTTAAATTTGTGACCCCATTCACATGATATATATCCTTACCCTTGTTCCCTTTCATTGTATTTTTTTCTAACAATGTANAACAGCCAACTCTCTCNCCCCTGTGAACANCTGTTTCTGGAAGTGTGTCACTGTGGAGGCNGGCCTTGAGGTCTCCTTTGCTCAAGCTTCACTCAGTATTTCAGTTTACTTCCTGTCTACCTGCACAATGTAGAATTCTCAGCTACCTCTCCAGCGCCATGCCTGCCCACACGACATCATCCTCCAAGCCACCATGCTCCCCACCATGATGATAATGGACTGAACCTCTGAAACTGTAAGCCACCACCTCAATTAAAAGTTTTCCTTTATAAGAGNTGCCGTGGTCATGGTGTCTCTTCACAGCAATAAAAACCCTAAGACAGATCCTGTCTCAATAAACATAAAATGAGGAGGAGAAAGAAAGACAGGAAGAGGAGGGGAAGGAAAAGGCATACTGTCACACACAGTGCCTCATTTGGATGTCTGGGAGGTCCTGGGGGTTTAACTCTCTTACATTCCTCTACTAATGGACCCTGAGTATCGCCACCTGGGGGACCAGCCTCCAGGCAGCTCAGGGCTCAAAGGGAATCCACAACATCGGCATGTACTAGACTTTCCTATCTGAGGGGGTTGGGNAAAAGACACTCATGCACTCTCTTGATGGCTTCCTTCTTTATTCTTCTTTTGCATTCTCTATTCCTTCTCTCATTCTTGATGGTTTTTTTCTAGCCCATTTTAAGTCTCTCTAACTCTCTCTCTGTTCTTCCCCATACAGCTTATATACCCCAGAGAAATCTTTCAGGCAATATAAAAATTACAATGTGGTTACACTCTGTTTTTCAAGTGAATGATTACAATGAATACAAAACAAATAGTAAAAACCCAGCATGTTTTCCATATCCCTTACATGATTAAACATTTTACATATTACAGGTGAAAAGCAAATTATCCCAAGAACCCACATACATTTATACCCAAGCAACTTGTTATAGATTAACCATGTGGGCAGCAAGGTATTCTTCTCAGTCAGGTCTTTTACTGGTAGGCTGTATTTTGCCAATTACTTTCTTACTTATTTTGAAAGGTAATCTTATAAGGAATCCTGAAGGAATCACAAACCTGAACTTTTATATATGAAAAAGAATCAGTCAGCTCTACTTTAAATCTTTAGGGTGCACACCCACTCNTCANTAGTTTCTTATATCAGGAGATTGAGGCAGAAATGGGTACAAGGAATTAATCATCACCTTTGGTCATCAACCAATCCTAGCAAGAAAAGTGTGTCAGCTAATGATAACTGGGCTGCTTTGTTCTTGTTCCCTGACCTTACAGAGTTCCTCACTCAACTCTGTGCCTTTCTAAACTTTAGATTCATCTTGGGTTTTTCGCCTCAAAGCTATTTGACAAAAAATACCTTAGTCTAATTTTAAGTTATTTTCAAAGCTTTGTTTCAGCTATGATGCACTCTGAAACCTGTGAACACATCTCCCAACATTAAGATTAAAAGAATTTAAGCTAGCTGGGCTACTGGAACTCAATTGTTTTTCTTAATTATTAACCTAAGCCACAGTCTATGNGGCTCCTCAATGGAAACTCATGTGTTCTAGCTGTGTGACACTTCCTTGTATTTATTTTTATTCATCAAAACTCTGTATAAACTAACATTATTATCAATTAGACAGTATGGCTTAGGAAGAAATCATCTTCATAATAATCCACAGTAAAAATGCCCAGTAGAACAGGATGTTTCCATGAAGATAAACACACTACATTACAGACAGTGGGGATCTCCCCACGCTCATTCACACCATGCCAGATACCAGAAAAAGATAACAGCAGCAAACATGTAAAGGCATAGCACAAGCAAAAGACATTCCTGGGTCTGTGGTCTCGGGGCCTTGCCTCTCTGAGATTGACCCATCAGAGAGTTTCCTCCTGGTGGGCTGACACCTTGAACTTCAACTGCTACTTGCTACTCCTCTGACATGGCCACCAGCACCTGAGGGCTTATTTGGAAGTTCTAGCAAGGATGCACAGCTACTCAGATCCCCTTGACCCAAGAATGGTGCTCCTCTATTGGGGAAAATCATTGTTTTGCACAGAACATGCAGCTCTGAGAGGAACTCACTTGAATAGTGAAGGAGGAAGGGGATACTTGCCTAGCCGTCCTGTGATGCTTAAATTTGGTTGTTAATTTGACTATTATCTGGAATGAGTTAAAACTCAAGCAGCTGGGCAAACCTGTGAGGGATTTTCTTTACTAGATCGTTTGATATGGGAAGACCACCCTAACTCTGGGCCACACCTTCTGGTGGCAGCCCACATAAAAGAAAATGAAAGAATCTTGCTTTTTGTCTGTTTGCCTTCATTCTTGCTGGCAAGTTCATCTGTCCTGTTGCTGAGGCATTCCTTGGTGTTAGCACCTCCTTCTTCAGGATTCTGATGTGGACTGAAGACCAGCAGCTCTCCAGGAATCCTCTGGGACTCTAACACCAGATTGGGACAGCTGAGACATCCAGTCTTGTGGACTCAACCACACTAGATTCTTGTCCTTTCCAACAGGAGACAGCCATTGTTGGACTAGCTGGACTACAAACTGAAAGCCACTCACTCAAATAAATCATATCTATACATATATACATATGTCCTATCAGTTCTGTTCCTTTAGTGAACCCTGACTAAACACTGCCAGATCAGTTGACTCAACCCTGGAATCCTAGAAGTAACAAATGTGGCAGGACCCTTATTAAATAATTTACTAATTTTTGAGGTAGATAATATATTCATCTGGCTCAAGATTTTAAATTAAGTCTGCTTCTCACTGCTGCTTCTCCACCTCTCAGGTCCTTGCCAAAGGTTTCTTATTTATTTCCAGTAGATATTTGCTTCATATAAAAGCCAATACAAATCTATCCCTCCCATTTTTATACACAAGCTATTATGCCATATACTTTTTTTTCTGTACTTTGCCTCAGAAATCTTCCCAAATCAGGAGCTTCCCTAATACTGTGTTTGTATCTGTGTGGCTCCAGCAGATGGACTCCAATTTATTGAATCAATCTCTAGTTGTTTCCCAGTGAGGGGTTTCCAGTCTTTTATTGCTGCCCTAGTTTACCTTCTACTGCTGGATAAACACCATGACCAAAAGCACCTTGGAGAGGAGAGGGTTTATTTCAGCTTACAATTGTAGTCTGTCATGAAGGGAAGCCAGGGCAGGAACTGAAGCAGAGACCATACGTAATTGTAGTAGATATTTCTAGATGATTCCTAGAAAGGTTGCATCAATCTATAGTTCTTACCAGCAAAGTATAAAGTTTCTGGTTCTCCACACATTGCTAATGCAAAACCTTTCATTTGAATGCAATTTGACTGATATCACTCTCATCACAAAAGTGGATAAGCAGTTTAAGCATAATTTGTGTGGTTGTTTTGTTTTTATTGGGGGGTGTAGACCAGGCTGGTCTTGAACTTACAGGGATTCACCTGCCTCTGCCTCTCAAGGGCTGGGATTAAAGGCGTGTGCCACCATCTCCCAGTTGTGTGGCTGTTTTTTATGTGAACTTTTTTAAAAAGTCAAAGTGTTTGTATGAAGGTCAGAGGATAACTTGTGGAAGTCAGTTCTCCACTCCCACCATGTGGGCCAGTGATCAGGGTTGGCCACAGTGCCTTTACCATCTAGCCATGACATCAGCTCCCCAGACTTTTGCTTTTGAGGCAGAGTCTCAAAAACAACAGCTCTGGCTGTTCTGGAACTCACTATGTAGAGCAGGGTGGTCTCAAACTCACAGAAATCTGCCTGCTTCTGCCTCCCGAGTGCTGGGATTAAAGGAGTGCCCCACCACACCAAGCTACTAGGTTTGTTTTTAAGACACAGTCTCACGTAGTCTGGGCTGACCTTAAATTCACTATGTAGCTGAGAAAGACTTTGAACTGATTCCCCTGCCTCCACTTCCCAAGTACAGGGATGATAGGTATGCACCATTATCATGGTTTAACATGAACTCTTTAGCTTCTTACCACTTTTCTTTGTGCTCTTGATCTGTTTCTAGTCAATGAACAGTTCTTCATACTTTAAAGATGGAATACTTTAGAGAGGAATACTTTAAATAGGAAGGTGGCACGGTCCTGTAGCACTTATCTGGCATATGTAAGACTCTATCATAGAGACAAATGTAATGCGAATTTCTAAAAGGTCTTATTGAAAACCCAGCGCCAGATATTGGGGTGAACGCTGGAAGATCAGAGAAGCAGAACAAGCCACAGCCAACCTCACCTTGCCAACTCCTCAGCTGATATTGTTTCCTCAGACTGCAGGCTTCTGAGTCCTCATCCAAATGAATCTCAGCTGAAATGCTGCTCAAAAGCCTCAAAGCTTAAAAGGCCTCTAGTTTCTGGTCCTCATGCCTTCTATACTTTTCTGCTTCCTGCCCTCACTCACTTCCTGGGATTAAATGCATGTGTCTTTCTCAAGCAAGACATGAGATCTTGAGTGCTGGGATTAAAGGTGTGTGCCACCATTTTCTGGCCTCTATGTCTAATCTAGAGGCTGTTCTGTCCTTTGACCCCAGATAAGTTTTATTAGGATACACAATATTTTGGGGACACACTATATCACTACAGACAAAAGCCAAAATGAGAGCTGAATTCCAATAATCAGGCCATGGCCATCTGGAGTCTGATCTCTGGTAACTTATATCTTATACTTATATCTTATATCTATAGGCTGACTGCTATTGACTCAAGAGACCTTACCCAAATGGCTATTCTCAAGAAAAATTTGGGCTGTAAGGTTTACTACTTAACAAGATAACCAGAGGACTGCCTGTCCTCTCAGCAATGGGGCCACACACAAGTCCCATGGTGATAAGACCAAGTATCTTGGGGCTGGAGAGATGGCTGGGTGGTTTAAGAGCACTTACTCTGATTCCTAGCATGCATATGGAAGCTCATAACCATATGCAACTCTAGTTCAGGGGATAAGATGCCCTCTTCTGGCCTCCTCAGGCACTNCACACTTATGGTGCACAGACACACATGTAGGCAAAACACCTACACATACAAAACAAAACATAAAGGAAAAAATTAAAAGACCAAGTAACTTCCCCCTTAACTGTTCTAAAAGAATGTCTGCTTGTCCCTCCTGTACCCTCTCCTCCCTGAGAACTTGCCAGCTGCTCCCTTGCATGATTTTCAATAAATTCTCTCTGTTCCTACATTAGTAAATTCTTTTTAATGCCCCATCACTGGCCTTCCATACTTGGCTTCATAGCACTGGATATGATCCTCAGCAGCACAACAACAGAAAGCTGGGTATTATGGTGCCTACAATCCTGGAACTTGGGATGCTTACAGTAGGAGGGTCTCAAGCTCAAAGTCAGCCTGGGCTACATAGTTAGACCTTGTCTCAAACAAACACACATGTCAATGAAAGATCCTGTATATTAGGGAACTTCTCCCTCTGTTCTAAGAGTTGCAGGTGATTTTCCAAGTTTGTCTTTTAATCTTGCCTGTGGGTTTCTGTTTTGCCAACCTGTTTGTTTTTCTATAGTCAAACTTATCAGCCTTTGCTTCTGATGATTCCTAGGTTTTCAGTCTTGTTCAGAAAGGAACAGGATATGACCCCCCCCCCACGCACTCTACACACACATCTGACAGAGCAATAAGCTTGGGATGATTTGCTGGGTTCTGTAAGGCACAAGACAACTGCTACTTTACAAGAGAGCCCAATGCCAGAGAAACACAAAGAAAATAGCAGGCAGTAGTGCACATGCTTTTATTCCCAGCACTTAGGGGGCAGAGGCAGGTGGATCTCTGTGAGTTCGATGCCAGCCTGGTCTATAGAGCAAGCTCCAGGACAGCCAGAGAAACCCTATCTCAAAAAACAAAAAACAAAACAAACAAACAAAAAAGACAATTCNAATTCTGTGTTGTAATAAATAGGGGATACAAGAACCTGGGTAAGGATCACTTAATCCAGTCTATATGGGCCAGAGAAGGCTTTGGAAAGGTGACATATGGTTACCTGGGGCAGCACATAGAGGAAGCAGCCAGGTGACAAATGATAAGTGGCAGGAAAGAGCATGCTTGTCAACTCTGGAAGAGGACAGGGATGCCTACAGGGTTGGCTCGTGGTCCAGGGAAGAGCTAGAAGAGCAGGTTCAGGCCCTAGCTTGGAGCAGTGAGACAGTAGCTGAGGAACCTGGTTACTTGTGTGGAGTAGCCCATAGTAGCAGAGTGGCTTCAGCCTCTTGATTAGCAGCAGCTACAGCAGCCTAGAAAGATGCAAGGCAGGCTCCCAAGCAAAATCACAAATTTCAGACCCAAATGTTTTGTTCTGCCAAATTTGCAGAATTCTAAAAATATTAGGAGACTAGAAAATTCTCTGAAGAACATTTCTACCCAAGATGATTCAAAACACAGATCCTCAGTGGAAGGGTTTGTCATTGTCACAACCACCACAGCACATGTTCTGCCTTTCCTGGTTGCAGTTGGCTCAAACGTGCAGGAGTGCCCTGAGTCAGAGTAGTAGTAGTAAACCCCAGGGCTGGGGCCTCTAGCTGGCTCCTGTCCATAGGGACATCCATTTCCCTTTAGCCAAGGATGAGTCACTGTTCTCAGAGGGACGAGACAAGGCATTGTGAAGCTCTCTGCTCTCATAGCTTGTTTGTTTGGCACAGGCTCTCTCACTGTAGCTCTGGCTAGCCCAGAAGTGAGATCTGCCTGTCTGTGCCTCAGGAGTACTGGGATTAATGGCATGGGCCACCGTCCTTGGCCTCCCACCATTGTTATTTGAGACAGAGTCTTACTGTGTAGCCCTGGCTGGCCTGGAACTTGTTACATAGACCAGGCTGGCCTTGAACTCAAAAGATCTGCCTGCCTCTGCCTCCTGAGTATTGGGATTAGAGGCCTGTGCCATCATGCCTGGCTCTTCCATAGCCTTTTAAATAGCATTTTATCATTTGTGCTGGCTAGTTTCATGTCAACTTGACACAAACCTAGAGTCATTTGGGAAAAGGGACCCTCAGCTTTGAAAATGACCCTCCTGGATTGGCCTGTGATAAAACTTTAGTACATTTTCTTGATTGATGATTGATGTAGGAGGGCCCAGCTCACTGTGGGTGGTGCCGCCTCTTGGCTGGTGGTCCTGGGTGCTATAAGAATGTAGGTTGAGCAAGCCAGGAGACAGCCAGTAAGCAGCATTTCTATGCTTCAGTTTGGGCCTCCAGATTCCTGCCTAAGTTTCTGCTCTGACCTCCTTCAGTGATCAACTATAAACTGGGATAAAATCTTTCCTCACCACAGTGTGTTTGGTCATGGTGTTTATCACATCAACAGAAACCCTAAGACATAGCTAATCTGTGGCTACTTCTATTGGAAAGACCTTTGTCACTTAGCTGTCACTTGAGGTAACCAGAGGCCACCTTTGGGAACTGCCTTCCCTAAAGTGCCCAGCACAGAGCCTTACCTACAACAAGCACCAAGCAGATAGTAGTTTATCTTAAATCAGTGTTATCATCCATGAGCAGGGTTCTGAGGTAAATAAAGGGTGGATGAGAGGAGGAGACCATCTGAAGAGCTCTTGGAATTTGGTATTGTAGGCCCTCCTCCCCACATTCTGACTCTGAAACCTGTCATAGGGGAAAAGTAAGAAAAGGTCTCATTATGTAGCTCAGGCTGGCACGGAACTCACTTTTTAGCCTAGGCAGGCCTCAGACTTGACGTTGAGAAGTTTCTGGTTTTGTTTACCATCAAGGGCCATGCACATGCTAGGCAGCAAGCACTCTTCCATTACTACATCCCAGGATGGTGAGGTTGTTTTTTGTTTTTCAATATTTCCTTATTTATTTTGTATGTATGTGGGTTTGCATGTCATTACGCCCATGTGGAAGTCAGAAAACAGCTCCAAGGAATTGGTTCTCTCCTTACACCCCGTGGGTCCCAGGTATCGAACTTGGGTTAACAGGCATCTTTTACCTGCTGAGCCGTCTCATTGACCCTAAAGTTCATTCTTATCCCTACTATTTAGGTTACATTTTCTTTACTGCCCTAAGGCAATCTTATTCCAAAAGGTCACTTAATAACTCAAGATAGAAGGGCTCTTGGAGGCTGCTGGAGACCACGGTTCTGGTACCTCACTACCTGTACCCACAATACTTTCAGGACACTGCTTAGTCTAGGAACCAGAGCAGAAAGCAGTCCCCACTTCAGCTGCCTACACAGAAGGCCTCACAACAGCCACATCAGAGTTACTAGGTCAAAAGTGAGACAACAAGGTTTCTAGGCCAAAGTTTCTCTTGAGACTAGTTCTCCAGGCCACGTGTACCATAAATAGGGCAGGCATCTCCAGGCAAGTGCAACAAGCTGAAAGGATAGGAACTAGAGGGCCGACATGGAGAGCAGGAGGCAAGTGAGAGGCGTGGAACACAGGGAAGGCTGCAACCCTGCTGGTGGCTTACCTGTCACCTCCATAAAGGACCGTGCCAGCTTAGGATTTGGGGCTTATTTCCCTAAACATGAGACAGACTATTTCAGTAAATGCTAGGGAAGTTCCCGCCACATGTGTGCACTTGGTTTCAACACTCATTTATTTGACATTTACTAANTTCCAGGTATTCAGCAGAATGGCCACAGAAGTCTCCACTTATCTGCAAAGTTGCTGTTACCTACAGTCAATCATAGTCTGAAGTATGAAAGTTTATTAAAACAACTCATAGTTTAAAGTCACATACTGGCTGGGTGGTGGTGGTGCACTCCTTTAATCCCAGCACTCAGGAGGCAGAGGCAGGTGGATCACTGTGAGCTTGAGGCCAGCCTGGTCTAGAGTGAATTCCAGGACAGGCACCAAAGCTACACAGAGAAACCCTGTCTCAAAAAAAACCAAAAAATAAAATAAAGTCACATATTGTGCTGAGGAACATGAACTATCACACCTCCTGCTCCATCCCAACCCAGACATCATTTAGTCCAGTGTGTCCATGTTGTATATGACTGACAGTCAACTACAATAGCTGTGTTATCAGATCAACTACCTCGGTATCACAGTACCACGGTGTTTGTGCTTAGGTAGCCCTTATCTCAATAATAGCCCCAAAGCATAAGAGCTGGCTGCTCTGCTTCTCTGATCTTTCAGCTTTCACCCTAATATCTGGCTCTGTTTTTTNTAAAAAACCATCTAAGATTCGAACAACAGAGTAATGATGCTGACAATTCAGAAAAGCCAGAGAAGCATCAAGTGCTTTCTTTACGTGAAAAAGTCCAGTCCTGGGCCAAGCATGATGGTGCACACCATTAATCCCAGCACTCAGGAGGCAGAGGGAGGTGGATCTCTGTGAGTTCGAGGCCAGCCAGGCCTACAGAGTGAGTTCCTGGACAGCCAGGGNTACAAAGAAAAAAGAAAACCCCTGTCTAAAAAAACAACAACAAAGTCTAAGTTTTTGACTTACTACAATTTTAAAATTGTACATTGAGGTTCCTAAATGACCATGTTCACACAGGTTTTATAACAGTATTTTAAATTATTTTATATATATATATATATATATTTTTGTGTGTGTGTGTGTGTGTGTGTGTGTGTGTGTGCAAACAGTACATGTACCACAGTGTGAGAGTAGAGGTCAGAGGACAACTTTCAGAAGTCAGTTCTCACTTTCCCCCGTGTGAGTCCCAGGGACCAAATTCAAGTAGTGAGGCTTGGTGGCAAGCACCTTCATAAACTGAGCCATCTTGCCAGCCCCTATTATATTTTTAATTGTTTTTTTTTCAGCATAGAAAATAGTTTATTACAGAACAAAGTGAATAACTGTTCTATTTTGTTATTATTGCTAATCTCTTCCTGGGCCTAATTCATAAATCAGAATTTGTCACAGGTTATGTATGTCTAGGAAGATATCATATGTACAGAGTTCTTACTGTGGCTTCAGCAATCTGCTGGGAACCCTAAGAGACAAACCCTCTCAACAGCTCTGACGAAGAATGGTCCTACAGATGGGAAAGTGACGGTCAGGCAAGGCCCATAGCTGGTTAGTGGTAGGACTGAGACTTGAATCCGAGCTGTCTGCTTCAGGAGCTCTGTCCTTCATCACCCATGTCGCACAGGAATGTGGGAGTGCTAGTCAGTTGTCGGCCCACAATCTTCTCTGGCCTCACTTGGCCATGCACCCGACCTCTGAGGCCACAGACAGGATGTAAAGAACAGAGTCTCCTAAAAGGTCACTTCTCATTATTTCCCAGAGCCATCCCTGCCCCCACTCTCAGGAGAGTCTGTGGGAAATATGAATCTTTCCACCTTAGACTTCTTGACTCCGTGTGACACCTGGGCACCAAAGAATGGAAGCTTCCAAGGCCTGATCAGGAGCCTCTGTGTTTCTTCTTGTTGCTTTTGTTTTGAAATAGGCTGTCACACTCACAGGCCTGGCTCACTATGTAGCCCAAGTCAACTTCAACGTTGTGGCAATCCTATCTCAGCCTTCTGAGTGTTAGGATTACAGACATGAGCCACCATGCCCAGCTTCATCCATGGTGTTTCTAAAAGCAATTCCCAGGCAGAAGGTCCCTCAGTCATTCAATTATCCTTCCAGTAGCAGCCTGTTTGCCTAGTTTGCTGGGCCTATCCCAGGGAGGGCCTCTGGAAAGCAGGTATCTCCTGGTTGAAAGAAGGTAGGACCTGGGTCTGCAGTTCTGTTTAACTTGAAGAGGGTTAGACCCCAGGGAAGCTCTGAGAAGGTGCAAGCCAGCCCCTGCTCAGCACACACAGGCTCTTCATACAGCTTAGGTTGAACTCACGAGGTGCAGGGACACCATGACAAAATCCCAGTTCAACTCTGCTGGAGGCCACCATGCTGGAAGAGCACTTCTTTCACCTTATCCACAATGGTCTCCACCTCAGCCATGGCTCCTAGACCTGGAAACAAAGTTCATCTGTGGCTAAGAGCCACCATGTGAGCTAACCCTGCCTGTGGCTACACTCAGATCTCCCCTGTGCACTTCACCCACATCCTAGGCCTGGGGAGCCCAAGTCCAGCTCTGCGTGGGCTGGATCCACCATATCCCTTCCAAGCGAGCCCAGGCTAGGCCCTGGGAGTCATTCCATTAACAGTGTTTGTTCTATTTCAGGGGCTCCACCAGACACTTCACACATCTGTCTCACTTCAGCCTAATGAGCCTGAGAAACAACAATTAGCACTCTATCCATTGCCAGATGAGAGCTGAGCTCAGAAAACAGTTCTGTACAAGGTCATGATGGGCCAGAGAACCATTGGACCACAGAACCCAAAGGTGACCCCAAAGCAGAGCCCCTTCTACAGCTCTGGGCTGAGTATGGCAAGAAGCCCACCTTGGTCTCCACACACCAGCTTCTTGCTCACACAGGGAATCTCCAGGTAGCCAAAGGCCTTGAGCTGGCCCACCTGCTGTGCAGTGAGAGGGTGCTTCCACATGGCGGTGTTCATGGCAGGGCAGAAAAGCAGGGGCTTGCTGAGGTCCCAGGCCCGGATGACACAGGTCTGTGAAGAAGAAGGGGAGAGGTGCTGATGCTCTGTCTACCACCCCTCCTCAGTACCCCCAAGGCCCCCTACTGTCCTCCAGCTACGATCAGCAAAACAGCTGTTGACTAGGGATGGCTGGGTGTCATACATCTACAGAGATCTGTTCNTGCATCCTTAAGTGGGGAGGGGCTATTTCTTCATCCTACATCATCTTCACTCAGGCTCTGGCATGGTCCTAGACACAGGAGATACTCAATCAGCACCCACAATGCCCCAGATACTTCCAACAGGCTCACAACTGCAGGACTGGGAAGCAATTCTAGAGGGCAGGAGGCTAGCTTTACTATTCACCGGAAGGCTAGAAACCAGAGTGTTCAAGTTCTACCCAGCAACAGCTCTACTTCTAGGTCAAATAAACCCTGAGAACGAAAACATCCAACACACAATACCTTTTCTCATCCATTATCTCAAGAGCCCTTAATGTAACCCTATAAGAAAAGTACTGTCCCTTGTTCACAGATGAGCAAGCTGCAACTCCCTGACTGATAAACAGTTGTCCATGGTCACACTTAGATATAAACATGGTTCTGCTTGACAACCACCCATTGTTCTGGGCGGTCTCCCCTACTCCCAAAGCTAGACCATACCCAGGCCACACAGCAGAGCAGCTATGAAATGTCTTGACCAATTCAGATCTTCCCTCCTTCCTTCCTATTTTCCAACCCAGAGTCTTAAGGTTGTGAACTCTGAAGTCATACAAGCTCGAAATCAAACCATGGTTGAATGCCAGGTATGGTGGCATATGCCTGTAATCCCAGCCCTCCGTAGGCTGAGGCAAGAGAATCTCAAGTCAGGGCCAACCTGGAATATATACCAGGACTCTA
>LZPO01055098.1:369325-382358 GCA_001675575.1 Neotoma lepida | reverse complement strand
CATGCTGATCTCTTTGAGTTTGAAGCCAGTCTGGTCTACATAGCAAGTTCCAGGCCAGCAAGGGCTATATAGACTTTGTCTCAAAAAATAAAATAAATAGAAATAAGAAAGAATGTGAANGCTTTTGATGGTGCTGTGGTATGGCAGTAGTNTTTTTGAGGCAGAGTCTCATGTAGTCCAGGTCGGCCTCTGAACTGGCTATGTAGCAGATGACCTTCAACTCTTGGTCCCCTGCTTTCCTAGGTGATGGAATTAGAGGTGGGTACCCCAGATGCCAGCTAAAGTGTGAAAGCTTTCAAAGCTCTTAGCTGAGGGCCTAGCACTAAGAACGGGCTCCACAACAAAGGCAGAGATACAGGCTCAGGAGGCCAGGGACTGCCTCCNAAAGAAATAGGTTCCTGTGCTCTGACTATACCAGGCACCTCTTTGTGATACCCCTTCCCAGAAACAGAGTCCTTTTGGGAAAGGAGGAGGTAGCAGAGACCAATGCAATACACAGGCCAGAGCCAGTGCTTGTCCCTCAGCGCCTGTCCCTCTCTTGGGACAGCAAACAGCCTCAGAATCTGGCTGCTTGCNTCATCCCAGACACCAGAGTTGGTTTCCCACTAACTCCTCTCAATATGACAACCTGGCTATGAGTGGACAATCTCAGTTACACTTCCTCTTGGCTCTACGCCACCTGCTGCTTTTGCAGCAGTTGTAAGCAAACCTAGAAGGGGCCCTTGATGATGTTTGGTGTAGGGATGGGGCTGGGCTGGGCTCTAAGTCCTTTCAAAGCACAGCNCACTGACCACAGCAAAAACCCAACTCGTCTGCCCTCGGCAGGGCTGACTCTCCAGCGTCTGACTCGGAGCTCAGCGCTTCCTGGACAAACCACAGCTCCTCTGAAGCAACTAGCAGTAGGAAGGGGAGAGGAGGACACTGGTTCCCATAGCCAAGTGGCTGGCACCATGCTCAGTGCCTGGGCCTTGCCCCTGGGAACCNGCTCAGGCAGGGCAGAAGGCTGGATCCTAGTCAAGAGACTAGCACTGAGCCAGACTGTCAACCCTGGGGCGGGGGAGAGGGGGGTCACTCCCTCTTTCTGGGCCTGACAGTTTAGCACAGAGGAAAGGCCAGAACAGACGGAGACAGCCATTCCCAGGCTGAGGGCCTGGAGACCAGGAATGCAGGACAGCATCTAGCATGCTGCCCTCCAGCACCTTTCCAATGGAGACAGGACAGTCTGGAAAGGGGAAGCAGGCTGAGCTTCCTTTCAGGATTCTAAGAAGACATGTACTGAGCAGAAGGTAGCCCCACAACCAAGGATGCTTACAGTTCAAACCCTAACACCACAGATTGTCTGAAACATCTGTATTCAGGTGAAACCGTTGAGGAAAATAGTTAGTTTGGGGACACGCTCCACTGTTCAGCCAATTCTGAAGAAGAGAACCTCAAAAACAGGGAGTGTGGCAGCCTGGAAAAAAAAAAAGCCAGGCCCTCAGGCCATGCCTGCAATCCCATCACTTGGGAAGGNAAAGCAGGAGGATCAGGATTTCAAGGCCAGCGGGCTATATGAGATTATGTTTATTTTATATGTGTGTGGGTATTTTGACTGTATGTTTGTCTGTGCATCACGTGTGCCTCCTGCTCATGAAGGCCAAAAGAATGTGTCAGATCCCCTGAGACTGGAGTTACAGACAGTTGTGAACCACCATGTAGGTTCTGGGAATCAAACCTAGGTCCTCTGGAAGACCATCCAGTGCTCTTAACCACGAAGCCATCTCTCCAGCACAGCTATAGGCTNTATTTTAAAAAAGGCTTAGCATATAATAACAATAATAGTAACAACAACAAAATGGAGGAAGACCTGAGTTTTCAGAGAGCTGGCTGGGGTTCAGCTCTGAGGTTGGTGTGTTCTACTACATCAGCTGCTGCTAACCTGCCAATAGGAGCCCAGGGATTTGGGGGTACACGGCTGAGCACCTCCCTCACCTGCTACAGTGCCTTGCTGCCCAGTCCCAGTCCTACTGGGCAGTGAGGACCATGCTGTACCTAGCTCTGCTACCTTCTCTGTCCTGCCCAGTCTGCTTCTGGCCACAGCATCAGGGTGCTGTTCCTCCCATCCTATGTTCTTAGTCTAANGANGCTTCCNAGAAGAGCAGCTAAGAGTCTCCTAGTAAGCAGACAAGGATTGAATGAAGCCAGGTTTCACACTTGATACACAAGCATTCTGCCACTGAGCTACATNTCCAGCCCTCTTCTTACTTTCTACTTAAAGAACTGTTCTGAAGCCTTCTCAGGCCTTGAACTTTTGATCCTCCTGCCTCAGCCTCTCAAGTTGCCAGGGTTACAGGCTTATGCCACTGGGCCCAGATAAGAGGACTTTAATTTCATATGTGATCTCCTAAAGCTCCTGATGCATCTTCAATATTCACTTCTTCACCATTTCCAACTCTAAAAATGAGCTGAGTTTAGTAATACTCACCTGTAATCCCAGTGTTCAGAAAGCAGAGGCAGGAGCACTGCCAAGTTTGAGATGAGCCTGCATAGTCTCTCTCACCCACTCCCCTCTGTCTCTCTCTCTCACACACACAAAAATAAATAAGTTCAAACAAAAATATTTATGGAAGAAAATTACTTCCTACCACATACAAGCAGTATTAGTAAATGCCTACCTAATGTCCAGCACTAAGCATGCTCCACAGGCTGATGGGTCATTTAAGTCTGTAGTACTCAGCATGGAGTACTCCTCCGGCCTGCAGGGGTGATCACAAGTCTCTCCCTGTGTCCTCAGTGTAAGCCCCCAGAACATGGGAGGTGAAAGGTCAAGAAATGGAGCGAGGGGTGACCATAAGACCTCCTCAGGATGATCCCATAAACAAAGACAGATGCTCTTCATGGAAGCAGCGCCCAAGAGGTCTCACAGGTGTAAGTCAATCTGGCAATCACTTCTCACCTGGTTTTTCCCCCCTTTCTCTCCAAGCTTTCTCTGATAGATGTGAAAACTGATTGGGTTTTAGCTTTGGGGCCAAAATGACTACAGAGAAGTAAGTATGTGAGCTGCACGAGGAAGTAGACACNCTTATCAGGGTTTTCATGTGTTTCTAGATTCTTGGGGGAAGGCAGAGCTGATGGACAAGCAGTGAAGTCAGGGAACTCAATGGAGGTGTGTACAGAGGGCAGCCTGTGGGGAAGGAATATGGAAGAGCAGGGGGCTGAGGCTGGGGCACTTGGCTGACCACTGAGGGCAGGAGAGAGGTGGACACTTCCAGATAGCACTGGCGAAGCCAGATGATCCATCAGACCCAGACCTTCAGCCTCTTTGCTAAAGAGACAAGGGCCGGGGGCTGCTCGACAGACCTGCACCCCACAGTAACAGATTTACTTGTACAGTGAAATCTGCAGCTCAGCAACTGGGAGCAAGGCTGGAGAGGAAAGACACCAGGAGTCACTCACAAGTAAGTTGTCACAGATGCCACTGGCCACCTTCCCCAGAGTGTTGGCATCAAGGGGAGCCACTAGCATGAGGTCAGCCCACCTTCGCAGGTCAATGTGGAGAACTGGGTCAGAGCGGCGCTTCCACATCTGCCAAAAGAAAGAAATGGGGGCCGGGCNGTCAACCCAGTCACTCTCAGTATATGTGTGGGGANGGGATGATGGCCAAATAGGCCAGGTACAATAAGTTGAGAAACCCAAGGAAACCACCTAGCTCTCCCTCCAAGTCTTCCACTGTCCCCTCTCACAGTGAAGCTGGCAAGCATTGGCCATGGAGCCAGCAGCTTGACAGAAACCAGGCCTGAGGAAACAAACGCTCCTTGTCTCTCTGAGCTTATTCCCTTTATGGTTTGGTTTTCAAGAGAACTGACATCTGGCAGGGAACTCCTGGCCTGTCTGCTTGAGGCGGATGCTTGGGTTGTCCAAGCCAGTAGAAGGGCTCTGAGGCGGTGAGAAATGAGGGGGGGGCAGGGAGGGGAGGGCAAACCAGCCAGAAATGTTCGAGGCTGAGAATGTTTTAAAATGCCTGGCAGGGCAGCCCTATGAGGCCCACACTGCGAGCCTGGCAAAACGGCTGGTGCCCACCCCTCTGCAGGAGGGCAGAGGCATGGCCAGCGGCCGTGGGAAGTGAAGCACTCTGGATAGCCTTGACGCTGAGAGCCACATGGACAAGGGTGGTGGGAACAGAGCTCCTCTGTGGTTTCATCAGCCCAGATAAGTACAAGGACACTCAACCCCAGGCTCTGGGCCAAAGCTGAGCTCTGCCTGAGGAAGGCGGGACTACAGGCCTCCCGCAGGCCAGAAGCTAGACAGATGTTTTCCTCATTGCCTCTGCCCAGATGGCCCTGACCATCGACTTGAGCCCAGGCTGTGTGCTCCAGGAGCCAGGACCATAGGCTTCAAGGAAGATAGCTCTATCCTGTTGGAAGAAAAGCAATGGGCCCAGCACTGACCTCCCATTCATCAGCATCACTGTAGAGGGTGACAGGAACATCCTGAGGGCTATAGAAATGTTTGGCTCTCTCAGTTGTTACCACTGTGACTTCCAGCTGTCACCAAGGAAGTGGAGGGAAGGGAGAAAGAAAAGAAAGAAAAAAAAGTTAGTAGAGGCCACATGAGGGCCAGTGCAGGCAGATGCTCTCCTCAGCCTGGTGGTGAACAGGACTTCCCCTNAGCAATGAACCTCATGTTTACACAGCTACTTCCGCTGTCACTCAAAGGTCAGGCCCTGCCAGGTGTACACATTTCACTTCCCTGTTTAAGGGGCTGCTGAGAAATGAGTCACCAACTGTCTCAAGTATATAAAGCAGCAGCCACTTGCCACTCAGGCAGGGGAGTCCAGAGGCAGTGGTAGGCAGACAATGGGAGAAAATTCAAGCCTACCATAGGCAGGAGAGACCAACCAAAGAGACTCATAGGACCAAGTTCTATGCCAACAGCTTGCTTGCTATGGGCCAAGGCACTGACAGCTGTCGTGGGCATACGATGTCAGTATCCATGCTCCAGTGAGAAAGCAGAGTCCCCTCACCTACTTCAGGAACAAAGCCTGGGTGTGGGAAAGGGCCTCAGGCTACAGACAGGCTCTGGGAAAATAAAGTCTGTGCCCTCACGTGGGGGAGAATGAGTGTGTCTTCACCTTGTCAATTACTGAGAAAGCACTGATGCAAACAAAAAAGGTGTTTAATCTGTGTGATAGACATGACCTAGAGAAACAGTACAGGAGGAAGTCACTGGGTGAGTGAGGCAGGGAGCAGAAAGCCACACCTTAGGAGAAACCACCGAGTCAGGGAAGGACATTCATCCAGGAAGATGGCTAGTAAAGGGGGACAGAAAGCATCACTGACCAGGGCTTTGTGCAAAGGCCATGGTGTTGGAGCAGAGCTGGCCATGTAGCCTGGACAGGGCTATAAGCAGTTTTAGCCAAATGTGTAAGTTGAAGATTTCACACAGCAAGTTCAGTTTCCTGCCTGCTAGAGGAACACTGAAAGCTCCGATGCTGCTGGATCCGCATTCCTGCTTGATAAGAACTGGTGTTGTCAGGTCAAGGCTGCCTCTTTGCACACAGTCTAGTCGACGCTCCTTCCCACCCAGAATGTTTCTCTCAGTTGCACAGAGCAGGGGGTGCCACATTCTGCACAACCCTTGAGAACAAAGCTGGAGGCAAAACAGACATCTTGGAGAGGAAGACTGAGAAGTGGCTGCAGGTCTTGGGTTCCCAGCATTACTGACCTGTCCATTCTGTCTCACTTCTTCTACCTATCATCCCTAGTNCCCCACAAAACCTCAGGGATAGTTTTAGATATCCTTTAAACCAAACCATCACTGAGTGTTGAAGGCCTCTCTAAGACATCTACAAACAAGCTTGCCAGTTCTAAGCAATGGCAAATGAACAGGACTGCCCTGTCCCTCCACAGAAACCAGCCATGGAGTTCAGCCTGGACCCACCAAGGCAGGGAGAGCAGAGGGGTGGGGAGACCATGCTAAGGGGCTTCGTGTTTTCATGGTAAAGACACAAGATAATGAAAAGGTCAAGTATGGGCTTAATAAGTTACACCATAAGAATGATACACAAACTCAATCATGCATAACTTTCCAACTAGGAGAAGACATTTCAGTCTACCCAATAAAGGAAAGAAAAGGAAAAGCATCAGAGACAAGACATAATATAGGTAGAAAGTACTAAATAAAATGACAGAAGTAGCCACAGGTGGGGCACATNCCTGCGATCTCAGCACTCAAAAGGCAAAGNAAGGAGGATTATGAGTTCAAGGCCAGCCTGGGCTACCTAGTGAGACTCTATAGAGGATTGGGCATGTAGCTCAGTTGTTAGAGTGCTTGTCTAACTTGTACAAAGTCCTAAGTTTGAGCCCCACATGGCATAAAGCCAGGCATGGTGGCACACACCTCTAATCCTCCACTCAGGAGGTAGAGACAGNAGGTCAGAAATTCAAGGCACTTTTGGCAATAGTGATATAAAGTTCCAGGCCATCCAGGGATACATGAGGCTGTACCAAGTAAAAAAAGGGGGAGGTTGAGGAGAGAAGCGTTAGGGAGTAGGCTCAGTAGTAGAGGCCCTGGGTTCAATTTCCAACACTGAAAAAATACAGATGGCAGAATTAAGTCCAAGTGTGATAAACATAAACACATAATAGCCTACATTTCTGATCAAAATATATGTTTTCTGGGCTGGAGGGATGGCTCAGTGGGTAAAGGCACTTGCCACTAAACCTAGACGTGAGTTCAATCCCTGGGATCCGATATTGGAAAAAGAGAAATGACTCCCTCAAGTTATCCTCTGATCTCCACATACGTGCAGTGCATGTACACACACAAGATATATAAATAAAAAAGTAAAAAAAAAATCACATTCTCATTCAAACTGGGTGCAGTAGCACATGATCATAACTGCAGCTTTTCCAGAGAACACGGCAGGAGGCTGAGACGTCTGTCTCAAAATAAGATCGTAAAGAGCTGTCAGTGTAGCTCAGTGGTAAAGTGTTTGCCTAGCATGTGTGAGCCCTTTGTTTGATATCCAATACTGCAAATAAAATAATAATAAAATAAGCTTCCAGCCAAGTAAAGTAAATTAAACTTGCAAGAACAGAGGAGGGAAATGGCAGCAGTTAAGACTTGTCAACACGCTTTTGGAAAATTAAAGTGGAAGGAAACATTAGCAGATGAGATTAGAGACCAAATACCAAGAGCCCACAACACTGCTGAAAACAGGTCCACCAGAGGAAAGGAGGGGGACAGCTCAGGGACCAGAGGAGCAGGGTACCTTGGAGGGCAGGCAGGAAGTGGAGTTGAATGCAGAAGGACTGTTCCACCACCTACAGGGCAGTTAAAGCCTCCCAGCCTCCATTCCAAGGCAGCAGCCAGACATTAACAGCCATCAGAGCTGTCAGAGGCCAAACAGCCCTGGGCTAGAAGGGCTTCTACAGAATGCACTGGAAGACTCTTCTCCACCTGAGCCCTCAACACTGGGTCTACAGGCAGAGACCCCTGAGGGCTTTTCTGGAAAACCCAAATGACCCCGGGACTACTAGGGGGCTGCAGGGAAGGAAGTTTTGAAGCATTAAATTCTAAGGACCCCNAACAGAATCATTCATTCCCAGCTGAGTCCTGGTAATGGANAGAAGTTTCCAGCCAGCTTTTCACAGCCAAATAGGTGTAGCCAAAGAACAACATGAAGAAAACCCTCCAGGTCAGAGAACAAGATTCAACAACTGAACAGAAAACAGAAACTCATAGACAATGTAGGGAGAAGTCTTAGAGCTGAGGGGTGCACCCAAGGAACAAGAACATAGTGCTCTTTTTTTCTTTTATGTGTTTTGCCTGTATGTATATCCATGTACCATGTGCATGCAGTGCCTTCAAAGGCTAGAAAAGAGCATCAGATGCCCTAGGACTGGAATTACAGACAGCTGTGAGCTACTGTGTGGGTTTCNGGGAATTGAAACCAGGTCCTCTGTTAGAGCAGACAGTGTCTTAACTGATGAGCCATCTCTCCAACCCCCATAGTGCTATTTTTTTTTTAAAAAGAACTATTCAGGGAACAAAAAGAACTCTGGCAAATTAAAATTATAGTGACATAAAANATTCAGTGCAGCTGGGCATGGCAGCTCAAATCTTTAACATCAGCACTTGGGTGGCAGAGGCAGTATGATCTCTGAGAGATCAAGGCCAGCCTGATCTATGTAACGGAGTTCCTGTCCAGTTTACATAGTGAAACTGTCTCAAAGAGCCAAAAAGTAAATCTTACCATTTTTTTTAATTCAATGCAAAGCTAGGAATGGTGGTGTATACTTGAACAAAAATATAAAATTATGAAAACAATCAGAAGGCCAATGCAGGGGGCTAAATCTGACCAGTAAATTCTACAAGGAAATAACAGAAAGGGGGGAGAAACCCTGTTTAATTAAGACAGGTGTGGCGGCAATGCCAAGAATCCCAGCACTTGGAAAGCTGAGGCAGAAGAGCATGACTTTGAGGCTAGCTTGTGGCACACAGTGAGACCCTGGCTCAAAAAGCGGGGGAGGGGTTGGGAAGGGAGAAAGGAAAAAGGAAGGAGGGAGGAGGGAGAAAGGAGGAGTAGGAGCAAGAGGAAGAAAGAAAATGAATGTACTCAGGAAGATGAGGCAGGAGGATCATGAGTTCCAGGAAAACCTGAGATACAGAGAGACCCTGTCTCAAAAACAAATGCACAACAACAAAACACAGCCCTAAGTGGCTCCTCTTGCAGCCATGATTCCCACCGATGTATACGGGGTTTGCAATCAGCAAAAACTCACAAAGTCCTCACCATGCTACTGCTAAGGCCACATCCAGGCTTGTAATCCCTCAGGGTTTTCTCATAAATTCCCACACTTACCAGAGTTGGCTCACTGTTTGCTTGGTCTATGACAGCTCCTAAAATCTTAATCCTGCTGCTCCTCATGGCTTACTCTCAGCCTGTATCACCATCAGTAACCTCCAAAGACACTGATGGGAACAAGAGACCTTCCACAAGGCTCACAAGCNAGGAGAAGGGAAAGAGGGATGAAAGAGAATCAAGAATGTACCCTTTTTTGTATGTGACACAAGGTCTCAAGTATCCCAGGCTGGTCTTGAACTCCCTATTAGCCAAAGATGAATCTGAACTTCTAATCCTCCTGAATGCTGGGATCATAGAGTTGTACCATCACACACATTTTACGTGGGATCGACAAAGGCCTTTGAGCAGGTACTCTACCAACTGAGCTACATCCCTAACAAGAAGGGCTCTTTCACTGGTTAGAAACAGTCTGACATCTCCAGGTGTTCGAGGAAGATGTCCATTATAGATCTCATGTAGGGCTAGGAGATAGAGCCAGTGAGAGAGAGCTTACCTAACACTGTCTCTTATACAGTCTGACATCTCCAGGTGTTCGAGGAAGATGTCCATTATAGATCTCATGTAGGGCTAGGAGATAGAGCCAGTGAGAGAGAGCTTACCTAACATGTGTGAGGCCCAGATCTTAATCCTAGGTCCTAAAGAAGAAGAAGAAGAAGAAGAAAAAAAAAAAAAAACTACAAACAAAACTTCACCTAAACCCAAAAATACTGTCCCAAATCTCAAATCTAAGATAGAACTGAAGGGCTGAAGAAAGGGTTNGCTGCTCTGGCAGAGCACCTGGGTTCGGCTCCCAGCATCCACATGGCAGCTCGCAACTATCTGCAATTCCAGTTCCANAGGATCCAATGTCCTCTTCTGGCCTGCGCAGGCATATGCACACACTAAGACATGAGTAAAACTGATACTGCCATGCCTGTTCCCGGTAAGCCTTACAGAACTCACCTACTTATTTATTTATTTATTTATTTATTTAGACAGTTATTTATCTATTTATTTATTTATTGAGACAATGTCTCACGATGTAGCCTTACAGAACTCACCTATTTATTTATTGAGACAGTGTCTCACGATGTAGTCCTGGCTGGCCTGGAACTCAGGCACACACCACCTGCCCTGTTTTAAGACAAGATTTCGTGCAACCCAGATTAGCCTCAGAACTTACACAATGTGGTAAGGGGCTTTTAGCTTTCATTTCTAAGAGCTTCCAACCCATCCTGAACACTGGATTCCTCTTTCTCTACTCAGAACTCTTGGAAAGCTGCTTCTTGAAGCTCTAAGGACTCCATTGTAATACNCAAGCCTCTTGCCAGCTCTAAGGAAAAACTCTGATAGGGCTAGCTCAGAAACACTCCCAGATTGGTCCTGTCCTTGTTCAGGGGTTCCTCTGGTCCTTCTGNCTCTTCACTTGCTCTCCTCTCTACATGCCATTCAGTGTCTCAGCCTTTACGGTGCCTCTCCACAGACCCACCACCTCCTGAGGATCTCCAACCAGGCATCCTTTTGGCCTCCTACCCTAAGCAACAACTCTGCTTGAGATCTTTCCTTCAAGACTTTGTACTACCTCTTAGCCAGTGCACTCTGGCTACCCTCCCAGGGTAGCCACACTGCTAGGGAGCCTCCTGGAACAATGCATTCACCTCAGAATAAAGTGAAGAACACGTGACAGGAANGTCCTTCCCTATGCCCTTCCCCTAGACTAGTGTTACTGGACAAGCCCAGGCTAGTTTTTCTGGTTTTAAAGGGATGCCACTTGATCTGACTCATCAACCATACGGGTTTTGTTATTTCATCTTCATTCACTTAGACAAAAGGTCCTGAGAGCAAAGGGTTGAGTAGGTTCTGGATCAGCACTCTAGCACATGCACACGCACACTTGTGCACACACACACACTACAGAGTATTCACTCATTCATTCATTCCTTCATTCATTCATTCACATCAGGCAATAAATGCCAAGGAGTTCTGGCAGTGCAGAAAATGCTCTAAGGGCAGGAACCCCCCAATGCTTTTTCTGAAATCTCTGTGGGTCCTAGTGGAACAGAGCTGGGCAGAAGTCTTCTCCCTCACTACATAACTCCTGAGAGTCAGCTCTGTGCTTGGTCCCCTAGAGATCCCGCTTAAGACTGGGTTTTGTATCGAGTATTTTTAACCTGTACTTCTTTGTGTGATGCGACTGAAGCCTGGCCAGACACGATTGCATAAGCTGTCTGCATTTTGTCTAGCATTTGTAGAGATTCCTTCCTGAAACCAGTTCACAATTCTGTTTTCCTTTTCTCTGCTGAATCTGGAAGCTGGGGCTCCTAGAGAGTTGGGGGGCAGGGTGACAGGGGTAATGGAGACAGAATTTGCAGTGATACCTCCACCTCTACTTTAGGCCCCTGATCTGGACCAGGTTATGGCAGAGATCAAAGAAATGTGTGTGGAAATACTTCAACGTCATAGCATGAGAGAAACTCCATGGCCAGAGTCTCCACCTCTATCCGTGTTCTCTACTAGAAGCCAGTAGCATGACCATCCCTAGTTATGACAACCAAAACCTGTCTCTGGACATTGTTCAATGTTCCCTAGAGACACAACTGCTCTAATGGAGAACCATGAACCTACAACATTATCCAGTAGGAACTCAACAGCAATAATGGAAATGCCTCCAGTTCTGTCCAGTGTAGTCACCACCAGTTATAGGTGGCCTATACTGAGTACTTGAAATCTCTGCACAGGCAGAGGTGAGTNGGTATTTCTAGCACTGCATGTGATGATGTCCCCACAGGAACAAAGGACTTTAAGGAGGAAATACCTGCTGTACAGATACTTTTCTGCTGCTGTGGTAAACCACTATGACCAAGGCAATTTAGAAAAGGAAGGGTTTATTTGAGNTTATGGTTCCAGAGGAGGTGAGAGTCCATCACCATTACTGTGGGAAGAGTAGCAGCAGGCAGGCCTGGCAACTGGAATAGCAAACTGAGAAGGATGTGCATCTTTGAACTCTTAAAGCCTGCCCGCAGTGACATACTTCCTCCAGCAAGACCACTAAGTTTGTGAACAGCCCCACCAACTGTGGACCAAATATTCCAATGCCTGAGAGTATGGAGAACAGCTCATTCAAACAACATCTGCTATGCACTTATCCTGTGATGAGAAAATGCATCAGAGCTTTAGCTTTGGGCCTCTTGGTTGGCACATACAGTAAAGGACCCTGACACTGGGCCAATGGATACTAACCTGGCATGTTCTGGATCTGTGCCTATGGTCTAGTGGTCAGACAAGCTGCCATTAACCCAGGGATAAGAGTGGCAGATAAACTACAGGAAAAAAGACTCTTGATGTCTAGAGCAGTAGCTGGCACCAGGAGATGGGACTATGGAGGAGGTGGCCTCATGAACAAAGCCCTGAGTGAGCATGCTGATCTCTCCTAAGGAGAGACAACTCGGCATGTGTTTTACCGAGCTTACCATACATAGGCCATGGGGGCCAAAGCCTTCAGTCTGGTTTAGCTGAGCAAGGAGGTGCAGCATATGTAATCGTGACTATAGAACAAGACAAGCAGAGGCTAGTTCATAACTTCCCGAGTTCAAATAGAGAAAACCCATGGTTGAGATCTGAGCTCCCCAAGTTCACTCACTACAGGAATCAGGAAACTAGCCTTGTTCTGCCACCTTACTCACTGAGAGGTCTTGGGCAGGATAAGTACCTCTCTGACATGGTTTCTGAGGGGGTCTTCCAGCTCACTGGGACAACCCAGTCCTTTTATGGCCCTTTTCCTTTACCCAGCAGGCTCTGTGGGAAAGTCTCTTGCTCACCTGTTTCAGTCACACCAGACCCTCCCCGCAGTACCAATCCTGCTGTGCCCTTCCCCAAGACGGGAAAACTGCTAAAGATAAAACCACCGTTTGTATGGGTTTTCCACAGACATACTGTCCTGTGCTATCAGAGGAGGGTCCCAGAGTACAGGACCCTCTGCCTGGGCCTAGAGATGCCTGCCTCTNACCCNTGCCCATGGCGTTCGTTCCTTAGAACTGCGGGCGAGAAGCCTGCAGGTAGGGGAAGAAGGGGCCCTCCAAGCCAGCTGAGGCACAAATACAAGTCTCAGGGTTGCCATACCAAGACCACAGGTGGCTGCCACCTAGAAATTAGCTAGAAAGAAGGGAGAACCCAAGCCAAGCCTGGTGGTTTCTCTTGCTCACCTCT